>OZ023330.1:42917048-43000184 GCA_964007535.1 Brachyptera risi | reverse complement strand
AACAGAGGCCAGTGTCTCGACTAAATGGTACAAGCGGCAAGCTGAATTGGTTTGAAAATGAAGATTTTTTTTGGCTACATTCATTTGTTGAACACCACTCAATTTAGTTTCTTGAATACTAGTACCGGTACAGTGAAACCTCTATGCATCGTTCCCGGATCCATTGTTTTCCTGCAAGTCTATAATTCATTTTTTTCTCATGCCAATCGATGTTCAATTTTCCTGGGTCGATTGTTTTCCTGCATGGATGGTGTTATTTTCCTGGTTATTGGAAAATAATGGATAGAGGTTTCACTGTAATTTTAATTTGTAGAATATCCTACTACGAAATAGAAATAATATTATTTTGTGGTGAACAATGTCGATATGAGATGAACGATAGATGATGATACAGAGTGAGAGAAACAAGTGATATGAGAATAATGAGGTGGGTACAGGTTGGAGGAAACACATGGACAGTGAGATGGACTATATGAGATGAATGATAGATGATGATACAGAGTGAGAGAAACAAGTGATATGAGAATAATGAGGTGGGTACAGGTTGGAGGAAACACATGGACAGTGTGATGGACTATATGAGATGAATGATAGATGATGATACAGAGTGAGAGAAACAAGTGATATGAGAATAATGAGGTGGGTACAGGTTGGAGGAAACACATGGACAGTGTGATGGACTATATGAGATGAATGATAGATGATGATACAGAGTGAGAGAAACAAGTGATATGAGAATAATGAGGTGGGTACAGGTTGGAGGAAACACATGGACAGTGTGATGGACTATATGAGATGAATGATACAGAGTGAGAGAAACAAGTGGTATGAGAATAATGAGGTGGGTACAGGTTGGAGGGAACACATGGACAGTGTGATGGACTATATGAGATGAATGATACAGAGTGAGAGAAACAAGTGGTATGAGAATAATGAGGTGGGTACAGGTTGGAGGAAACACACGGACAGTGTGATGGACTAAATGAGATGAATGATAGATGATGATACAGAGTGAGAGAAACAAGTGATATGAGAATAATGAGGTGGGTACAGGTTGGAGGAAACACATGGACAGTGTGATGGACTATATGAGATGAATGATAGATGATGATACAGAGTGAGAGAAACAAGTGATATGAGAATAATGAGGTGGGTACAGGTTGGAGGAAACACATGGACAGTGTGATGGACTATATGAGATGAATGATAGATGATGATACAGAGTGAGAGAAACAAGTGATATGAGAATAATGAGGTGGGTACAGGTTGGAGGAAACACATGGACAGTGTGATGGACTATATGAGATGAATGATAGATGATGATACAGAGTGAGAGATACAAGTGATATGAGAATAATGAGGTGGGTACAGGTTGGAGGAAACACACGGACAGTGCGATGGACTATATGAGATGAATGATAGATGATGATACAGAGTGAGAGAAACAAGTGATATGAGAATAATGAGGTGGGTACAGGTTGGAGGAAACACATGGACAGAGTGATGGACTATATGAGATGAATGATAGATGATGATACAGAGTGAGAGAAACAAGTGATATGAGAATAATGAGGTGGGTACAGGTTGGAGAGAACACATGGACAGTGTGATGGACTATATGAGATGATTGATAGATGATGATGCAGAGTGAGAGAAACAAGTGGTATGAGAATAATGAGGTGGGTACAGGTTGGAGGAAACACATGGACAGTGAGATGGCCTATATGAGATGAATGATAGATGATGATACAGAGTGAGAGAAACAAGTGATATGAGAATAATGAGGTGGGTACAGGTTGGAGGAAACACATGGACAGAGTGATGGACTATATGAGATGAATGATAGATGATGATACAGAGTGAGAGAAACAAGTGATATGAGAATAATGAGGTGGGTACAGGTTGGAGGAAACACATGGACAGTGTGGTGGAGTATATGAGATGAATGATACAGAGTGAGAGAAACAAGTGATATGAGAATAATGAGGTGGGTACAGGTTGGAGGAAACACATGGACAGTGTGATGGATTATATGAGATGAATGATAGATGACGATACAGAGTGAGAGAAACAAGTGATATGAGAATAATGAGGTGGGTACAGGTTGGAGGGAACACATGGACAGTGTGATGGACTATATGAGATGAATGATAGATGATGATACAGAGTGAGAGAAACAAGTGATATGAGAATAATGAGGTGGGTACAGGTTGGAGGGAACACATGGACAGTGTGATGGACTATATGAGATGAATGATAGATGATGATACAGAGTGAGAGAAACAAGTGATATGAGAATAATGAGGTGGGTGCAGGTTGGAGGAAACACATGGACAGTGTGATGGATTATATGAGATGAATGATAGATGATGATACAGAGTGAGAGAAACAAGTGATATGAGAATAATGAGGTGGGTGCAGGTTGGAGGGAACACATGGACAGTGTGATGGACTATATGAGATGAATGATACAGAGTGAGAGAAACAAGTGATATGAGAATAATGAGGTGGGTACAGGTTGGAGGGAACACATGGACAGTGTGATGGACTATATGAGATGAATGATACAGAGTGAGAGAAACAAGTGATATGAGAATAATGAGGTGGGTACAGGTTGGAGGGAACACACGGACAGTGTGATGGACTATATGAGATGAATGATAGATGACGATACAGAGTGAGAGAAACAAGTGATAAGAGAATAATGAGGTGGGTACAGGTTGGAGGAAACACACGGACAGTGTGATGGACTATATGAGATGAATGATAGATGATGATACAGAGTGAGAGAAACAAGTGATATGAGAATAATGAGGTGGGTACAGGTTGGAGGGAACACATGGACAGTGTGATGGACTATATGAGATGAATGATAGATGATGATACAGAGTGAGAGAAACAAGTTATATGAGAATAATGAGGTGGGTGCAGGTTGGAGGGAACACATGGACAGTGTGATGGACTATATGAGATGAATGATAGATGATGATACAGAGTGAGAGAAACAAGTGATATGAGAATAATGAGGTGGGTACAGGTTGGAGGGAACACATGGACAGTGTGATGGACTATATGAGATGAATGATAGATGATGATACAGAGTGAGAGAAACAAGTGATATGAGAATAATGAGGTGGGTACAGGTTGGAGGGAACACATGGACAGTGTGATGGACTATATGAGATGAATGATAGATGATGATACAGAGTGAGAGAAACAAGTGATAAGAGAATAATGAGGTGGGTGCAGGTTGGAGGAAACACATGGACAGTGTGATGGATTATATGAGATGAATGATAGATGATGATACAGAGTGAGAGAAACAAGTGATATGAGAATAATGAGGTGGGTACAGGTTGGAGGGAACACATGGACAGTGTGATGGACTATATGAGATGAATGATACAGAGTGAGAGAAACAAGTGATATGAGAATAATGAGGTGGGTACAGGTTGGAGGAAACACATGGACAGTGTGATGGATTATATGAGATGAATGATAGATGACGATACAGAGTGAGAGAAACAAGTGATATGAGAATAATGAGGTGGGTACAGGTTGGAGGGAACACATGGACAGTGTGATGGACTATATGAGATGAATGATACAGAGTGAGAGAAACAAGTGATATGAGAATAATGAGGTGGGTACAGGTTGGAGGGAACACATGGACAGTGTGATGGACTATATGAGATGAATGATACAGAGTGAGAGAAACAAGTGATATGAGAATAATGAGGTGGGTACAGGTTGGAGGGAACACACGGACAGTGTGATGGACTATATGAGATGAATGATAGATGACGATACAGAGTGAGAGAAACAAGTGATAAGAGAATAATGAGGTGGGTACAGGTTGGAGGGAACACATGGACAGTGTGGTGGACTATATGAGATGAATGATAGATGATGATACAGAGTGAGAGAAACAAGTGATAAGAGAATAATGAGGTGGGTACAGGTTGGAGGGAACACATGGACAGTGTGGTGGACTATATGAGATGAATGATACAGAGTGAGAGAAACAAGTGATATGAGAATAATGAGGTGGGTACAGGTTGGAGGAAACACATGGACAGTGCGATGGACTATATGAGATGAATGATAGATGATGATACAGAGTGAGAGAAACAAGTGATATGAGAATAATGAGGTGGGTACAGGTTGGAGGGAACACATGGACAGTGTGATGGACTATATGAGATGAATGATAGATGATGATACAGAGTGAGAGAAACAAGTGATATGAGAATAATGAGGTGGGTACAGGTTGGAGGGAACACATGGACAGTGTGATGGACTATATGAGATGAATGATACAGAGTGAGAGAAACAAGTGATATGAGAATAATGAGGTGGGTACAGGTTGGAGGAAACACATGGACAGTGCGATGGACTATATGAGATGAATGATAGATGATGATACAGAGTGAGAGAAACAAGTGATATGAGAATAATGAGGTGGGTACAGGTTGGAGGGAACACATGGACAGTGTGATGGACTATATGAGATGAATGATAGATGATGATACAGAGTGAGAGAAACAAGTGATATGAGAATAATGAGGTGGGTACAGGTTGGAGGGAACACACGGACAGTGTGATGGACTATATGAGATGAATGATAGATGATGATACAGAGTGAGAGAAACAAGTGATAAGAGAATAATGAGGTGGGTACAGGTTGGACGAAACACATGGACAGTGTGATGGACTATATGAGATGAATGATAGATGATGATACAGAGTGAGAGAAACAAGTTATATGAGAATAATGAGGTGGGTGCAGGTTGGAGGGAACACATGGACAGTGTGATGGACTATATGAGATGAATGATAGATGATGATACAGAGTGAGAGAAACAAGTGATATGAGAATAATGAGGTGGGTACAGGTTGGAGGGAACACATGGACAGTGTGATGGACTATATGAGATGAATGATAGATGATGATACAGAGTGAGAGAAACAAGTTATATGAGAATAATGAGGTGGGTGCAGGTTGGAGGGAACACATGGACAGTGTGATGGACTATATGAGATGAATGATAGATGATGATACAGAGTGAGAGAAACAAGTGATATGAGAATAATGAGGTGGGTACAGGTTGGAGGGAACACATGGACAGTGTGATGGACTATATGAGATGAATGATAGATGACGATACAGAGTGAGAGAAACAAGTGATATGAGAATAATGAGGTGGGTGCAGGTTGGAGGAAACACATGGACAGTGTGATGGATTATATGAGATGAATGATAGATGACGATACAGAGTGAGAGAAACAAGTGATATGAGAATAATGAGGTGGGTACAGGTTGGAGGAAACACATGGACAGTGTGATGGACTATATGAGATGAATGATAGATGATGATACAGAGTGAGAGAAACAAGTGATATGAGAATAATGAGGTGGGTGCAGGTTGGAGGGAACACATGGACAGTGTGGTGGACTATATGAGATGAATGATAGATGATGATACAGAGTGAGAGAAACAAGTGATATGAGAATAATGAGGTGGGTACAGGTTGGAGGGAACACATGGACAGTGTGGTGGACTATATGAGATGAATGATAGATGATGATACAGAGTGAGAGAAACAAGTGATATGAGAATAATGAGGTGGGTACAGGTTGGAGGGAACACATGGACAGTGTGATGGACTATATGAGATGAATGATAGATGATGATACAGAGTGAGAGAAACAAGTGATATGAGAATAATGAGGTGGGTGCAGGTTGGAGGGAACACATGGACAGTGTGATGGACTATATGAGATGAATGATAGATGATGATACAGAGTGAGAGAAACAAGTTATATGAGAATAATGAGGTGGGTGCAGGTTGGAGGGAACACATGGACAGTGTGATGGACTATATGAGATGAATGATAGATGATGATACAGAGTGAGAGAAACAAGTGATATGAGAATAATGAGGTGGGTGCAGGTTGGAGGGAACACATGGACAGTGTGATGGACTATATGAGATGAATGATAGATGATGATACAGAGTGAGAGAAACAAGTGATATGAGAATAATGAGGTGGGTGCAGGTTGGAGGGAACACATGGACAGTGTGATGGACTATATGAGATGAATGATAGATGATGATACAGAGTGAGAGAAACAAGTGATATGAGAATAATGAGGTGGGTGCAGGTTGGAGGGAACACATGGACAGTGTGATGGACTATATGAGATGAATGATAGATGATGATACAGAGTGAGAGAAACAAGTGATATGAGAATAATGAGGTGGGTGCAGGTTGGAGGGAACACATGGACAGTGTGATGGACTATATGAGATGAATGATAGATGATGATACAGAGTGAGAGAAACAAGTGATATGAGAATAATGAGGTGGGTACAGGTTGGAGGGAACACATGGACAGTGTGATGGACTATATGAGATGAATGATAGATGACGATACAGAGTGAGAGAAACAAGTGATATGAGAATAATGAGGTGGGTGCAGGTTGGAGGAAACACATGGACAGTGTGATGGATTATATGAGATGAATGATAGATGACGATACAGAGTGAGAGAAACAAGTGATATGAGAATAATGAGGTGGGTACAGGTTGGAGGAAACACATGGACAGTGTGATGGACTATATGAGATGAATGATAGATGATGATACAGAGTGAGAGAAACAAGTGACGTGAGAATAATGAGGTGGGTGCAGGTTGGAGGGAACACATGGACAGTGTGGTGGACTATATGAGATGAATGATAGATGATGATACAGAGTGAGAGAAACAAGTGATATGAGAATAATGAGGTGGGTACAGGTTGGAGGGAACACATGGACAGTGTGGTGGACTATATGAGATGAATGATAGATGATGATACAGAGTGAGAGAAACAAGTGATATGAGAATAATGAGGTGGGTACAGGTTGGAGGGAACACATGGACAGTGTGATGGACTATATGAGATGAATGATAGATGATGATACAGAGTGAGAGAAACAAGTGATATGAGAATAATGAGGTGGGTGCAGGTTGGAGGAAACACATGGACAGTGTGATGGATTATATGAGATGAATGATAGATGATGATACAGAGTGAGAGAAACAAGTGATAAGAGAATAATGAGGTGGGTACAGGTTGGAGGAAACACATGGACAGTGTGATGGACTATATGAGATGAATGATAGATGATGATACAGAGTGAGAGAAACAAGTGATATGAGAATAATGAGGTGGGTGCAGGTTGGAGGAAACACATGGACAGTGTGATGGACTATATGAGATGAATGATAGATGATGATACAGAGTGAGAGAAACAAGTGATATGAGAATAATGAGGTGGGTACAGGTTGGAGGGAACACATGGACAGTGTGGTGGACTATATGAGATGAATGATAGATGATGATACAGAGTGAGAGAAACAAGTGATATGAGAATAATGAGGTGGGTACAGGTTGGAGGGAACACATGGACAGTGTGGTGGACTATATGAGATGAATGATAGATGATGATACAGAGTGAGAGAAACAAGTGATATGAGAATAATGAGGTGGGTACAGGTTGGAGGGAACACATGGACAGTGTGGTGGACTATATGAGATGAATGATAGATGATGATACAGAGTGAGAGAAACAAGTGATATGAGAATAATGAGGTGGGTACAGGTTGGAGGGAACACATGGACAGTGTGATGGACTATATGAGATGAATGATAGATGACGATACAGAGTGAGAGAAACAAGTGATATGAGAATAATGAGGTGGGTGCAGGTTGGAGGAAACACATGGACAGTGTGATGGATTATATGAGATGAATGATAGATGACGATACAGAGTGAGAGAAACAAGTGATATGAGAATAATGAGGTGGGTACAGGTTGGAGGAAACACATGGACAGTGTGATGGACTATATGAGATGAATGATAGATGATGATACAGAGTGAGAGAAACAAGTGACGTGAGAATAATGAGGTGGGTGCAGGTTGGAGGGAACACATGGACAGTGTGGTGGACTATATGAGATGAATGATAGATGATGATACAGAGTGAGAGAAACAAGTGACGTGAGAATAATGAGGTGGGTGCAGGTTGGAGGGAACACATGGACAGTGTGGTGGACTATATGAGATGAATGATAGATGATGATACAGAGTGAGAGAAACAAGTGATATGAGAATAATGAGGTGGGTACAGGTTGGAGGGAACACATGGACAGTGTGATGGACTATATGAGATGAATGATAGATGATGATACAGAGTGAGAGAAACAAGTGATATGAGAATAATGAGGTGGGTACAGGTTGGAGGGAACACATGGACAGTGTGGTGGACTATATGAGATGAATGATAGATGATGATACAGAGTGAGAGAAACAAGTGATATGAGAATAATGAGGTGGGTGCAGGTTGGAGGAAACACACGGACAGTGTGATGGACTATATGAGATGAATGATAGATGACGATACAGAGTGAGAGAAACAAGTGATATGAGAATAATGAGGTGGGTACAGGTTGGAGGGAACACATGGACAGTGCGATGGACTATATGAGATGAATGATAGATGATGATACAGAGTTAGAGAAACAAGTGATATGAGAATAATGAGGTGGGTACAGGTTGGAGGAAACACATGGACAGTGTGATGGACTATATGAGATGAATGATAGATGATGATACAGAGTGAGAGAAACAAGTGATATGAGAATAATGAGGTGGGTGCAGGTTGGAGGAAACACACGGACAGTGTGATGGACTATATGAGATGAATGATAGATGATGATACAGAGTGAGAGAAACAAGTGATATGAGAATAATGAGGTGGGTACAGGTTGGAGGGAACACATGGACAGTGAGATGGACTATATGAGATGAATGATAGATGATGATACAGAGTGAGAGAAACAAGTGATATGAGAATAATGAGGTGGGTGCAGGTTGGAGGAAACACACGGACAGTGTGATGGACTATATGAGATGAATGATAGATGATGATACAGAGTGAGAGAAACAAGTGATATGAGAATAATGAGGTGGGTACAGGTTGGAGGGAACACATGGACAGTGTGATGGACTATATGAGATGAATGATACAGAGTGAGAGAAACAAGTGATATGAGAATAATGAGGTGGGTACAGGTTGGAGGAAACACATGGACAGTGTGGTGGACTATATGAGATGAATGATAGATGATGATACAGAGTGAGAGAAACAAGTGATATGAGAATAATGAGGTGGGTACAGGTTGGAGGAAACACACGGACAGTGTGATGGACTATATGAGATGAATGATACAGAGTGAGAGAAACAAGTGATATGAGAATAATGAGGTGGGTACAGGTTGGAGGGAACACATGGACAGTGTGATGGACTATATGAGATGAATGATAGATGATGATACAGAGTGAGAGAAACAAGTGATATGAGAATAATGAGGTGGGTACAGGTTGGAGGAAACACACGGACAGTGTGATGGACTATATGAGATGAATGATACAGAGTGAGAGAAACAAGTGATATGAGAATAATGAGGTGGGTACAGGTTGGAGGGAACACATGGACAGTGTGGTGGACTATATGAGATGAATGATAGATGATGATACAGAGTGAGAGAAACAAGTGATATGAGAATAATGAGGTGGGTACAGGTTGGAGGGAACACATGGACAGTGTGATGGACTATATGAGATGAATGATAGATGATGATACAGAGTGAGAGAAACAAGTGATATGAGAATAATGAGGTGGGTACAGGTTGGAGGGAACACATGGACAGTGTGATGGACTATATGAGATGAATGATAGATGATGATACAGAGTGAGAGAAACAAGTGATATGAGAATAATGAGGTGGGTACAGGTTGGAGGGAACACATGGACAGTGTGATGGACTATATGAGATGAATGATAGATGATGATACAGAGTGAGAGAAACAAGTGATATGAGAATAATGAGGTGGGTACAGGTTGGAGGGAACACATGGACAGTGTGATGGACTATATGAGATGAATGATAGATGATGATGCAGGTTAAGAGAAACTAGTGATGTGAGAATAATGAGGTGGGTACAGGTTGGAGGGAACACATGGACAGTGTGATGGACTATATGAGATGAATGATAGATGATGATGCAGGTTAAGAGAAACAAGTGATATGAGAATAATGAGGTGGGTGCAGGTTGGAGGGAACACATGGACAGTGTGGTGGACTATATGAGATGAATGATGCAGAGTGAGAGAAACAAGTGATATGAGAATAATGAGGTGGGTACAGGTTGGAGGGAACACATGGACAGTGTGGTGGACTATATGAGATGAATGATAGATGATGATACAGAGTGAGAGAAACAAGTGATATGAGAATAATGAGGTGGGTACAGGTTGGAGGGAACACATGGACAGTGTGGTGGACTATATGAGATGAATGATAGATGATGATACAGAGTGAGAGAAACAAGTGATATGAGAATAATGAGGTGGGTACAGGTTGGAGGGAACACATGGACAGTGTGATGGACTATATGAGATGAATGATAGATGATGATACAGAGTGAGAGAAACAAGTGATATGAGAATAATGAGGTGGGTACAGGTTGGAGGGAACACATGGACAGTGTGATGGACTATATGAGATGAATGATAGATGATGATACAGAGTGAGAGAAACAAGTGATATGAGAATAATGAGGTGGGTACA
The DNA here is from genome assembly GCA_964007535.1 of Brachyptera risi. Classification (NCBI taxonomy): domain Eukaryota; kingdom Metazoa; phylum Arthropoda; class Insecta; order Plecoptera; family Taeniopterygidae; genus Brachyptera; species Brachyptera risi. The sequence continues at coordinate 42,989,500 of OZ023330.1, read as the reverse complement.
GGTTGGAGGGAACACATGGACAGTGTGATGGACTATATGAGATGAATGATAGATGATGATACAGAGTGAGAGAAACAAGTGATATGAGAATAATGAGGTGGGTACAGGTTGGAGGGAACACATGGACAGTGTGATGGACGATATGAGATGAATGATTGATGATGATGCAGAGTGAGAGAAACAAGTGATATGAGAATAATGAGGTGGGTACAGGTTGGAGGAAACACATGGACAGTGTGATGGACGATATGAGATGAATGATAGATGATGATGCAGAGTAAGAGAAACAAGAGATGTGAGAATAATGAGGTGGGTACAGGTTGGAGGGAACACATGGACAGTGTGATGGACTATATGAGATGAATGATAGATGATGATGCAGAGTAAGAGAAACAAGTGATATGAGAATAATGAGGTGGGTACAGGTTGGAGGGAACACATGGACAGTGTGATGGACTATATGAGATGAATGATACAGAGTGAGAGAAACAAGTGATATGAGAATAATGAGGTGGGTACAGGTTGGAGGGAACACATGGACAGTGTGATGGACTATATGAGATGAATGATACAGAGTGAGAGAAACAAGTGATATGAGAATAATGAGGTGGGTACAGGTTGGAGGGAACACATGGACAGTGTGATGGACGATATGAGATGAATGATACAGAGTGAGAGAAACAAGTGATATGAGAATAATGAGGTGGGTACAGGTTGGAGGGAACACATGGACAGTGTGATGGACGATATGAGATGAATGATAGATGATGATACAGAGTGAGAGAAACAAGTGATATGAGAATAATGAGGTGGGTACAGGTTGGAGGAAACACATGGACAGTGTGATGGACGATATGAGATGAATGATAGATGATGATACAGAGTGAGAGAAACAAGTGATATGAGAATAATGAGGTGGGTACAGGTTGGAGGGAACACATGGACAGTGTGGTGGACTATATGAGATGAATGATAGATGATGATACAGAGTGAGAGAAACAAGTGATATGAGAATAATGAGGTGGGTACAGGTTGGAGGGAACACATGGACAGTGTGATGGACTATATGAGATGAATGATAGATGATGATACAGAGTGAGAGAAACAAGTGATATGAGAATAATGAGGTGGGTACAGGTTGGAGGGAACACATGGACAGTGTGATGGACTATATGAGATGAATGATACAGAGTGAGAGAAACAAGTGATATGAGAATAATGAGGTGGGTGCAGGTTGGAGGGAACACATGGACAGTGTGATGGACTATATGAGATGAATGATAGATGATGATACAGAGTGAGAGAAACAAGTGATAAGAGAATAATGAGGTGGGTGCAGGTTGGAGGGAACACATGGACAGTGTGGTGGACTATATGAGATGAATGATAGATGATGATACAGAGTGAGAGAAACAAGTGATAAGAGAATAATGAGGTGGGTACAGGTTGGAGGGAACACATGGACAGTGTGATGGACTATATGAGATGAATGATAGATGATGATACAGAGTGAGAGAAACAAGTGATATGAGAATAATGAGGTGGGTACAGGTTGGAGGAAACACATGGACAGTGTGATGGACTATATGAGATGAATGATAGATGATGATACAGAGTGAGAGAAACAAGTGATATGAGAATAATGAGGTGGGTACAGGTTGGAGGGAACACATGGACAGTGTGATGGACTATATGAGATGAATGATACAGAGTGAGAGAAACAAGTGATATGAGAATAATGAGGTGGGTGCAGGTTGGAGGGAACACATGGACAGTGTGATGGACTATATGAGATGAATGATAGATGATGATACAGAGTGAGAGAAACAAGTGATATGAGAATAATGAGGTGGGTGCAGGTTGGAGGGAACACATGGACAGTGTGATGGACGATATGAGATGAATGATAGATGATGATACAGAGTGAGAGAAACAAGTGATATGAGAATAATGAGGTGGGTGCAGGTTGGAGGGAACACATGGACAGTGTGGTGGACTATATGAGATGAATGATAGATGATGATACAGAGTGAGAGAAACAAGTGATAAGAGAATAATGAGGTGGGTACAGGTTGGAGGGAACACATGGACAGTGTGGTGGACTATATGAGATGAATGATAGACGATGATACAGAGTGAGAGAAACAAGTGATGAGAGAATAATGAGGTGGGTACAGGTTGGAGGGAACACATGGACAGTGTGATGGACTATATGAGATGAATGATATATGATGATACAGAGTGAGAGAAACAAGTGATATGAGAATAATGAGGTGGGTGCAGGTTGGAGGGAACACATGGACAGTGTGATGGACTATATGAGATGAATGATAGATGATGATACAGAGTGAGAGAAACAAGTGATATGAGAATAATGAGGTGGGTACAGGTTGGAGGGAACACATGGACAGTGTGATGGACGATATGAGATGAATGATAGATGATGATACAGAGTGAGAGAAACAAGTGATATGAGAATAATGAGGTGGGTGCAGGTTGGAGGGAACACATGGACAGTGTGGTGGACTATATGAGATGAATGATAGATGATGATACAGAGTGAGAGAAACAAGTGATAAGAGAATAATGAGGTGGGTACAGGTTGGAGGGAACACATGGACAGTGTGGTGGACTATATGAGATGAATGATAGACGATGATACAGAGTGAGAGAAACAAGTGATGAGAGAATAATGAGGTGGGTACAGGTTGGAGGGAACACATGGACAGTGTGATGGACTATATGAGATGAATGATAGATGATGATACAGAGTGAGAGAAACAAGTGATATGAGAATAATGAGGTGGGTGCAGGTTGGAGGGAACACATGGACAGTGTGATGGACTATATGAGATGAATGATAGATGATGATACAGAGTGAGAGAAACAAGTGATATGAGAATAATGAGGTGGGTACAGGTTGGAGGGAACACATGGACAGTGTGATGGACTATATGAGATGATTGATAGATGATGATACAGAGTGAGAGAAACAAGTGATATGAGAATAATGAGGTGGGTGCAGGTTGGAGGGAACACATGGACAGTGTGATGGACTATATGAGATGAATGATAGATGATGATACAGAGTGAGAGAAACAAGTGATATGAGAATAATGAGGTGGGTGCAGGTTGGAGGGAACACATGGACAGTGTGATGGACGATATGAGATGAATGATAGATGATGATACAGAGTGAGAGAAACAAGTGATATGAGAATAATGAGGTGGGTGCAGGTTGGAGGGAACACATGGACAGTGTGATGGACTATATGAGATGAATGATAGATGATGATACAGAGTGAGAGAAACAAGTGATAAGAGAATAATGAGGTGGGTACAGGTTGGAGGGAACACATGGACAGTGTGGTGGACTATATGAGATGATTGATAGATGATGATACAGAGTGAGAGAAACAAGTGATAAGAGAATAATGAGGTGGGTACAGGTTGGAGGGAACACATGGACAGTGTGATGGACTATATGAGATGAATGATAGATGATGATACAGAGTGAGAGAAACAAGTGATATGAGAATAATGAGGTGGGTACAGGTTGGAGGGAACACACGGACAGTGTGATGGACTATATGAGATGAATGATAGATGATGATACAGAGTGAGAGAAACAAGTGATAAGAGAATAATGAGGTGGGTACAGGTTGGAGGGAACACACGGACAGTGTGATGGACTATATGAGATGAATGATAGATGATGATACAGAGTGAGAGAAACAAGTGATATGAGAATAATGAGGTGGGTACAGGTTGGAGGGAACACATGGACAGTGTGATGGACTATATGAGATGAATGATAGATGATGATACAGAGTGAGAGAAACAAGTGATATGAGAATAATGAGGTGGGTACAGGTTGGAGGGAACACATGGACAGTGTGGTGGACTATATGAGATGAATGATAGACGATGATACAGAGTGAGAGAAACAAGTGATGAGAGAATAATGAGGTGGGTACAGGTTGGAGGGAACACATGGACAGTGTGACGGACTATATGAGATGAATGATAGATGATGATACAGAGTGAGAGAAACAAGTGATATGAGAATAATGAGGTGGGTACAGGTTGGAGGGAACACATGGACAGTGTGGTGGACTATATGAGATGAATGATAGATGATGATACAGAGTGAGAGAAACAAGTGATATGAGAATAATGAGGTGGGTACAGGTTGGAGGGAACACATGGACAGTGTGATGGACTATATGAGATGAATGATAGATGATGATACAGAGTGAGAGAAACAAGTGATATGAGAATAATGAGGTGGGTACAGGTTGGAGGGAACACATGGACAGTGTGGTGGACTATATGAGATGAATGATAGACGATGATACAGAGTGAGAGAAACAAGTGATGAGAGAATAATGAGGTGGGTACAGGTTGGAGGGAACACATGGACAGTGTGACGGACTATATGAGATGAATGATAGATGATGATACAGAGTGAGAGAAACAAGTGATATGAGAATAATGAGGTGGGTACAGGTTGGAGGGAACACATGGACAGTGTGGTGGACTATATGAGATGAATGATAGATGATGATACAGAGTGAGAGAAACAAGTGATATGAGAATAATGAGGTGGGTACAGGTTGGAGGGAACACATGGACAGTGTGATGGACTATATGAGATGAATGATAGATGATGATACAGAGTGAGAGAAACAAGTGATATGAGAATAATGAGGTGGGTACAGGTTGGAGGGAACACATGGACAGTGTGATGGACTATATGAGATGAATGATAGATGATGATACAGAGTGAGAGAAACAAGTGATATGAGAATAATGAGGTGGGTACAGGTTGGAGGGAACACATGGACAGTGTGATGGACTATATGAGATGAATGATACAGAGTGAGAGAAACAAGTGATATGAGAATAATGAGGTGGGTACAGGTTGGAGGGAACACATGGACAGTGTGATGGACGATATGAGATGAATGATTGATGATGATGCAGAGTGAGAGAAACAAGTGATATGAGAATAATGAGGTGGGTACAGGTTGGAGGGAACACATGGACAGTGTGATGGACGATATGAGATGAATGATTGATGATGATGCAGAGTGAGAGAAACAAGTGATATGAGAATAATGAGGTGGGTACAGGTTGGAGGAAACACATGGACAGTGTGATGGACGATATGAGATGAATGATAGATGATGATACAGAGTGAGAGAAACAAGTGATATGAGAATAATGAGGTGGGTACAGGTTGGAGGGAACACATGGACAGTGTGATGGACGATATGAGATGAATGATTGATGATGATGCAGAGTGAGAGAAACAAGTGATATGAGAATAATGAGGTGGGTACAGGTTGGAGGGAACACATGGACAGTGTGATGGACTATATGAGATGAATGATAGATGATGATACAGAGTGAGAGAAACAAGTGATAAGAGAATAATGAGGTGGGTGCAGGTTGGAGGAAACACATGGACAGTGTGATGGATTATATGAGATGAATGATAGATGATGATACAGAGTGAGAGAAACAAGTGATATGAGAATAATGAGGTGGGTACAGGTTGGAGGGAACACATGGACAGTGTGATGGACTATATGAGATGAATGATACAGAGTGAGAGAAACAAGTGATATGAGAATAATGAGGTGGGTACAGGTTGGAGGAAACACATGGACAGTGTGATGGATTATATGAGATGAATGATAGATGACGATACAGAGTGAGAGAAACAAGTGATATGAGAATAATGAGGTGGGTACAGGTTGGAGGGAACACATGGACAGTGTGATGGACTATATGAGATGAATGATACAGAGTGAGAGAAACAAGTGATATGAGAATAATGAGGTGGGTACAGGTTGGAGGGAACACATGGACAGTGTGATGGACTATATGAGATGAATGATACAGAGTGAGAGAAACAAGTGATATGAGAATAATGAGGTGGGTACAGGTTGGAGGGAACACACGGACAGTGTGATGGACTATATGAGATGAATGATAGATGACGATACAGAGTGAGAGAAACAAGTGATAAGAGAATAATGAGGTGGGTACAGGTTGGAGGGAACACATGGACAGTGTGGTGGACTATATGAGATGAATGATAGATGATGATACAGAGTGAGAGAAACAAGTGATAAGAGAATAATGAGGTGGGTACAGGTTGGAGGGAACACATGGACAGTGTGGTGGACTATATGAGATGAATGATACAGAGTGAGAGAAACAAGTGATATGAGAATAATGAGGTGGGTACAGGTTGGAGGAAACACATGGACAGTGCGATGGACTATATGAGATGAATGATAGATGATGATACAGAGTGAGAGAAACAAGTGATATGAGAATAATGAGGTGGGTACAGGTTGGAGGGAACACATGGACAGTGTGATGGACTATATGAGATGAATGATAGATGATGATACAGAGTGAGAGAAACAAGTGATATGAGAATAATGAGGTGGGTACAGGTTGGAGGGAACACATGGACAGTGTGATGGACTATATGAGATGAATGATACAGAGTGAGAGAAACAAGTGATATGAGAATAATGAGGTGGGTACAGGTTGGAGGAAACACATGGACAGTGCGATGGACTATATGAGATGAATGATAGATGATGATACAGAGTGAGAGAAACAAGTGATATGAGAATAATGAGGTGGGTACAGGTTGGAGGGAACACATGGACAGTGTGATGGACTATATGAGATGAATGATAGATGATGATACAGAGTGAGAGAAACAAGTGATATGAGAATAATGAGGTGGGTACAGGTTGGAGGGAACACACGGACAGTGTGATGGACTATATGAGATGAATGATAGATGATGATACAGAGTGAGAGAAACAAGTGATAAGAGAATAATGAGGTGGGTACAGGTTGGACGAAACACATGGACAGTGTGATGGACTATATGAGATGAATGATAGATGATGATACAGAGTGAGAGAAACAAGTTATATGAGAATAATGAGGTGGGTGCAGGTTGGAGGGAACACATGGACAGTGTGATGGACTATATGAGATGAATGATAGATGATGATACAGAGTGAGAGAAACAAGTGATATGAGAATAATGAGGTGGGTACAGGTTGGAGGGAACACATGGACAGTGTGATGGACTATATGAGATGAATGATAGATGATGATACAGAGTGAGAGAAACAAGTTATATGAGAATAATGAGGTGGGTGCAGGTTGGAGGGAACACATGGACAGTGTGATGGACTATATGAGATGAATGATAGATGATGATACAGAGTGAGAGAAACAAGTGATATGAGAATAATGAGGTGGGTACAGGTTGGAGGGAACACATGGACAGTGTGATGGACTATATGAGATGAATGATAGATGACGATACAGAGTGAGAGAAACAAGTGATATGAGAATAATGAGGTGGGTGCAGGTTGGAGGAAACACATGGACAGTGTGATGGATTATATGAGATGAATGATAGATGACGATACAGAGTGAGAGAAACAAGTGATATGAGAATAATGAGGTGGGTACAGGTTGGAGGAAACACATGGACAGTGTGATGGACTATATGAGATGAATGATAGATGATGATACAGAGTGAGAGAAACAAGTGATATGAGAATAATGAGGTGGGTGCAGGTTGGAGGGAACACATGGACAGTGTGGTGGACTATATGAGATGAATGATAGATGATGATACAGAGTGAGAGAAACAAGTGATATGAGAATAATGAGGTGGGTACAGGTTGGAGGGAACACATGGACAGTGTGGTGGACTATATGAGATGAATGATAGATGATGATACAGAGTGAGAGAAACAAGTGATATGAGAATAATGAGGTGGGTACAGGTTGGAGGGAACACATGGACAGTGTGATGGACTATATGAGATGAATGATAGATGATGATACAGAGTGAGAGAAACAAGTGATATGAGAATAATGAGGTGGGTGCAGGTTGGAGGGAACACATGGACAGTGTGATGGACTATATGAGATGAATGATAGATGATGATACAGAGTGAGAGAAACAAGTTATATGAGAATAATGAGGTGGGTGCAGGTTGGAGGGAACACATGGACAGTGTGATGGACTATATGAGATGAATGATAGATGATGATACAGAGTGAGAGAAACAAGTGATATGAGAATAATGAGGTGGGTGCAGGTTGGAGGGAACACATGGACAGTGTGATGGACTATATGAGATGAATGATAGATGATGATACAGAGTGAGAGAAACAAGTGATATGAGAATAATGAGGTGGGTGCAGGTTGGAGGGAACACATGGACAGTGTGATGGACTATATGAGATGAATGATAGATGATGATACAGAGTGAGAGAAACAAGTGATATGAGAATAATGAGGTGGGTGCAGGTTGGAGGGAACACATGGACAGTGTGATGGACTATATGAGATGAATGATAGATGATGATACAGAGTGAGAGAAACAAGTGATATGAGAATAATGAGGTGGGTGCAGGTTGGAGGGAACACATGGACAGTGTGATGGACTATATGAGATGAATGATAGATGATGATACAGAGTGAGAGAAACAAGTGATATGAGAATAATGAGGTGGGTACAGGTTGGAGGGAACACATGGACAGTGTGATGGACTATATGAGATGAATGATAGATGACGATACAGAGTGAGAGAAACAAGTGATATGAGAATAATGAGGTGGGTGCAGGTTGGAGGAAACACATGGACAGTGTGATGGATTATATGAGATGAATGATAGATGACGATACAGAGTGAGAGAAACAAGTGATATGAGAATAATGAGGTGGGTACAGGTTGGAGGAAACACATGGACAGTGTGATGGACTATATGAGATGAATGATAGATGATGATACAGAGTGAGAGAAACAAGTGACGTGAGAATAATGAGGTGGGTGCAGGTTGGAGGGAACACATGGACAGTGTGGTGGACTATATGAGATGAATGATAGATGATGATACAGAGTGAGAGAAACAAGTGATATGAGAATAATGAGGTGGGTACAGGTTGGAGGGAACACATGGACAGTGTGGTGGACTATATGAGATGAATGATAGATGATGATACAGAGTGAGAGAAACAAGTGATATGAGAATAATGAGGTGGGTACAGGTTGGAGGGAACACATGGACAGTGTGATGGACTATATGAGATGAATGATAGATGATGATACAGAGTGAGAAAAACAAGTGATATGAGAATAATGAGGTGGGTGCAGGTTGGAGGAAACACATGGACAGTGTGATGGATTATATGAGATGAATGATAGATGATGATACAGAGTGAGAGAAACAAGTGATAAGAGAATAATGAGGTGGGTACAGGTTGGAGGAAACACATGGACAGTGTGATGGACTATATGAGATGAATGATAGATGATGATACAGAGTGAGAGAAACAAGTGATATGAGAATAATGAGGTGGGTGCAGGTTGGAGGAAACACATGGACAGTGTGATGGACTATATGAGATGAATGATAGATGATGATACAGAGTGAGAGAAACAAGTGATATGAGAATAATGAGGTGGGTACAGGTTGGAGGGAACACATGGACAGTGTGGTGGACTATATGAGATGAATGATAGATGATGATACAGAGTGAGAGAAACAAGTGATATGAGAATAATGAGGTGGGTACAGGTTGGAGGGAACACATGGACAGTGTGGTGGACTATATGAGATGAATGATAGATGATGATACAGAGTGAGAGAAACAAGTGATATGAGAATAATGAGGTGGGTACAGGTTGGAGGGAACACATGGACAGTGTGGTGGACTATATGAGATGAATGATAGATGATGATACAGAGTGAGAGAAACAAGTGATATGAGAATAATGAGGTGGGTACAGGTTGGAGGGAACACATGGACAGTGTGATGGACTATATGAGATGAATGATAGATGACGATACAGAGTGAGAGAAACAAGTGATATGAGAATAATGAGGTGGGTGCAGGTTGGAGGAAACACATGGACAGTGTGATGGATTATATGAGATGAATGATAGATGACGATACAGAGTGAGAGAAACAAGTGATATGAGAATAATGAGGTGGGTACAGGTTGGAGGAAACACATGGACAGTGTGATGGACTATATGAGATGAATGATAGATGATGATACAGAGTGAGAGAAACAAGTGACGTGAGAATAATGAGGTGGGTGCAGGTTGGAGGGAACACATGGACAGTGTGGTGGACTATATGAGATGAATGATAGATGATGATACAGAGTGAGAGAAACAAGTGACGTGAGAATAATGAGGTGGGTGCAGGTTGGAGGGAACACATGGACAGTGTGGTGGACTATATGAGATGAATGATAGATGATGATACAGAGTGAGAGAAACAAGTGATATGAGAATAATGAGGTGGGTACAGGTTGGAGGGAACACATGGACAGTGTGATGGACTATATGAGATGAATGATAGATGATGATACAGAGTGAGAGAAACAAGTGATATGAGAATAATGAGGTGGGTACAGGTTGGAGGGAACACATGGACAGTGTGGTGGACTATATGAGATGAATGATAGATGATGATACAGAGTGAGAGAAACAAGTGATATGAGAATAATGAGGTGGGTGCAGGTTGGAGGAAACACACGGACAGTGTGATGGACTATATGAGATGAATGATAGATGACGATACAGAGTGAGAGAAACAAGTGATATGAGAATAATGAGGTGGGTACAGGTTGGAGGGAACACATGGACAGTGCGATGGACTATATGAGATGAATGATAGATGATGATACAGAGTTAGAGAAACAAGTGATATGAGAATAATGAGGTGGGTACAGGTTGGAGGAAACACATGGACAGTGTGATGGACTATATGAGATGAATGATAGATGATGATACAGAGTGAGAGAAACAAGTGATATGAGAATAATGAGGTGGGTGCAGGTTGGAGGAAACACACGGACAGTGTGATGGACTATATGAGATGAATGATAGATGATGATACAGAGTGAGAGAAACAAGTGATATGAGAATAATGAGGTGGGTACAGGTTGGAGGGAACACATGGACAGTGAGATGGACTATATGAGATGAATGATAGATGATGATACAGAGTGAGAGAAACAAGTGATATGAGAATAATGAGGTGGGTGCAGGTTGGAGGAAACACACGGACAGTGTGATGGACTATATGAGATGAATGATAGATGATGATACAGAGTGAGAGAAACAAGTGATATGAGAATAATGAGGTGGGTACAGGTTGGAGGGAACACATGGACAGTGTGATGGACTATATGAGATGAATGATACAGAGTGAGAGAAACAAGTGATATGAGAATAATGAGGTGGGTACAGGTTGGAGGAAACACATGGACAGTGTGGTGGACTATATGAGATGAATGATAGATGATGATACAGAGTGAGAGAAACAAGTGATATGAGAATAATGAGGTGGGTACAGGTTGGAGGAAACACACGGACAGTGTGATGGACTATATGAGATGAATGATACAGAGTGAGAGAAACAAGTGATATGAGAATAATGAGGTGGGTACAGGTTGGAGGGAACACATGGACAGTGTGATGGACTATATGAGATGAATGATAGATGATGATACAGAGTGAGAGAAACAAGTGATATGAGAATAATGAGGTGGGTACAGGTTGGAGGAAACACACGGACAGTGTGATGGACTATATGAGATGAATGATACAGAGTGAGAGAAACAAGTGATATGAGAATAATGAGGTGGGTACAGGTTGGAGGGAACACATGGACAGTGTGGTGGACTATATGAGATGAATGATAGATGATGATACAGAGTGAGAGAAACAAGTGATATGAGAATAATGAGGTGGGTACAGGTTGGAGGGAACACATGGACAGTGTGATGGACTATATGAGATGAATGATAGATGATGATACAGAGTGAGAGAAACAAGTGATATGAGAATAATGAGGTGGGTACAGGTTGGAGGGAACACATGGACAGTGTGATGGACTATATGAGATGAATGATAGATGATGATACAGAGTGAGAGAAACAAGTGATATGAGAATAATGAGGTGGGTACAGGTTGGAGGGAACACATGGACAGTGTGATGGACTATATGAGATGAATGATAGATGATGATACAGAGTGAGAGAAACAAGTGATATGAGAATAATGAGGTGGGTACAGGTTGGAGGGAACACATGGACAGTGTGATGGACTATATGAGATGAATGATAGATGATGATGCAGGTTAAGAGAAACTAGTGATGTGAGAATAATGAGGTGGGTACAGGTTGGAGGGAACACATGGACAGTGTGATGGACTATATGAGATGAATGATAGATGATGATGCAGGTTAAGAGAAACAAGTGATATGAGAATAATGAGGTGGGTGCAGGTTGGAGGGAACACATGGACAGTGTGGTGGACTATATGAGATGAATGATGCAGAGTGAGAGAAACAAGTGATATGAGAATAATGAGGTGGGTACAGGTTGGAGGGAACACATGGACAGTGTGGTGGACTATATGAGATGAATGATAGATGATGATACAGAGTGAGAGAAACAAGTGATATGAGAATAATGAGGTGGGTACAGGTTGGAGGGAACACATGGACAGTGTGATGGACTATATGAGATGAATGATAGATGATGATACAGAGTGAGAGAAACAAGTGATATGAGAATAATGAGGTGGGTACAGGTTGGAGGGAACACATGGACAGTGTGATGGACTATATGAGATGAATGATAGATGATGATACAGAGTGAGAGAAACAAGTGATATGAGAATAATGAGGTGGGTACAGGTTGGAGGGAACACATGGACAGTGTGATGGACGATATGAGATGAATGATTGATGATGATGCAGAGTGAGAGAAACAAGTGATATGAGAATAATGAGGTGGGTACAGGTTGGAGGAAACACATGGACAGTGTGATGGACGATATGAGATGAATGATAGATGATGATGCAGAGTAAGAGAAACAAGAGATGTGAGAATAATGAGGTGGGTACAGGTTGGAGGGAACACATGGACAGTGTGATGGACTATATGAGATGAATGATAGATGATGATGCAGAGTAAGAGAAACAAGTGATATGAGAATAATGAGGTGGGTACAGGTTGGAGGGAACACACGGACAGTGTGATGGACTATATGAGATGAATGATGCAGAGTAAGAGAAACAAGTGATATGAGAATAATGAGGTGGGTGCAGGTTGGAGGGAACACATGGACAGTGTGATGGACTATATGAGATGAATGATACAGAGTGAGAGAAACAAGTGATATGAGAATAATGAGGTGGGTACAGGTTGGAGGGAACACATGGACAGTGTGATGGACTATATGAGATGAATGATACAGAGTGAGAGAAACAAGTGATATGAGAATAATGAGGTGGGTACAGGTTGGAGGGAACACATGGACAGTGTGATGGACGATATGAGATGAATGATACAGAGTGAGAGAAACAAGTGATATGAGAATAATGAGGTGGGTACAGGTTGGAGGGAACACATGGACAGTGTGATGGACGATATGAGATGAATGATAGATGATGATACAGAGTGAGAGAAACAAGTGATATGAGAATAATGAGGTGGGTACAGGTTGGAGGAAACACATGGACAGTGTGATGGACGATATGAGATGAATGATAGATGATGATACAGAGTGAGAGAAACAAGTGATATGAGAATAATGAGGTGGGTACAGGTTGGAGGGAACACATGGACAGTGTGGTGGACTATATGAGATGAATGATAGATGATGATACAGAGTGAGAGAAACAAGTGATATGAGAATAATGAGGTGGGTACAGGTTGGAGGGAACACATGGACAGTGTGATGGACTATATGAGATGAATGATAGATGATGATACAGAGTGAGAGAAACAAGTGATATGAGAATAATGAGGTGGGTACAGGTTGGAGGGAACACATGGACAGTGTGATGGACTATATGAGATGAATGATACAGAGTGAGAGAAACAAGTGATATGAGAATAATGAGGTGGGTGCAGGTTGGAGGGAACACATGGACAGTGTGATGGACTATATGAGATGAATGATAGATGATGATACAGAGTGAGAGAAACAAGTGATAAGAGAATAATGAGGTGGGTGCAGGTTGGAGGGAACACATGGACAGTGTGGTGGACTATATGAGATGAATGATAGATGATGATACAGAGTGAGAGAAACAAGTGATAAGAGAATAATGAGGTGGGTACAGGTTGGAGGGAACACATGGACAGTGTGATGGACTATATGAGATGAATGATAGATGATGATACAGAGTGAGAGAAACAAGTGATATGAGAATAATGAGGTGGGTACAGGTTGGAGGAAACACATGGACAGTGTGATGGACTATATGAGATGAATGATAGATGATGATACAGAGTGAGAGAAACAAGTGATATGAGAATAATGAGGTGGGTACAGGTTGGAGGGAACACATGGACAGTGTGATGGACTATATGAGATGAATGATACAGAGTGAGAGAAACAAGTGATATGAGAATAATGAGGTGGGTGCAGGTTGGAGGGAACACATGGACAGTGTGATGGACTATATGAGATGAATGATAGATGATGATACAGAGTGAGAGAAACAAGTGATATGAGAATAATGAGGTGGGTGCAGGTTGGAGGGAACACATGGACAGTGTGATGGACGATATGAGATGAATGATAGATGATGATACAGAGTGAGAGAAACAAGTGATATGAGAATAATGAGGTGGGTGCAGGTTGGAGGGAACACATGGACAGTGTGGTGGACTATATGAGATGAATGATAGATGATGATACAGAGTGAGAGAAACAAGTGATAAGAGAATAATGAGGTGGGTACAGGTTGGAGGGAACACATGGACAGTGTGGTGGACTATATGAGATGAATGATAGACGATGATACAGAGTGAGAGAAACAAGTGATGAGAGAATAATGAGGTGGGTACAGGTTGGAGGGAACACATGGACAGTGTGATGGACTATATGAGATGAATGATATATGATGATACAGAGTGAGAGAAACAAGTGATATGAGAATAATGAGGTGGGTGCAGGTTGGAGGGAACACATGGACAGTGTGATGGACTATATGAGATGAATGATAGATGATGATACAGAGTGAGAGAAACAAGTGATATGAGAATAATGAGGTGGGTACAGGTTGGAGGGAACACATGGACAGTGTGATGGACGATATGAGATGAATGATAGATGATGATACAGAGTGAGAGAAACAAGTGATATGAGAATAATGAGGTGGGTGCAGGTTGGAGGGAACACATGGACAGTGTGGTGGACTATATGAGATGAATGATAGATGATGATACAGAGTGAGAGAAACAAGTGATAAGAGAATAATGAGGTGGGTACAGGTTGGAGGGAACACATGGACAGTGTGGTGGACTATATGAGATGAATGATAGACGATGATACAGAGTGAGAGAAACAAGTGATGAGAGAATAATGAGGTGGGTACAGGTTGGAGGGAACACATGGACAGTGTGATGGACTATATGAGATGAATGATAGATGATGATACAGAGTGAGAGAAACAAGTGATATGAGAATAATGAGGTGGGTGCAGGTTGGAGGGAACACATGGACAGTGTGATGGACTATATGAGATGAATGATAGATGATGATACAGAGTGAGAGAAACAAGTGATATGAGAATAATGAGGTGGGTACAGGTTGGAGGGAACACATGGACAGTGTGATGGACTATATGAGATGATTGATAGATGATGATACAGAGTGAGAGAAACAAGTGATATGAGAATAATGAGGTGGGTGCAGGTTGGAGGGAACACATGGACAGTGTGATGGACTATATGAGATGAATGATAGATGATGATACAGAGTGAGAGAAACAAGTGATATGAGAATAATGAGGTGGGTGCAGGTTGGAGGGAACACATGGACAGTGTGATGGACGATATGAGATGAATGATAGATGATGATACAGAGTGAGAGAAACAAGTGATATGAGAATAATGAGGTGGGTGCAGGTTGGAGGGAACACATGGACAGTGTGATGGACTATATGAGATGAATGATAGATGATGATACAGAGTGAGAGAAACAAGTGATAAGAGAATAATGAGGTGGGTACAGGTTGGAGGGAACACATGGACAGTGTGGTGGACTATATGAGATGATTGATAGATGATGATACAGAGTGAGAGAAACAAGTGATAAGAGAATAATGAGGTGGGTACAGGTTGGAGGGAACACATGGACAGTGTGATGGACTATATGAGATGAATGATAGATGATGATACAGAGTGAGAGAAACAAGTGATATGAGAATAATGAGGTGGGTACAGGTTGGAGGGAACACACGGACAGTGTGATGGACTATATGAGATGAATGATAGATGATGATACAGAGTGAGAGAAACAAGTGATAAGAGAATAATGAGGTGGGTACAGGTTGGAGGGAACACACGGACAGTGTGATGGACTATATGAGATGAATGATAGATGATGATACAGAGTGAGAGAAACAAGTGATATGAGAATAATGAGGTGGGTACAGGTTGGAGGGAACACATGGACAGTGTGATGGACTATATGAGATGAATGATAGATGATGATACAGAGTGAGAGAAACAAGTGATATGAGAATAATGAGGTGGGTACAGGTTGGAGGGAACACATGGACAGTGTGGTGGACTATATGAGATGAATGATAGACGATGATACAGAGTGAGAGAAACAAGTGATGAGAGAATAATGAGGTGGGTACAGGTTGGAGGGAACACATGGACAGTGTGACGGACTATATGAGATGAATGATAGATGATGATACAGAGTGAGAGAAACAAGTGATATGAGAATAATGAGGTGGGTACAGGTTGGAGGGAACACATGGACAGTGTGGTGGACTATATGAGATGAATGATAGATGATGATACAGAGTGAGAGAAACAAGTGATATGAGAATAATGAGGTGGGTACAGGTTGGAGGGAACACATGGACAGTGTGATGGACTATATGAGATGAATGATAGATGATGATACAGAGTGAGAGAAACAAGTGATATGAGAATAATGAGGTGGGTACAGGTTGGAGGGAACACATGGACAGTGTGGTGGACTATATGAGATGAATGATAGACGATGATACAGAGTGAGAGAAACAAGTGATGAGAGAATAATGAGGTGGGTACAGGTTGGAGGGAACACATGGACAGTGTGACGGACTATATGAGATGAATGATAGATGATGATACAGAGTGAGAGAAACAAGTGATATGAGAATAATGAGGTGGGTACAGGTTGGAGGGAACACATGGACAGTGTGGTGGACTATATGAGATGAATGATAGATGATGATACAGAGTGAGAGAAACAAGTGATATGAGAATAATGAGGTGGGTACAGGTTGGAGGGAACACATGGACAGTGTGATGGACTATATGAGATGAATGATAGATGATGATACAGAGTGAGAGAAACAAGTGATATGAGAATAATGAGGTGGGTACAGGTTGGAGGGAACACATGGACAGTGTGATGGACTATATGAGATGAATGATAGATGATGATACAGAGTGAGAGAAACAAGTGATATGAGAATAATGAGGTGGGTACAGGTTGGAGGGAACACATGGACAGTGTGATGGACTATATGAGATGAATGATACAGAGTGAGAGAAACAAGTGATATGAGAATAATGAGGTGGGTACAGGTTGGAGGGAACACATGGACAGTGTGATGGACGATATGAGATGAATGATTGATGATGATGCAGAGTGAGAGAAACAAGTGATATGAGAATAATGAGGTGGGTACAGGTTGGAGGGAACACATGGACAGTGTGATGGACGATATGAGATGAATGATTGATGATGATGCAGAGTGAGAGAAACAAGTGATATGAGAATAATGAGGTGGGTACAGGTTGGAGGAAACACATGGACAGTGTGATGGACGATATGAGATGAATGATAGATGATGATACAGAGTGAGAGAAACAAGTGATATGAGAATAATGAGGTGGGTACAGGTTGGAGGGAACACATGGACAGTGTGATGGACGATATGAGATGAATGATTGATGATGATGCAGAGTGAGAGAAACAAGTGATATGAGAATAATGAGGTGGGTACAGGTTGGAGGGAACACATGGACAGTGTGATGGACGATATGAGATGAATGATTGATGATGATGCAGAGTGAGAGAAACAAGTGATATGAGAATAATGAGGTGGGTACAGGTTGGAGGAAACACATGGACAGTGTGATGGACTATATGAGATGAATGATAGATGATGATACAGAGTGAGAGAAACAAGTGATATGAGAATAATGAGGTGGGTACAGGTTGGAGGGAACACATGGACAGTGCGATGGACTATATGAGATGAATGATAGATGACGATACAGAGTGAGAGAAACAAGTGATATGAGAATAATGAGGTGGGTACAGGTTGGAGGGAACACATGGACAGTGTGATGGACTATATGAGATGAATGATAGATGATGATACAGAGTGAGAGAAACAAGTGATATGAGAATAATGAGGTGGGTACAGGTTGGAGGGAACACATGGACATTGTGATGGACTATATGAGATGAATGATAGATGATGATACAGAGTGAGAGAAACAAGTGATATGAGAATAATGAGGTGGGTACAGGTTGGAGGGAACACATGGACAGTGTGGTGGACTATATGAGATGAATGATAGATGATGATACAGAGTGAGAGAAACAAGTGATATGAGAATAATGAGGTGGGTACAGGTTGGAGGGAACACATGGACAGTGTGATGGACTATATGAGATGAATGATAGATGATGATACAGAGTGAGAGAAACAAGTGATATGAGAATAATGAGGTGGGTACAGGTTGGAGGGAACACATGGACAGTGTGGTGGACTATATGAGATGAATGATAGATGATGATACAGAGTGAGAGAAACAAGTGATATGAGAATAATGAGGTGGGTACAGGTTGGAGGGAACACATGGACAGTGTGATGGACTATATGAGATGAATGATACAGAGTGAGAGAAACAAGTGATATGAGAATAATGAGGTGGGTACAGGTTGGAGGGAACACATGGACAGTGTGGTGGACTATATGAGATGAATGATAGATGATGATACAGAGTGAGAGAAACAAGTGATATGAGAATAATGAGGTGGGTACAGGTTGGAGGGAACACATGGACAGTGTGATGGACTATATGAGATGAATGATAGATGATGATACAGAGTGAGAGAAACAAGTGATATGAGAATAATGAGGTGGGTGCAGGTTGGAGGGAACACATGGACAGTGTGATGGACTATATGAGATGAATGATAGATGATGATACAGAGTGAGAGAAACAAGTGATATGAGAATAATGAGGTGGGTACAGGTTGGAGGGAACACATGGACAGTGTGATGGACTATATGAGATGAATGATAGATGATGATACAGAGTGAGAGAAACAAGTGATATGAGAATAATGAGGTGGGTACAGGTTGGAGGGAACACATGGACAGTGTGATGGACTATATGAGATGAATGATAGATGATGATACAGAGTGAGAGAAACAAGTGATATGAGAATAATGAGGTGGGTACAGGTTGGAGGGAACACATGGACAGTGTGATGGACTATATGAGATGAATGATAGATGATGATACAGAGTGAGAGAAACAAGTGATATGAGAATAATGAGGTGAGTAAAGTTTGGAGGAAACACACGGACAGATCACAAAAACCACACATGGCCTGGACAATGCGAGTACTGGGAGGTTACACAAGAATCAACAAATAAAAGTTTTTCCACCACCTTTCCGACCGACTCTGAAGGGAATAACCAACAGGTGAAAATCACAGAGACATCAATAATAAACTAAAACTCTCGGCACGTTTCGATCTTGTTAGATCTCATCAGGTGAGTATATCATGTATTCCCTAAAGGGGAGGTAAGGAGCAAAACTTGATTCTCACCCCATTTGACATGGGAGAAAGTAACACGTGAGAAGTCGATTTTTTTCGACCGGGTCTAACAAAAATCTCTCTTATAGAGAATAATATGTAACGCTTTTTTGAGCTAGGAACGTAGAAGAAAAAGTGTTCCTACAAAATATCTGCGCTTGAATGTCATCTTTCGTTTGATATGTTCATGACATAGCTACTTATTTCCGCCATATAATTTCAATTGATTAATTCGCATGACGTGTGACTATTGTTTCAGTTTTGATCACAAGTACTATGCCTGTAATAACCTTGAACTGTCAACACGTATTTCTACTGTGACAGAGTGAGGGCGGGTGTTCGAAGGGGGGAAGAGGACATTGGTTTATTTACAATGATTGTCAGAAACTCGAACGACAGGCGTTTGTACAATACTGAACAAAATGAAATCATATTTGGCGAATATTGGGCGTTCTCACACAACCTATTTTTTCAAAATATTTTTTGTAAATTTTTAGTATATTTATTCATTTTCAAATGGTGTTTTATGTCATAACATAATGAGACAGACCAATGGTAAAAATTAAGATTTGCACCTTACCCCCCCTTTAATACTTCTTCCACTCTAAGAGACAGTCTGCAAATTGTTTCCTGTGCTGGCTTGCCTGGGCCTTCAACCCATTTGTCATTCACGAGTCTGGGGTTTGATTCCCGCCATGATCGACTGGCCTGACAGATGTTTTTCGTGTTTTTTTTGCAATTAAAATAACAAGAAACAGGGATGACTCTTAACAATGAGCCACGACCGTTTCCTCCTTACTGTTGAAAAACACCTCTTAAAATAATCGTTCATCTCATTATCTCATCATCTCGTGCGTCATTGACTAAGCCATCATCACAGTGTGTTGTTGAACCCAAAGTAAATAATTAAGGAACTAAATGATATATTGACTAAAAAAAGAAGAAAAAACAGCAGCTTACCAAGATTCATGAGTAGAGATGGGCATAATCATAGTGAAGAGCCTGTTGATAGAACACAGAGATGAACTCTCTGCTCTACTGTAACCAAGGCAATAGCCCAAAACATCATAATCTCTTGCGTACATTTCATTTCATCTCTGTGTTCTATCTACGGGCTCTCCACCATGAGCAGGCCTTTCTCTACTCATAAATCTCTGTGAGCTGCTGTTCTTTCTTTCCCTTTCACCCAATTCATATATTCAGCCCAAGATGTATTGAGGGTTGCGTTTGTTTGCGGCTGGGAGATGGTGCCTTCACTTATCTTGAAAACACGTACCATACCGTGGGGACTTTTCTGTGTAAAATGGATCGCTGCTCTATCTGGTGGTGTTTTGTAGAAACGGCTGATAGGCAGGCAAACTTGATGACAGCGAGCCGGCCTTAAACGTAACATTAGTTCCTTCTATCACCACTTATCTACGCACGGTCAATAGTACTTTAAACGTGGCCTGTAAATTGGAAAATATTTTCAACATGGGAGGGATAAGAAGTGAGGACACCATCTTAAACAAGCAAACGCAACCCTCAGTGCATCTTGATTCAGCCTCAGGCTATTTTCCTATACACACCCAGTAGACATTTATGATAATTGTATCTATTTTCAGGCCCCGTGTCCGGCGTACCAGACGAACCGTCGACGCCTCTGATCAGCGTGATCGAGGAAGAGTCGGAGCTGAACCTGTCGACGGAGAGCGCGCCGGCCAAGCCTCCGGAGCCCTCGGATCAGGCTCCGTCGAGCTCGACCGGGGAAGACTCGGGCAACGTGTCCGAGGCCGTCTCGACCGACCCCTCGCCCGCCATCTCGATGGTCTCGAAACATTCCAACGGCACGCTCAACCTGTGGCAGTTGACCTTTGCCGACAAGACCAAGTTCTCACAGGTGACCACATCCTTTACACTGAACCCTCGGTTAATACACGATGTAGTGATACCAACCTATTTCATCATAATAGAAAGGACGTGACCCAACTCGGGTCTTGAAAATGAAATATTTCCGGGGTCAGTTGTCCCGATTGCCTGTAACGCAACTATCGCTTTTATATCGAACTATATGAAACAACAATACTCTTCAATGCTATACACCGCTCAGTAGAATTTTAATGTTAGTGGTTGCATTTGTTTAATCACGAAAATTATAGATTTTGTGAGTTCAACAATGCCACCGGTACCGTAGCCACTCTTATCTACATCTAGTTCACAAGGGAATCCGCTAAATCGCGACAGGCAATCGGGCCCTTCGGCTCTGAACTGACCGCAAGAAACCACAAATTCCTTCCATGTTAGTACGTGAGCTGGAGCACCTTCTTTATATTATGATGAAATAGGTTGGTGTCTATATCGTGGTTAATACAGGAATAGGCCTACATATTTATGCTCGATGTTTATTTATTTATGTTTGTTTATTTGTTTGGGTAATTTTGTGTTACTCGATACCAAATTCAGTTTTCAAAGGTTGGTGTCAAAGCTCGTGTGTGAGTATGGATAGCATGATGATCGGAAAAGATCTTGCAGGAGCTGTCACACGAGCAAGAAATTATTGCCGAGATATATTTTTATTATCAGCAAGAAAATGTTGATCATATAAAGGGGCTTTTAGTATAAGTTTAGTTGGATGAGCGTATGCAAGGACTTCCGTTCTACTCGTATAGAGCTTTGTCTGCGGTTTTTTGTTTTTCTGTTTGTTTGTACTTTATAGGCACTCCACACATCGCAGGGTTTGACTGATCGACATAAAACTTTTTTGTACACGCAAATTAATCCAACTTGGAACTGTAAAGTTTTTGGGTTGAATCAGTTGGACCAGTTTTGAGAAATACCATATCAAAGTTTCTAAAAATCCCATAAGATTAGGCTGGGCAAGAAAATGTGACAGATAATATCTCTCCCAAAAAAATGAAATTTCCTTTGATTGTGTAGGGCTTGAAGCATAAGTAAAAGTTCGTGTCTGTCGTTTGATACCTGTTAAATCCTATGCAATATAACATGCTCAACTGCTTTGACCAGGTAGCAAAGATACTTTTACTTATGCTTCAAGCTGTACACATGGATGATGTACACATTATTACAATTCTACGTGCAATTCGGACCAGCCGCTTGGAATAAAATGATTCAATCAACTGTTTTCAATTCTTCAAAAAGATGGAAATAATTGCAGAATTATATTGCCAAAATTCACTGCTTTCTAGATTCGATATTTGCCCAACAATGAGGCAGATTTTACATGGGTCAAGGTGTGTAGAATACCAGAGTCGATAAAGTAGCAAGTGTAGAACCACTTCAACAACTCTGATCATACCATATTCAGATTTCAGATATCTCGCTCGTCTTACAACGTAGCATATGCTGCCTTTGCCTAGTATTCCCAATTTGTGACAGAAATAACCACCACTAAAACCAGTACTGTATGTAACGTCGTCCGACCACCTCCGTTCCAGGTTTTGAGCATCGGTCACTCGTCGCGCGCGTCTGGCCACCGTTTCCGCGTCAACGACATCACGTGTCACCCCGTGCTGCCGCTGCTGCTAACCACGTCGCACCACAACATCTCGGACACGCCCACCACGCCCGTCGCCGCCCCCCCGCCCCCCCACCAGCACCACATCTCCACGCCCACGGTGAGTGCACGCACGCAACACTCAGTACATCGCGGTCAACGTGTGTTGAGGGTTGCGTTGGTTTGCTGGTTGGTCTGTTATAAATGTCTGAAATATGTATCGATTTCCGATCTAAATCTCTGAATCTACCGATCGTGAGTCATCTAGAAGTGGTACAAGGAACTAACTTTGCTTACAAAATTCATTCACCTTGGCTAAACTGTAGCTGAAAAATATAATAACAAATGTGAGAATAGCCAAAAATATACATCCTTGTGGAATATTTAGATTCGATAGTCTGTTTCATTAATGTTGTTTTCCTACATCTCTATTTCATAACAAACCAGCAAACCAACGCAACCAACACAACTTGGTCCGAGCCGAGCGATCTCTTGATATAAAATGAGAATTAGGGAAATAAATTACCTCATCATTCATTTAAATTGAGTTTTATGTTTGTGATGACCTTTGAGTGTACCTCTGTTCCAAAGTTGTTTTTCTTAACCACCTGACGGCCGGGTTACGAAATCACTGCCTTGCCTCCCAGGCCGGTGTCTTTCCCCATGCTGTTATATTGCACAGATAGGCTACTTGTGTTTAGATGGCCTTTCATAACATTTATAGCAGAAACAAATGCTTTTATTGTGTTGATATATTGCTGTACTTGATATGTGGAACAAGATATCACTTTTATTTAGCATTCAAAGACTTATCAGTTTGACACATTTAGCCTAAAACAATGTTTTGGAATAGCAGCTGATTATATTTTACCATTTTTCAATACATAAGCGTATTCTATCGAGCGTATTCTATCGGCAAAAAAAAATCTCAATCTCTCTCCCAGATGTCAGTAGGCCTACAAGTCCCCTGTCAATATGACGTCATTTTGTTGAGAGGTAAAATGAAACGTTTTGGAATCTGTGAGGACGCATATACCGTATTTACTCGCATATAAGTCGCATGTATATTTAGAAATTTGAGAATTCAAAACAGGGATGCGACCAATACGCGGGTGCGACTTATACGCGCCGCGCACAAAATCTCCAAAAATGAAAGTCAAATGCATCAATTCTCGTCACAGTCGAGCGTGCTATTTTCAAGCCATCAAAATGTCCCATGCGTCTCATAAATGTAAGTGATAAAAAACGTCACATTTTGCGATAAAAACAGTTGCAGCAGTGAAACACTGCCGGTCCTCTCTCTCTCCCTTCCCTTCTCCCTCTCTCCCTCTCTCTCTCTCTCTCTCTCTAAAGAGAGAGAGAGAGAGAGAGAGAGAGAGAGAGAGAGAGAGAGAGAGAGAGAGAGAGAGAGAGAGAGAGAGAAAGGGTCGTCCAATGTTAGAGCATAGGGCGAACCCACAATCGTCACCAGAATTCATGCACAGACAGTCGTCAGTGCTGAAGCAAACATGAGACTTTTAGAGTCTTGTGTTACACTGAATAACAAGACAAACACTTCAACACATTTGTTCATCATCAAAACAGTTGCCATGAAACATTGGTCGTCCAATGTTACAGTATAGAGCGAACCCCCATTCAGAATTGATGCACAGAGGGTCATCAATGTTGAAGCGAATAAATACATGTAAATATGTTTACATTCATTTTTATCTAGCCTCTTCCTAGTGTTGAATGAGTGGCTCCCTATAGACTTATCAGTTATCACCTATAGACAGCATTGTTGATTGATGATAAACAGATGTCTCGAAGTGTTCCCATTGGTAATCAGTGGAACATAATACTTTTTTAAAGTCTCATATTACACTGATTACCAACAAGAACACTTTTGACAGATCTGTTTATGTATCATCAATCAACAATGCTATGTATGGGTGATAACTGATAAGTCTATAGTGGGCTATTCATTGAACACTAGGAACAGGCTAGATAAAAATGAATATAAACTTGGGAGATATTTACATAATCATCCTAATCATTGTGTGCTCTGTGTTCTGTGGTCACACTAGGGTATGTTAGGCAACCTGTCCCCTTCCCACCCTCCCAGTTTAGTTGAGGCCCCTCACAACAGTTTCTCATGTCTCATACCAAACAGAGAGCTAAACATTTCAATCGCGTTGTATTTTTGACGTACTGGAGACTTTTTTTCCCAAGAACATCTAAACTTGATACAAGATCATTGTTCCCCAATTAAGGCTATGGATGAAAGATAGGATCGTTTGGACGGGGCACCACAAGGGCGATCTTACCACTCCATTTTGATTATTTAAAACTAATGAACTTCAACACCAGGACTGCACTGTCTGTGACCATAATTTTTCGTTGTAGATAAAAGTCTTTCAGTATAAACACACGAATGTTGATATCTTCCACTTTTAACCAAGTCTCTTGGGCAATGATCACTTCTTTCCATTAACAGCAGATGTAAAGTTTATCATTATACAAAATGGACAAAATAAATTAGTGATAGGACTTTCATGTTATAATTAGGCCTATCACTCTACTAATTGATGGTAATAATAATACTAATACTGGAGACTGCAGGTACGACTTATACGCGGGTGCGACTTATATATGCGAGTAAATACTAGGGTTGCCAACAATAATCGATATATCGATTTAGATCAATATTTTTTCAAACGATACAATAATCGATTCAATCTCGGCGATATGATATTAATATGATTATTTTCAATTATCGAAATGAACATTCTTTCCTTTTCAAACTTGCTATTTCACCCTTTATGTAATTGCAACCCACCCCCCGACCCAATTCAGTTTGGAACCGGAGGCCAGATACTTATTATTATTATTATTATTATTATTATGTAATTGCTCCAATCAGTGTATGTGGCGCGAAAGTTCTTGTTTTCTATTGGGCACTCGAAAGCCAATAAGAAACGCTGTTTGCAATGACGTCAGAGTTGATATGCGCAAGAGACGAAAATATAGACTTAGGCCTATCGCGCGGTTGGGTTGAATATGAGGTACAGTACACTGGTACAGACTGCGACGCACTTTAACCTATAAAGGGTACTGTATTGTCAAGAATATAAATATAAGCTCAGCTATGCGACAACGAAACGACTTGTGACAAACTGTTGAGAGAGGCCTCAATTGATTGCTGGTTTCGAGTGCTTTTTTCACGCTAAACAGTCCCGTGCTTGTCAAGGTCTGACCTCTTACCGCGTCAGAGTTGCGCGTAGTAGGAAGACACACCATGCAGCAAACAGCTTGACGTGATTACGTTTATTATTGCGCGTCAAATAAAAATGATGGAAATTGAGAAAATGATGCTTCTTCATGACAAAACATTTATTAGACGTGATTTTAGTGGAATATCTCTCAGTTTCTAGTCGATTCCGTTATTATGAGTGTACGGATGTAGTAAGCTTACGCTCAATTAAAATGAGCAAAACAAGTATTTTTGACCGATTATAGGCCTAGGCCGAGGGTGACTTTTCGGCTTGAGATTTCGAGGAAAACCCTCGGTGTAAATTCGGGACTAAACGGTTTCTATAATTAGATGAATAATGAATTCCAGATGTACGTTGTTACTTGTACTTTTTTTACAGCTCATAAATCTGCCTCTTCCTCTATCCCATTATCTTTCTACCCCTCCCTGCTAGGACCGAGCTCCCGCACGTAGTCCAAGGTCAACCACTTGTCAATGAATCAATCAACATAGCTGCTTAGACCGCAATTTGTAACACAATAATTCCGATGCGATACGATATTTTGACATTCGATACGATTATCGATTAGGGGAAAAAATATCGATTTAATACGATTAATAACCGATGTCAAGTAAACGATAATCGATATGAGTTTTCATATCGAACGGCAACTCTAGTAAATACGGTATGCGCCAGTGGCTTGGGCTAGGCGTGTAATAATGCCGTAGGAGCTACTACTTCAGGGAATTGTTTAGAGCACAGAGTAGCTATGGTTTGGGTTATTTGGGTCAGGTTTTGATCGTTTCCTCGAATAGGCACATCCTCTTTTTAAGTGAACATGCCAAGCCCACGTTCACCCTTGGAAGTATTCGTATTCCAGTATTCGCTCTTCAGGCGTTCCCGATCATTGTGGATGTGTATTTGCGCCAGCAGCCGTCAAGTGGTTGAATGAATGAATAATTAATAAATAGGGATGTGCTAAGCTGTGTATTCGATTTCGAACCCAAATCCGAATCAAATCATTGAAAAAGGTTTGTGAATCCGAATCTTTTTCGAATCTTTAACAAAAATAGCTAGTTAAATTTGATTGCATCTAGGCCTATATGTTTCAAACCTGCCCTGGTATAAACAATGTCTGAGAAACTAGCTGAAATAGAATATGTAATGAAGGTTTAAAGTAAGTAGACTTGACCTTGAAGAGAGTAGAAAAACAGCGACAATTCATTATGCTACAGTACGTACTTTTATTTAATTTAAATGGTTACACTTTCAAGTTGAATGAAGGTTAAATGAAGAAAATCGAACAATATTGATTTTGCACGTGGAACTTCTAGTTATCATCTTACATTTTCACATGATAATATTATCATCATGTAAAAATGTGAGACCTTCCATATGCTCAAGAGATTCGAGCTGGATTAGATTCGGGATACGAGTTGGAGATTCGAGCTGGATTCAAAATTTTAAGTCGGGCCTGCAGTGAAACCTTGATGCATCATTCCCGCATCCATCGTTTTCCTGCTTGTATCATTCATTCTTTCTCACCCCACTCCCGTATAATCAATGTTAAATTGTCCTGGATGGATCATTTTCCTACATGGATAGTTTTGTTTTCCTGGTCCCTTGAAAAACGATAGATAGATTTCACTGTAGTTCGAAATTGCAAATCTTACATTTTCAGGTGAATCAAACCCAAATCTTGACCAAAGATTCGTATTCGATTCGAAATAACAGAGATTTGCACATCCCTATAAATAAAGATTGCAATGATCCGGCCATTAACGTGCTAACCACGTCTCCTCTCCCGCAGGGTTTCTGCAGCGAGCTGATCCTGTGGCGCGTGGACGCCGTCGGTCCGCTGTCCAAGTCTGGCGGCGTGTCCGAGCTGGCGCGCATCAACTCGCTCGAGATCTCTGCGTTCTCGAACGTGGCGTGGATCCCAACGCTGCTGCCGAGCACCACGCTCGGCAACCTGTCCAACTCGCCCAGCGCCTGCTTCGTCGCGTCCGACGGCAAGAGTCTGCGCGTCTACCAGGCCGTCATTGATGCCCGAACACTGCTAGCCGAGGTGTCTAGCTCAGAGCGACGGAGCAGGATGATGGTGGGTTTATGCAGTTGGAGGAATTTCATTTCATTTCATTTATCAGCTTTTTGTTCCCACCATTACTATATACGAGTTATAATTAATATCATTAATATAACAAGCAGGTCTTGAAAGTTGTCTAGATTAAAATAACAATAATTATGATAAGTAACCATAATTAACAATATATAAAATAAAATATTGAATATTAGAATATTAAATTATTAAATGAATAAGGATAATGGAATGATGGTTGAAATAATAAAATTGATACCCCTATAGGTGGGTTATAAAATGGAATATAACAATCTAGTGCTAGTTCTGGTAGATGTAGCAAACAAAGGGTGAAACAGGAGCTGCAAACTCTCGATCAATAACTACGAGATTATAAACAGAAATTCTTTTCAGTATGAGCTGTCTGAATACCACTTGTGCCGTTGTCTTTTGATGGAAAAAATTCATGCTTCTTCAAGACGAAGCATTCAAAAAAACGTGTTTTTCGTAGAGAATATTTTGCTGTTTGAAGTTGATTGCAGTGTTTTGAGCGAATTTAGGCATATTTCGCTCATTTTTGTGACTTCGAAGTCATTAACCAACTGACGATTTATTAAAACATGCTTATATTGTTGTTTCTTAATCATACACAACATTTCGCGCGAAAAACAAACACCTCTAGTAATGAATGAGTAATAATTTGTTTAAATAAAATGAAGTATTACATTGCATATTTTGCTCTGTGACCATGGCTAAGACAGCCATCACCATGATGAAAATGTGCACATTATCCTTCATCAGATATTTCACATTCAGCCCCTCAATTGTTCTTTTTTTCTTTGTGGATACACGTCGTCGCCCTCGGTAATTCAGTCAGCTGAGGCACCGCTTCAGAAACTGAAGTCACCGTTGGGCGTGGGTTCGAGTCCTGTATAAGGCATGGGTTTTCGTGAACGTCCTTTTACTTATCATCGCATCATCGTTTCATAGGGTAGTGCAAACCTGTTTTTTTGACGTCGAACTCGAACTCCAACTCCAACTTGAGGCTCGAAAGTTCGCGAACTTCGAACTTTTTTCGAACGTTAGAAATGCAATGTAAAAGCACTTGAAGAAGGAATTGACGATGTAGAAAAGTGGTACCTACATTGGCGGTCTGAAATCATTGTGAAGGCCAAGTAAAACCTAAAAACTATATGTGCATTTCTAGTGCACTATTCGTTATTATTTATTATATAATAATAACGATGATGATATAATGATAAGTAGGACACTCAAAATCACAGTTTGTGTTTTTATTCATTTGAATTGATCAACTCTACAGTAAGATTACATGTGATTTTGAATTCCACTATTGGGCCTACTATCAATGCCACTTGATGTTCCAGGTAGGCCTACTGGTATAGGTCTAGCCCTAGATGGTGTTGAAAATGAGTCTACCAGGGACAATCTGGAATTTAAAATTGTGATTAGACGAGCTTTAGCGAGGATTCAATTTGACATACTGAAAAAAATTGGTGTTCGTTTTTATGTTTTTTTTTTTTTTTTTTTGTTTTTATGTTTTTTTGTCGGTTCTCCACAGGTCAAACGGCTAGAGCTATCAACTTCAAACTTTTTTTCGTCATGGTTCCTCATCTAACTTAGATCTGTATAGTTTTGTGGCATTATCGGGTGGTAACTTTTTTTTTTATGAATTTTAGAAATTTCAAAAATCCCCATTAGAATAACCCGGAGGAAAATACTTGAAAAATCAAAATTTTTCAAGACCTCTCAAATTTTCGCCGAATATAAAGAAAACTATTAAGCACATTTTGAAAGATTTTTCGTATCAATCGGATGAGAAATAATGAAGAAAACGCATTTATAAAGCATTTTCCCATCAATTTAGGCTATTACGGGAACCAATTAAATCTATAGTAACAAGTGTCACCAATTAATTCAAAACGATTGAAATGAATGAAGAGGAAGGCCGTGACATAACTGATTCTCGTAAGGTTTTTGAACGTTTGGAGTGATCCAAGGTCTGTAGATGTAGATTGGGTTGACAAATTATTTTTCATTCTAGATTTCTATTCCCCCAAGCTCGTCTAACAACGCGCATCCCGCGTTTTCCTAGTTTAAAATACCAAATGCTAGATAGGCCTACTGTATTTACACATATAGGATGCACTTTTTTTCCATGTTCAAGTCATCAAAAAGTCACATGCCTCTTATAAAGGAAAGAGAGAAAAAAATGTCACATTTTGAGATAATAAAACATCGCAAAACATCCCGTGAAACACTGCTATGTGAAACAATGTTAAAGCATAGGGCGAACCCCCAATCGTCCTTTTCCCTAACATCAGAAGTCAGGAGTCCCGACTCCTTAGTATCATGTTACAATGAATAACAACACAAACACTTTGACACATCTGTTCATCATCAATCAACTCATTCAACTCCAGGCTGGATAAGAAAAGAATGAATATAAGTGTATTGTTGGTTCATTCTCTCATTGAATGGTTGATAGATAACTTGAAGCAGGCAGCCTGCCATGTGCTAGTGGGTGGTAACCTTCTTATGTGGTTACAAGGTCAGATGAATCATGTTTATGACCCAAAATATTGGGAATATGATACTGTGTCTTATGTAAGTCGCTTTCTTGAGGGTTTACTATCAAAGAGCTAGTCCTATAAAGAATTAATGCACTGGTGGGTAATACTTTGATTAAACAAGTAACACTGGAACTAGTTGAGCTGTTAAGGTGCATAATGCCCTGGGCCTAAGTAGTGAGAAGATGTAACAAGTAACAACACTGATAAACTGACTTACCCATCCCTTCACTGCTGAGTTCATGTAACACTCTTCTTTACTCATCACTACGACCTCCTATTTTCACATTTAATGCAAAGTGCAGACAAATAGTGAAATACCGTATCTACTCGCATATAAGTCGCACCCGCGTATAAGTCGCACCCCTGTTTTTGACAGTCATTTTTTGAAAAACCCTTTGTATGGTCGTATAAGTCGCACCTGCAGTCTCCAGTATTAGTATTATTATTATTACCATTATTTAGTAGAGTGATAGGCCTGATTATAACATTATAGTACTATCACTAATTTACTTTGTCCATTTTGTATAATGATAAACTTTACATCTGCTGAAAATGGAAAGAAGTGATCATTGCCCTAGAGACTTAGTTTAAAGTGGGAGATATCAACATTTGTGTGTTTATACTGAAAGACTTTTATCCACGGCGAAAAATTATGGTCACAGACAGAGCAGTCCTGGTGTTGAAGTTCTTTAGTTTGGAATAATCAAAATGGAGTGGTAAGATCGCCCTTGTGGTGCCCCGTCCAAACGATCCTATCTTTCATCCATAGCCTTAATTGAGGAACAATGATTTTGTATCAAGTTTCGATGTTATCAAGAAAAAAAAAAGTCTCCAGTACGTCAAAAATACATCGCGATTGAAATGTTTAGCTCTCTGTTCTGGAGACTTAAGAGAGAAACCCTTGGTATGAGGCATGAGAAACCGTTGTTAGGGGCCTCAACTAAACCGCGAGGGTGGGAAGGGGACAGGTTGCCTAACATACCCGAGCGAGCGAGCGTGACCACAACAGGACCCAGAGTGCATGATTATTACGTAAATATCTCTCAAGTTTATATTCATTTTCATCTAGCCTCTTCCTAGTGTTCAATGAATAGCCCACTATAGACTGTTATCACCCATACATAGCATTGTTGATTGATGTTAAACAGATATGTCAAAAGTGTTCTTGTTGGTAATCAGTGTAACCTGAGACTTTAAAAGTATCATGTTACACTGATTACCAACAGGAACACTTTGAGACATTCTGTTTATCATCAATCAACAATGCTATGTATGGCTGATTTGTCTATAGGGGGCTACTCATTCACACTAGGAAGAGGCTAGATAAAAATGAATGTAAACATATTTATGTGTATTTATTTGCTTCAACATTGATGACCCTCTGTGCATCAATTCTGATGACAATTGGGGGTTCACTCTATACTGTAACATTGGACGACCAGTGTTTCATGGCAACTGTTTTGATGATGAACAGATGTGTTGAAGTGTTTGTCTTGTTATTCAGTGTAACACAAGAATCTAAAAGTATCATGTTTGCTTCAGCACTGACGACTGTCTGTGCATGAATTCTGACCACGATTGTGGGTTCGCCCTATGCTCTAACATTGGACGACCGGCAGTGTTTCACGGCAACTGTTTTTATCGCAAAATGTTACGTTTTTTTCTCACTTACCTTTATGAGACGCATGTGACTTTTTGATGACGTAAAAATAGCAAGCTGGACTGTGACGAGAATTGATGCATTTGACTTTCATTTTTTGAGATTTTGTGCGCGCGTATAAGTCGCACCCGCGTATTGGTCGCACCCCTGTTTTGAGTTCTCAAATTTCTAAATATACTTGCGACTTATATGCGAGTAAATACGGTAAACATGCAAGTCACTTCACGGCAGACTGGATTGGCAGTTCACGCGACATACCACAGCCTTGAACCTATTAGCTTTCAAATGCTGGTAGATGTGCTCCAATAGTGCCACATGCGCCATATTCAAAAAGTGCGGAAAAGTTCGAGAAAGTTCGTTTTCGAACATATATGGTTCGATTTCGAACTAGAGAAAATAGTTCGAGTTCGTTTTCGAACTGTTCGCACAACCCTATCGTTTCATAATAAATAAATAAATAATACATAATCACCTGTTCATTCGTACCCCCGTATAACCTAGCTGTTGGTGGGGTCGTTGAGCAATAATCCTCGATACATGTGGATACCAATCATGACCGAAGATTTGTTTCCCGCCAGGATTCGACTGTGAGTCTGTCGAGCGACACGTCGTCAGAAGATGGCCTGAAACACTCTTCTCTCCACGACAAGATCAAGATCGTGTCCCAGCAGTCGACCGCTCGCCCCGGCTGCGTCATACAGCTCGACGCCATCACCGACGCAACCCACGTAAGTCCACAACGCAACCCTGAAGGCACGGTCACAACCAACATCAAGAGTAAACTTGGCATCAGGGCCGTATTAAGGCCTAGGCCCATGAGGCGTGGGCCTAGGGTGGCAAATTCTCAAGGGGCGTCAGCTCCTCTAAAATCAAATAATAGGCCTAAGTGAATATATTTCAAAAAATCATATATTTTCATATAATATATATGTTCACATTTTGAGATAAGCCTACCAACTAATGCAAGACAATCAGAGCATTCATAACAATGTTTTGTATTGCTACAGTTTTCTTCTACCTCTTTAGTACGTTTTTTAGGGAGTACAAGGGAAAAACCGTACTAACACGAAAAACGTACTACTGAAACGACCCTCTTTCAAAAACAAAAGAACAAAAAAAATCACTTTTTTGTTTGCATGAAATAGGGTTATCAGCTTTTAAACTTTAGCAAAACCCTATCTCCAAGTTACATCTTATTTTTTGAAATGAGGCGTATAAAATGACGTACGTTATCAGTATACGAATAGTGGCCTGCTAGGTAGGCAACTTGTTTTACTTCGATGACGCGTGGGCTGCAATACAACTGGGGCCGAAACAATCGGAAAGCGACCGAGCGCGATGTATTCTGTTTAGCGCGAGTTGAGTACTCACTTGCCATACGCTCGGACACAAACAACATCGCGAAAGCAATATTGATACAGGCGTACTGAATCATGAAAAATTCCAAACGTCACACCAGATTGAGCGGTTGATACGTTGCGATGTGTGCCGATTGATGAACCGTACTTTATTTATTTACTATGAAAGTGTGTGATATCAATACTGGCTGTGTGTAAGGCTGTTTATTAGGTCCTAAATGATTTTATGAAAATAACAAAGTAAAAACATTTCTTAGAAACATCATTCTAGCTTGGTTTTTCCACCTTCCCCCAAATCCTCTTGAAAACCAGATGGCCACTTGCATGAGAATTTTATCTTAAAGTCTAATAGCCGTTTGGTCAGCAGAGTCAAAAAGTAATTTTAAAATTAATTCTACATTGGGGAAATTTGAGTCAAGTTTTATTGAATATGTGTATTCTTGAATTGAAATTGCATCAGAAACGCTGTCATATTTTTTTGGCTGAAGCTACAGCGCTTTAATGAAATATTAAGTTGCTATTTTGAGTTCATTTTGGTGTAAATTGAACTATTTTTCCTCTTAGAATGAGTGTGATTCATAAATGATAACGGGTGCCTATATTTATTTTTGCATAATTCTATTCGTAATATCTTCATCTACAATATAACAAGTTTTTTGATTGAATGTCATTCCTTTTAGTATATTTTAATGATTTGTTGAATAATAAAAACACATGAAATTTGAAGGTTGCGTGTTAAATGATAGGGAAACATTCAGTATTTGAATTGATATATCTCAAAATTTATCCCGGTTAGCCTATCATCTGTTTGGATATTATTATCGAGCACATCAAAACGAATCGACTGACAAAAACTCGTGATTTTTTCATGACCATGAGGTAATGGAGGTTAGACCTTAATGGCCTGTCAATCAACTTATGGTATGCTAAGAAGACACTCCAGAGCTTGTGACATGAGTGCTTCAAGGTTTATGATTAGGATATCCACCTACCTCTCACATCCCATTAATATTTCTCTGCGGACTATAATCGCATATGAAGTACTTATCTAAAACCTACTTCAAAAAACTGGGGTGCAGACTACAATAGGGTGCGGACTACAATCGCGTGAATACATCTTCAACACTTTTTCGCTTGTACACAATTGTGTTCAACGTAGAAACAGCTAAACTTAATTTCCGTGCCAAGGCAACTCGCGTCATCCCTACATTGCTAACCACTTCTTTTAAAATACGTAACTTATTGCTTAAGAGGACCTAGACCTGACATTTCATTTTTTAATTTTTAAATTTTTTTTCATTCTTATTCTTATTTGGAGTGTGATGAATACTGCAATATAATTTGTTTGTACATGCTGTTGATACTTCAGGTACAGGAATTATTATCAATTACGTCCGCGCTGTTTTTTCTGTAGAAACTGCTTCTTTTGTGGTTTAGTCGAGTTGAAATTTGCATGAGAATAAAAAAATTCATAACTTTTTCAATATTCCAAATTTTGTGGTTTTATAAAAAGGAAGTTACACTTTTTGAATCGGTGCAACTGGACAAGAGTTTTGAATTGAGATTTTATAAATGTCATAGCCTGTCAATTTAGAAGTGTTTGATATTCTTGTGAATTTTCTCCTCAATAATGGTACAGAATTCAAAGTCTAGGCAAATAGCATCTCTTTTTTGAATCGCATTTATTTCAGAATGCTGTTTTCAACCATAAAATTATTTTTTCTCAAGGATTGGTCCCATGAAAAAAAAAAAAAAATTCACAGCTTGTTTATATACATATCTCACAAACTTTAACACGTGGAAATTTTGATGAAATATTTATTGAATCTTTTAAAATTATTTTCATGTTACAAAATGTAGTAAATCCCCCAAAAATGTTGGAAATATTTCAAAAAATCATAATGTCGAGAAAAAATTGAATTTTGAAAAATCCTAGAGTTAAAGTCTGGTGATGAGTGCAATTGACAAGTTAAAAAAAAAACAGCAGATTTGAATATACCATAGCTGAGAAAATGCTATCTGAAGCTGAGTGAATTAACATTGTTAAGCATACAAGGTTTGGGTCCCCTTAACGAGAGCGCCTTTTTCTTGCCTGACATTGTATGAACTGCACTCGACAACAACACGAGATAAAATGATGCGTTTGCAGCACGTGTTGCGTCTCCGTTGCTATGCCAACGGCAGGTGGGGTAAGCAACCATGGTTGGTTGCAAGGGAATTCAGGCGAGCAGGTAGAGAAAAGGTTGAAGAAAGCCACCTGCACTCAACAACTGGTGCTTGGTTATGGACTTCTGGGAATTTTAAGTATAGTTGCAACGGTTTTTGATGTAACAACGACACTTAGAAAATGGGATAACGAAAGAATGTTGCTCTAAGGATCACTTTTTCAAGCGAAATAACGAGAGAAACGTGTTATGGAGAATTGTGTTGAGGAAATTATTTCACAAATAAGGCCATAAGACAATTCTGGGACCAATGGAAAAAGCGTGTCAACGCCAAAAACGTCTTAGCTCAAAACGTACTAAAGAGGTTCTACTGTATAGTCTTTGTAATAATATTGTCTTGCCGTTTAACAAATGTCGGTATTATCATTGCAACATATTATTCAGTAACGATCAGAGTTTATACAATGATCCTTCTCATTGATAGGCCATGGTAATGGCTCAACACAATTATTATGATTCTTCTTCCAAATATAAACCTAGTGCTCGTCATATTTCTGAAATGGTGTAGGCCTACTATTCTGAATAAATTACCATACTTGAGGGGGGGGGGGGGGGGGGGCACCAAAACATTTTGGACCTAGGGGTGCAAAAATCTTGATACAGCCCTGAGTGCAAATACTCTATTCAACCCATCTTCAGGCTGAACCACTATAAGATACCGACAGATCACACAACACTCAATACATCTTGGTTCAGAGATTTAGACAGTAAATTGGTACAGATTTTCAACATTGGTGAGTGTTAAGGGGTACGTTCATAGAGCCATGGCAGCACAAATTTGTCGGGTCGTCAGAATGAATGAGCCAATCACAGACTCTCCGGGCTTGTCGTTCACTGTGGCCTTGAAAGTTGGTTGAAGTTGAACTTTTTGCTGGCCGACAGTCTTGTCGTGATGACGTAGACGATCTTACGGCCATTTTTATACTCAAACTGTTTGTTTTGAGTACGGACTATCGACTGTCAAACTCGATCACTATCGACGTTGTCATGATTATCGCATCGATTTGATATATAATTGCCTTGAGTCAAGTCAGCGATATAATCGATTGTTTGCCGTGGTAGTATGAACGGTACAAATCATTTGACGTTCTACGGCACCCGACAAGATTGCCGGCTGGTAAAAATACCTTGGCTCTATGAACGTACCTTTGGGCCATCACAACAGACCGGCAAATCAAGGCTACCCTCAAGGCCTCAATACATCTCGGAACGGGTAATGATTGTTCCGTTGTCGTTTCCAGGACTGGCAGAACACGCAGTTCCTGCACGTGTTCCAGGAACAGCTGATCACGGGCGAGCGCTCCGACGAGACGGCGGGGTCGCACGACCTCGGGCTGATGGAGTCGCAGCTAGGCGCCATGGTTGACCTTCAACAGTCGGCCGACTTCAACGAGCCGTTCTACATCGTCGTGCTAGAGCGCACTAACAAGGGCACGGTCGTGCACATGTGGCGGCTCGTCATCGCTTCCCAGCCGGACAATCCAGGTCAGCGCAACGCAATACTCTGTCGATATCGGGCGGTCATCTTGCATCGACCGTTATTCAAATTGTTTGACCGTTATGTTTTACCAAACTTTGTAAACTTTTTCACTGTTATGGACGGCACTGCCTGTTCCGCCAATTTGTTATATCCCTTCTGTGTTATGGACGTATATTTCACCCTCAAGTAGCTAAAAATGTAGTAATTTACTATAAACTTATGCAGTCAAATAGTTGGTCAGATTCACACTGGATGGGGAAACCAATTTCATATTTGACACAATTCTCAGATAGGCCTGAATGAGAACAGAGTCGTAGTAAAATGATTGACATTTTTCAAAATGGCATCTTTTAGTTGTAAAACAGAAGTATGAAATTATCTTGGAGTTGATATACTTTTCCATCCAATTATACTGGTTCGTATAAATAGGAAGAAATTGGTAAAGAAGAATTTTGCATTGTACTTTTTCAATTGACAAATTGGTATTAATTTTTTTCGCCAATAGAAAATGCTGATGTTTCAAAAAATATTGGAATACAGTCAGCTCTTATTCCAAAACCTCGTTGTAGACTATATGTGTCAAATTAACAAGTCTCTGAATGCTAAATAACAGTGATATTGGTGAATTTCTTGTTTCACATGTCAAGTACAACAATAGGCCTATATCAATACAATGAAACCATGTGTTTCCACTATAAATATTATTATGAAAGACTATGTAAACACAAGTATCTGTGTATTATGACCAGGGAAAAAACCCCGGCCTGGGAGGTAGGGTAGTGATTTCGTAACACGGCCGTCGAGTGGTTGAAGAGATTCTACTGTAATTGGCTGCGTGAAAGCCGTGTGCTTCTGAAAGTGACGTGATCCTGATGAACCTAATCCAACTAACCTAACCTAATCTAACCTATGAAGGGTGATTGGCTGCGTGAAAGCCGCGTGCTTCTGAAAGTGACGTGATCCTGATAAACCTAATCCAACTAACCTAACCTAACCTATGAAGGGTGATTGGCTGCATGAAAGCCGCGAGCTTGTCTGAAAGTGACGTGATCTTGATAAACCTAACCTAACCTATGAAGGGTGATGAGCTGCGTCAAGAGCCGCATGCTTGTCTGAAAGTGACAAGATTGGGATGTGGTTGCAGAGATGTCGAACAGCATGATGTACGTGCCTGACAGCCAGCTGGTGCAGGACGAGGACGACGCGGAGGGGGGCGGGGCGGCGACGAGGGGGCGGTCGGCCAGCACGACGGCTGCCAACGACCACTTTGCCCAGCAGAACGCGGAGCAGGTGCAGACCTCGCACGTCATCATTGCCACCACGAAGGTATTGTTCATTCTATATGTTTGTTGTCCACACTCGTAGACGGTGTTTTGGGTAACACTGGGTCGGTAGCGGTATCTTTCTTGATGAAATTCACTGCATTTATATCCATTATTTATCTACGGTATTTATGTACGTATTTATTAACCCTTTTAGTGCCACCAGATTTGATCCTAAATGTGTCTAAGAATGCCAGGTAGGTTTTGACCGATTTACAGTGAATCACAAAAAAAATCATAGCTTGCCAATCATTCGGTCAAATCTCATGAAATATTTTTTGAAATGTGATGGAAGGATGGGCATTTGGATAAGAAATACTGAAATTTCATATTTGAACTGACAATAAATAAAAAAATGACTTTTATTCTTATTTTTTCCAACTGTCAAAATATTTGTTGGGTTTATGACAATGGTACAGATAACAAATAATTTTCAACATTATTTTGAAGAATTGCATGATGAAGAACGAACTGTTTTGAGTAAGAATTATGAGTTTCATTCATTTTTATGTGGAATTTCAATCATTACAAACTATCATTCAAAAGACGACGACATGACATGAACTAGGCCTACTCTAGGCCTGGGCGTGGGCCTAGCCACATTTTTATCAGGTAAATCACTCTCTTTGCCCCTTTCACTCGCATCACTATTTCATCTGAAGATGGGATAATGCATCTTCCGAAAAGTCACTTACTTCTTCCTTATCTGATTCATCTACTAAATCCCTAATCACTTCTTCAACTTGAAAATAATCACGTCTTCCACAAGACGCCATTTTGAAAACAAACTAGAATAACATTGTCATATTTCAGCCAAATGTAAACAAACATAGACGGCTGTGGAAAAATGGTGGAATATTGACCTTGGTGACACGAAATTCGTGTGAATAGCAGCTTTCTGAATATGTCACTACTAGCGCTATCTTACAGAAACTTTGGAAACTACTTTGGTTCAAAGCAAGTGCCGATATATCGGCACTTGGCACTAAAAGGGTTAAGGACTTCATAGTCTGCGTTTGCCTAGTTTAAAAGATGTATCTACACTTCCAACCAAATGTTTGAACAAACATACAGATCATGATAAAGTATCGGCGCAAATAACCTCGCCGTTGAAGCGCCGTAAAACAACACAAATTCAAATTGAAAAATAAACAGTTGAAAAAGGGTTACTCAGCTACTTGAAATGTTGAGAAATTACGCCGTATACAGTGAAACCTCCATCCATCATTTTTCAAGGGACCAGGAAAATAGAACCATCCATGCAGAAAAACAATCCATCTAGGAAAATTTAACATTGATTATATAGAAGTGGGGTGAGAGAAAATGAATGGTACAAGCAGGAAAACGATGGATCTGGGAACGATGCATACAGGTTTCACTGATGTGAATAAAATAATGAATGATGAATGATGAATGTATGATAAATGCTGAATGCCGGAGGTTAACGCGTGTATGGCCACAGGTGTGCACGCAAGAGCTGCCGCTGCCCGACGGGGTGGAAGTGGTCCATGCGTCAGCGGCGGCTGGCCACTTGAGCTCGGCGTCGATCTACCCGGCGTGCTTTGCGCCGTACACCGTGGTGACGGCCTGCTCGGACAGCACTGTGCGCTTCTGGAAGTGCAAGGTGACGGGCGGCGCGGGCACTGACAGGTGCTACCAATGGGCCGAGTGGGAGATGATACGCAAGGACCAGGAGTCGGCCATCGACATCACGGGTAGGTGCTCGGCCGGCGGTAGTTTTAGGATTGAGGAATGTCCGATTACGTACAATTTTTCACGTTTATTTTCATTTAATTAAATTCTCATCAATTTGAATTTTGAATTGCAATTGAACAAAAATTGAATTTGAAAAATTGCAATTGCTTTTAAATTTTTCTCTTCCAAATTTTATATTAGGCCTAAGCCTATAACATTTTTGAAAAATTCAAAGTTTTAAAATTTAAAAATTTAAAATTTTAAAATTCAAAATGTCAAGTTGAACATATATTTTAAGCAATTATTTTCATCTTTATAAAAATAATTGTTCAAAATATAAGTTCAACTTGACAATTTCAAATTTCTCAATTTTGGATGTTAAATTTTAAAAAGAATAATTTTCAAATTCAAAACTTATATTTATATTTATAGGCCTAAGCCTATTGTATTTATATTCAAATTCATATTATCGTAGGCCAGCTATGATTTTAAAAATTTAAAATTTGAAATTAATTTTTTTTAACATGTATAAAAATTTAAAAATGAAAAATAAATCAAAATGCAAAGTTGAACTTATATTTTAAACAATTCAAATGTGTATGTTTGAAAATTCAAAATAGAATCAAACTAAATCGATTGAATTCATTGCATCAAATTATCGTCAGTAGAGTTTTAGAAATATAGCATTGATATTCAGTTTAGGTAGGCCTACTAGGTTGCCAACAATAATCGATATATCAATACAGATGGATATTTTTTCAAACGATACGATAATCGATTGAATTTCGGCGAGACGATATCAATATAATCATTTCAATCATCGAAATGAACATTATTTCCTTTTGAAACAAATTTTTTTCCCATCACATAATTGCTCCAATCAGTGCATGTGGCGCGAAAGTTCTTGGTTTCTATTGGGCACTCGAAAGCCAATGAGAAACGCTGTTTGCAATGACGTCAGAGTTGATATGCGCATATATGACGAGAATATAGACTACCGCGCGGTCAATTGGCGCTCGGCCGTCTTGAGTTGGAGACTTTTTTCACACTACGTTGTAGTCAACGAGTGGTCCTCAAGGTCAGACGACGCTAGACCACACACAGTAGATGATACACCATGCAGCTAACAGCTCAACGTGCTTGTTATGTTTATTACTGCGCGTTAAATGAAAATGATAGAAATTGGGAAAATTATGCTTCTTCATGATAAAACATTCATTAAACGTGTTTTCAGTGGAATATCTTGCGGTTTCAAGTTAATTCCCTTGTTATGAGTGTACGGGTGTAGTACGCCCAATTAAAATGAGAAAAAACTTATTTTTGACAGATTAGGTATAGGCCGAGATTCGCATTTGAGCCGAGGTTGACTTTTTGGCTCGAAATTTTGAGAAAAACCCTCGGCTCATATTCCGGACAATATGGATGAATTCCAGATGTATCGTGATCCAGATTGTTACGTGTACTTTTATTACAGCTCATAAATCTGCCTCTTCCTCTATCCCGTTATCTTTCTACCCCTCCCTGCTAGGACCGAAGTCCCACACGTAGTCCAAGGTCAACCACTTGGCAATGAATCAATCAACACAGCTGTTTAGCCGCAATTTTCAACACAATTATTCCGATGCGATACGATATTTTGACATTCGATACGGTTATCGATTAGGAAGAAAAATATCGATATAATACGATTAATAATCGATGTTAAGTGAACGATATTCGATATGAGTTTTCATATCGAACGGCAACTCTATTAGGTACCCTATTTTCATTTGAAAAGAACTATTTTGTAGAGAACTACTAGAAAAAACTGGAGCTGCAAACTCCAGATCAATACCTACGGGATTATGCTGTTCGAATACCACTTGCTGTTGATAGTTATTCAAGGAAAAAGATAATGATTAATTTCAACTTCGACATTGGTTTCTCCTGGTGATTCTATATTCACACAAACTTTTCAAAAGCAATTCCTCATACAATACAGCTCATACTCTTTAGAACCGTGCATACTTCCATCAAATTGCTGCATGGAGCTAAATGCTCTAAAACAGGCAATTTGTACCGGTACTTTCGTTTGACCGGTGGTGTGGAATTTTTTTTTTTTTTCTATTGTGAGGAAGGGAAATCTTGTATGAATTGAAACCCCTGCGTGTTGAATTGCGGGGAGTGTCGGATTCTTACCAACTAAAGCACCTTTTGTTTTTTTTTGGTTAGACCGACAGGTTAGGTAATTTCATCACCCTTCTTTTATTCATTCTGTTTTTTTATCATTTCTTTTTTTCAAATTCTGAGTAGGCCCACTGTGAAAAGGAGTATTTTTTTCTCTCATCCAATGAACGTCCGAACGGTTTTCCAGGCCAGCCGCTGAACATCAGCGCGGCGTACAGCGGCCGCATCGCGTGCGCGTACAAGTATGGCAAGTCGTTTGTACGGCCGTCAAAGAACGACCCCGACTCTCGCTACGTCAACCTCTGCGTGGCGATCTACGAGTGCGAGAGCACGGGCGGCTCTGAGTGGATCCTCGAGGACACGATCCACCTGAAGAATATCCACCTGCCGCGGATCCAGCTGGATCCGCACCTCGACCTCCGCTACCTCGACAACAGCAAGCTGCTGATGAAGAAGCAGCGGCTCAACACGATACTGCAGACGCTGTCCACGGACGACGTGAGGGCGCCCGGGAAGAACGGAGACGTCAACGGGGAACATCACGGGAATCTGCATAAAGCGGGCGGAGGTTCGTAACAGTTTCTAGTTCAGATGAACATTTTCCTGGAATAATTAGATGGGCGAATGCACAAAGACTTCAATCCTTCTCTTATGAAGCTCTGTCTGTATTTTTTTTTTTAAATCACTGTACAGGTTGCAGGGTTTGACTGATCAACATAAAGCTTTTTCTCTACACGCAAACTTATCCGACTTGGAACTGTATAGTTTTCAGGTTGAATCAGTTGGACCAGGTTTAAGATATACCATCTCAAAGTTTCTAAAAACCCCATAAGACTAGGCTAGGCAAGAAATATTTGAAAAATAAAATCTCTAAAAAAAAAAACAAATTTAATTAGGGGTGTGCGAATCCATGTTTTTCGAATCGAATCCGAATCCACTTTCAGATTCAGATTCGGTCCAACATAAAAGATTCAAAAATTTCGAATCTTGGCGCCAAAAACGTGGCAACATTGCATTGTCAACTTTCTAGATTGCGTAAGCAAGTGCGATGCGCACTAGCCTACGAGTGGGTGGTGTCGTCAGCTTCGATTGGCGCTCGGCCGTCTCGAGTCGGACGAACGAAAGGCTCGTCAAAGACCTTAGTATCTAGCTTTGTTAACGAAGTTAGGTACTAAGATCTTTGGTCTCGTTCTTGTCAAGGACACGTGACACACGTCACGACCACGCAGTAGTTGGATGACAGATGCCATGCACCAAACAGCTACGATGTTTATAACTGCGCGTTAAATAAAAATGATGGAAATTGAGAAAATGATGCTTCTTCATGATAAAATATTTATTAAACGTGTTTTCAGTGGAATACCTCGCAGTTTCTAGTCATTATGAGAATGCTGAGATAGGATTTTCACTTCCTGGATCAAGTGTAACTTGATAAGCAGTGTCGTTTGTCCCATTATCATGCTTCACAATGCATGTTGAAAAGATTCGGATTCGGGATCGGATTCAGTATTTTTTATGAAG
The DNA here is from genome assembly GCA_964007535.1 of Brachyptera risi. NCBI lineage: Eukaryota > Metazoa > Arthropoda > Insecta > Plecoptera > Taeniopterygidae > Brachyptera > Brachyptera risi. Next base: position 42,944,727 of record OZ023330.1, on the reverse strand, counting down.
ATTCGGTTCGGATTCGGTTCGAAATGAAAAACATGGATTCGCACACCCCTACAAATTTTCTCTGAATGTGCACACATACATGACATACATTATCACCATTTTGTATGAAATTCGAACCCTCCGTTTTGAAGAAAGTAATTTATCTAACTGTTTTTATTCATCAAATAAGTAGAAATAATGGCAGTATTATGTTGCCAAGATGTACTGCTTTCTAGATTCGATATTTGTCCAACAATGAAGTATATTTTATATGCGTCAAGGCGTGTAGAACACCAGAGTCGATAAAGTAGCAAGGGTAGAATTACGACTCTGATTATAACCTTATTCAGATATCTCGCTCATCTAGCTTACAACGCATATGCTGCGTTTGCCTAGTTTAGAACTATATTAAAATGATGAATGAAATTGGGAGGCCTAACTCACTTTAACGACCCTGATGATACTTTATTCAGACATCTCGCTCATCTTACAACACATACGCTGCGTTTGCCTAGTTAGATGAGCGTAAGCGAAGATTCCATTTCACTCTTATAGGGCTAATTTTTTGTCTTCATGTTTTTTTGTTTGTTTTTTTGTTTGTTTGTGGGCACTGCACAGGTCGCAGGGTTTGACTGATCAACATGAAACTTTTTTTGTACGGGCCAACTTTTACAACTAAGAACTGTATAGTTTTTGGAATGAATCGGTCGATTAGATTTTGAGAAATATCATGTCAAAGTTTTTAAAAATCCCATAAGATTAGGCTGGGTGAGAAAATTTGAAAAAATGAAACCTCTCCGAAAAAAATAAAATTTGCTTTGAGTGTTCAAACATGGATGATACACACAACCACCATTTTGTAAGCAATTCGAACCAGCCGTTTCGAAGAAAAAAATTCAAATAACTGTTTTTATACATCAAATACAGTCGGGCCCGCATATAACGAATTTCAAGGGGAATGAAAATCTGTTCGTAAAAACAGAATTTCGTTATACAGGTTTATTGCTTTTTTTCATAACAGCACTTGAATTTTAGAGATTTATAAAGATAGGCCTACATTTAAGACTTGGGCCTTAGTATAGTACTGTATTAGGTGACATTATCATCGCATTGTATCATCACTTAGTATGTTTGTAGAAAGTAATAGAAAACAACAATGTCCTTTCATAAAGAACTTATCATCTGCTATCACTTGGCACCACCACTCCCCACTTCTCGTGTTGCATTTCCCAGGTTACAGGACATTATCACGAATGGAAATGAAGGAATGTAAACAAAAAATAGATGAACAAAGTCATTGAAGATGTCACCATCACGTTATTATTTAGCGCGCGTTGAGCGAATGTTTGGGTTTGTCCGTTCCACTTTTCGTGTGACGGGGAGGGAGGGGGGTGCAGCAAGAGTTATGACCACGTGCTATACACGTCACCAGCTGCTACGATGTAGCCTACAGTCCGTTCAAAATAAATGTAACCTGAAAATAAATTCACGCAAAATGCTCCGATTTTCGAATATTTTGTTGGAAATAGCTGAAAATAATGAGCAAAATATGCTGTAAAGTGACAAAAAATTCGTAATAACCGAATTTTGAAATATAAATCACTTCGTTATAGGTCTTTATTTAACATTGTAAGGATAGGAGATTTGAAGGGGAATGGTAATTACAGTCGGACCCGCATATAACGAATTTCAAGGGGAATGAAAATCTGTTCGTAAAAACAGAATTTCGTTATAGAGATTTATTGCTTTTTTTCATAACAGCACTTGAATTTTGGAGATTTATAAAGATAGGCCTACATTTACGACTTAGGCCCTAGTATAGTACTGTATTAGGTGACATATTATCATCGCATCGTATCATCACTTAGTATGTTTGTAGAAAGTAATAGAAAACAACAATGTCCTTTCATAAAGAACTTATCATCTGCTATCACATGACACCACAACTCCCCACTTCTCGTGTTTTTTTTCCTAGGTTACAGGACACTATCACGAATGGAAATGAAGGAATGTAAACAAAAAATAGATAAACAAAGTCATTGAAGATGTCACCATCACGTTATTATTTAGTGCGCGTTGAGCGAATGTTTGTTTATGGGCCGTTCCACTGTGCTTGGGCCGGGTAGGGAGGGGGGTGCAGCAAGAGTTATGACCACGTGCTGTACGCGTCACCAGCTGCTACGATGTACAGTCCGTTCAAAATAAATGTAACCTGAAAATAAATTCACGCAAAATGCTCCGATTTTCGAACATTTTGTTGGAAATAGCTGAAAATAATGAGCAAAATATGCTGAAAAGTGACAAAAAATTCGTAATAACCGAATTTTGAAATATAAATCACTTCGTTATAGGTCTTTATTTAACATTGTAAGGATAGGAGATTTGAAGGGGGATGGTAATTAATTCGTAAAAACCGAAATTTCGTTAAAACCGAGTTCGTTATATGTGGGTTCGACTGTAATTCGTAAAAACCGAAATTTTGTTAAAACCGAGTTCGTTATATGTGGGCCCGACTGTATATGGAAATGAGCCAAGATTTACTGCTTCCTAGATTCGATATTTGCCCAAGCATTAAATATTCTTCATATTCTTCATATTCTTCAAGGTGTGTAGAATACCAGAGAAGATAAAGTAGCAATTAAATGAAGGACAATGTGTGTAGAATACCAGAGTCAATAAAGTAGCAAATGTAGGACTGTTATTATACCTTATTCAGATATCTCGCTCATCTTACAACGCATATTTCGCGTTTGCCTAATTATTCAAATACGTCTGTTGTCCAGGCCTGCTTGCGGTGCCCAGCTTCAGCACTCTTCAATCGCTGCGCAAGTCGATCATCGAGCGCGGCAACACCTGCCCGCTGACGCAGAAACACTTGGTCCAGCTGGACTGGGTGTCCAAGGAGGACGGCTCGCACATCCTGACGGTGGGCGTCGGCAGCAAGATCATGCTGTTCACCCCTGTCTCCAGCGACCTGGCCCAGGCCAACATGAAGGCCATGAAGGAGTCCCAGTCGGCCAACAGACCGATACTCAGGAAGGCCTCGTCGCTCGCTCAGCCGCAGTTCGTCGACGAGATCAGGTCAGGCTTGCAGATTCCATCAATTTTTGACTGAGCAAATGCAAAGACTATCCTTCTTATGAACATAGCTTGTATTAGTTCTTTTCATAGCATTTAGAATGTGAAAAGTAGCACTTTGGTGCATCTATTATTTTGAAGTATCGTGTTTTATAGCGCAACAACGTTCTGTAGTATAACAACAGTACAGTACCGGTGAACCTACTAGATAACGTACAATAGGCAAATAAGGAAAACACCTAATTGATATTTTCAGAAGAATGGTCTCCACAAGCGGGTTGAACTTACGCCTCATCTGCCGCCTGCTTTTGCAACTGATTTTTTTCTACAAATTCCCTAAATAACTTTATCCATTTACACCTTGATTGAAGTATTTTGGGGAAAATACGAGATCAATGCATCTATGATGCTTCTATTTCAAATGTGGCGTCTACATCATCAATACATAGAAACGTAGCGGATTCAGATGTTTGTGGCGCTTTGTCGCCTTCTCAAAAACATGATCAAACAACATCAAATGCATTGAACAGGAAGAAATATCAGAAAAACGTGAAAAAAGCACTTTTAGATTTCATCGCTTTTATAGCAATTGCTATTTTGACATGTCTCTACTTATGAAGCTTTATCTGTGTTTTTTTCTGTTGGTTTGTAAGCATTGGACAGGTCGCGGGGGTTGCCTGATCGACATGAAACTTTTTTGGCACAAGCAAACTTATCCAACTTACTTAGTAGGGGTGTGCGAATCCATGTTTTTTATTTCGAACTGAATCTAAAAAATACCGAATTCGAACCCGAACCCGAATCTTTTTAACATGCATTGTGAAGCGTGATAATGGGACAAACGACACTGCTGATCACGTTACACTTGATCCAGGAAGTGAAAATCCTATCTCAGCATTCTCATAATGACTAGAAACTGCGAGGTATTCCACTGAAAACACGTTTAATAAATGTTTTATCATGAAGAAGCATCATTTTCTCAATTTCCATCATTTTTATTTAACGCGCAGTTATAAACATCGTAGCTGTTTGCTGCATGGCATCTGTCATCCTACTACTGCGTGGTCGAGACGTTTGTGGTCTAACCTTGACAAGGACCAGACCAAGACTTTCGTATCTAACTTCGTTAATGAAGCTATATAGGGGTGTGCGAGTCCATGTTTTTGAACTCGAGTCCGAGTCGAGTCCGATTCTTACTGAATATCTCGAGTCCGAGTCGAGTCCCGAGTCTAATTTAAGAATACCATATAAATTTATTGTATTTTCCAAAATAAGACTATAACTTATTGCACTGAGTAAAGTGGGATTAATTTGTAGGGATGATTAGCTGTGGAAATAAAACATGATAAGGCCTTCTATTTGAAAATCGTAAATGTTATTTATTTATTACATATTACAGTACCGTACTGTAGTTCCAGTGTAGCTTATACAAGTAAAATAGAAAAATTTTAACACTTAAATTTGAGGTTAGGTTTGCTTAGATCACGTCTCACTGAGTGTAAATCACATTTTAAACCATGTTGTTTGTTTCAAAATTAAAAAAATAAATCAAATGAACACTGAAAAATTAAAAACAAGTTAAAAGTTTTTTTATTAACTTTATTTCTTCACAGTCAGATGTACGCGATGCAAGCTTGTAAGGCGCCAACTTAGGTTGACATGTAGATAAAAGATGGCGTCAGATTTCAGAAGCCATAGCCTTCCAAACAACTTAGTAGCCAAACAAAGCACTCGGAACAGTCATTGACCAGCAGCCAATGAGAAGACAGTAATCTATTCTATTGTATTGTAGTAATACAATAGTAATCTATTGGACCGAATCCGAATCTAAAAGCGGATTCGGATTCGATTAAAAAAACATGGATTCGCACACCCCTACAACTTAGAACTGTACAGTTTTTGGGTTGAATCAGTTGGACCAGTTTTGAGAAATATTATCTCAAATTTTCCAAAAACCCAATAAGATTGAGCTGGGCAAGAAAATTTGAAAAATTGAATCTCTAAAAAAAAATAATCTCCAAATGTGTACACACATGAATGATACACATTATTACAATTTTGTATGCAATTCGAACCAGCCGTTATGAAGAAAATAATTTAATCAACTGTTATATTTTATCAAATAAATAGAAACAATAGCACAATCAGATTGCCAAGATTCACTGCTTTCTAGATTCGATATTTTCCTAACAATGAAGTAGGCCTATATTTTATATGCGTCAAGGTGTGTAGAGTTTTCTTTTATACCAGAGTCAATGAAGTAGCAAGGGTAGAACTAATTCAACGACTCTGTTTATAGTTTATAGTTTATTCAGATATCTCGCACATCTTACAACGCATATGCTATGTTTGCCTAGTTTTAATCTTAGGCCTATACTTGTCGTATATTTAGTCAAAGTCTTAGGCTCAGAGTGCATTCGGATGACACGCTTAAAGCAGCTAACAGCTGAACTGGTTTCGGATTTTTCTTACGCCTTGAATAAAAAGTATGGAAATTGGGAAAATAATGATTTATTCAAGGAATCCACTCGAACTGTCTTGCATGATCCAATCCGAAAACAGTGCTGAAGCAGTTAAAGGGTAAAAATCAGGGACCCGAACCGAAATGAATAAAGGTTCCGGTTCCGGTTCCGGTTCTTAATTTTCTCAAATAACGGTTCCGGTTCTGGTTCCGGTTCTACGATTTAAAAGGTTCCGGTTCTGGTTCCGGTTCCATAGTGTGAATAAGGGTTCCGGTTCCGGTTCCACTTGCTAAATGATTTCATTTTTTTTTTCCTTGCTTGTGGTGGTTCGTCTATTTTTAGTGGTTTTTGACACTTTGTTTTGTTTGTCCATCTGCCGGGAACAAATATTTCCCCTCACACTGGATTTCGACTTTCGAGGTTCCTCCTTTACACCTTCTCTCCTGACAAAATGTATACAGAAATGGTGAAACAGGGGAAATTCCCGAAATAGCGAAAACTCGACCAAACTGGCCACACGCTCTGATATCGGTTATGTTTGGTGCATTACTTAGAAGGTATACAGCTATGAGGGCACCGCCAAAGAACGATTCTCAGAGAGCTGTGTTCCTTTATAGAGGCATACTCTCAAATGTCAATGTATTTTCCCCGAACAAAAACGTGGACACAAAATGAATCAACGGTCGTTTTTGGCACAATCCCGTGAAAAGGATTCATTTTTTAATGTCTGTAAAAAAAAATAACTGAAAAGTTTTAAACAAAATGAGTGAATAATGAGTCTGAATTAGGTATTGAGAACCTTTATGGAACCGAAAAGAACCCAAGATTTTTAGGGGTTCCGGTTCCGGTTCTTGAAAATCAATAATAAAGGTTCCGGTTCTGGTTCCGGTTCCCAAAAAATACGGGTTTTTTCGGGTTCCGGTTCCGGTTCCGGTTCGGGTCCCTGGTAAAAATATTCGTTCGAATTACGGATTAGCCGGAATTCGTATTAACTATTAACCATATAATTAACATTAAAATGCATATACCTTCAGCCGGAGACCGATTTGACTTTCATAATACGTCAAATTTCGTATTACTCATTTCGGATACTATATTGCAACTTTGAAGTAGGCCTACTTGCAGATTCCATCTCTCTTTATATCAATGACGAAGTATTTTCACATGTCCACCTATCATCAACGTTTTTTTTTTTCATTTTCAATTTTTTTTTTAATAACATTGATAGGCCCACTTGATACAGAATTATTTTTCCCCAATTAAGGCCATGAATGAAAGATGGGATTATTTGGACGAGGCACCACAAGGGCCATCTTACCACCCCATTTTGATTAGATAAAATCATAAAAGTATTTCAGTTTCCGGAACACACTATGACTGTTTCTGTGATTTTATCCGGACACAAGACACACGAAAGTTGATATCTTCCACTTTGAACTAAGTCTCTTGGGCAATGATCACTTCTTTCCATTAACAGCAGATGTAAAGTTCATCATTATACAACATGGAAAAAGAATAAAAAAAATCAACTGATTCACATCCCCAAACAAGCCGTTGTGTGGTGGTGTGGTTGGTCTGACGCCGGTGGTTGTTGCAGGTGGATGAAGCTGCGTAAGATTGACCTGGTGACGGCCGACGGGCTGCCCCCGCTTCCCATGCAGATCACGTGGGTCCGCGACGGCATACTGGTCGTCGGCATGGACAGCGAGATGCATGTCTACTCCCAGTGGAAACCAGACGGTGAGCACAACATTCTAGACAGCAGCACACAGCAGTCTAGACAGCACACAGCAGTCTAGACAGCACACAGCAGTCTAGACAGCACACAGCAGTCTAGACAGCAGACTAGTCCAGGCAGTACGCTAGAGTCTAGACAGTACTCGAGAGTCTAGACAGTACGCTAAAGTCTAGACAGTACTCGAGAGTCTAGACAGTACTCGAGAGTCTAGACAGGACGCTAGAGTCTAGACAGCACACAGCAGTCTAGACAGCAGACTAGTCCAGGCAGTACGCTAGAGTCTAGACAGTACTCGAGAGTCTAGACAGTACGCTAAAGTCTAGACAGTACTCGAGAGTCTAGACAGTACTCGAGAGTCTAGACAGGACGCTAGAGTCTAGACAGTGCACTAGAGTCTAGACAGCATGGCTGGAGTCTAGACAGCAGACTAGTCTAGACAGTACGCTAGAGTCTAGACAGTGCACTAGAGTCTAGACAGAATGCTAGAGTCTAGACAGTACGCTAGAGTCAAGACATGAGCACACTATAGAGTCCAGACAGTGCACTAGAGTCTAGACAGGACGCTAGAGTCTAGACAGGATGCTAGAGTCTAGACAGTGCACTAGAGTCTAGACAGTACGTTAGAGTCTAGACAGCACGCTAGAGTCTAGACAGTACGTTAGAGTCTAGACAGTACGCTAGAGGTCTAGACGGTGCACTAGAGTCTAGACGGGACGCTAGAGTCTAGACAGTACGTTAGAGTCTAGACAGCACGCTAGTGTCTAGACAGTGCACTAGAGTCTAGACAGGATGCTAGAGTCTAAGACAGTACGCTAGAGTCAAGACATGAGCACACTATAGAGTCTAGACAGTACGCTAGAGGTCTAGACGGTGCACTAGAGTCTAGACGGGACGCTAGAGTCTAGACAGTACGTTAGAGTCTAGACAGCACGCTAGAGTCTAGACAGTGCACTAGAGTCTAGACAGGATGCTAGAGTCTAGACAGTACGCTAGAGTCAAGACATGAGCACACTATAGAGTCTAGACAGTGCACTAGAGTCTAGACAGGACGCTAGAGTCTAGACAGGATGCTAGAGTCTAGACAGTGCACTAGAGTCTAGACAGTATGTTAGAGTCTAGACAGCACGCTAGAGTCTAGACAGTACGTTAGAGTCTAGACAGGATGCTAGAGTCTAGACAGTGCACTAGAGTCTAGACAGTACGTTAGAGTCTAGACAGGACGCTAGAGTCTAGACAGGATGCTAGAGTCTAGACAGTGCACTAGAGTCTAGACAGTATGTTAGAGTCTAGACAGCACGCTAGAGTCTAGACAGGACGCTAGAGTCTAGACAGGATGCTAGAGTCTAGACAGTGCACTAGAGTCTAGACAGTATGTTAGAGTCTAGACAGCACGCTAGAGTCTAGACAGTACGTTAGAGTCTAGACAGGATGCTAGAGTCTAGACAGTGCACTAGCTAGAGTCTAGACAGGATGCTAGAGTCTAGACAGTACGGTAGAGTCAAGACATGAGCACACTATAGAGTCTAGACAGTGCACTAGAGTCTAGAAATATATACCAGAAATTTGCCGTATTTTCTTTCATTATATCGTAGGATAAATATTCACATATATATCGGACCAGCCATTTTGCAGAAATGAAGAGAATTTTTGTTTAGATTCAATCACCTTTGAAGTGATTAACTGGTACAATTGACGTGCTCAACAAGGGTTTTCGGTACCATTTATCCCGAAATAGTGCATACAAAAACCCCTTCTACCGATTGTCTGGAGAGAGCTTTTACCGTGTTGTGGCGTTGCAGTAAACCGTGACCGGGACCGAGGGATGTTGACGCATCAGGAGTCGGACGAGCTCCAGGACTCGAGGAACCTTCGCGACGAGGATCTCAGGAATCTGGCACAGGTAACTCAGCGGACAAACTTCAACCACCATGTAGTCATCACAATATAAAGAAGGTGTCCTGCAGTTGGATTCCGTGGGGTACAGTTCCATTTGGGACGTATTTCCATGGAGTAATCTTAGTGATGCAGTTTTATTTCGGAGAAACACGCGGGAAAGCGTTTCAGTTTGATACACTTTCCTTGGGGTCGAGATTCAGGCAGCGCATTGCCACATTTAAATACAGATCAGATTCAAACAATATTTATTTTGTGATGGACGATATGAGATGAATGATATATGATGATGCAGAGTAAGAGAAACAAGTGATGTGAGAATAATGAGATGGGTGCAGGTTGGAGGAAATACATAGGGCCTAGACAGAGCACAAAAATACACATGAACTGGACATGAGTAGAGACATGTTATCATAGTGTCTATTTTTTCTTTCTATTGCATCTGGAATTTAAAAAGTAGCACTTTGGTGCATCTATTATTCTGAAATTTCGTGTTTTGTAGCACAAAACGTTCTGTAGTGTTACAACAGCACAGTACCTTTCAAACCATTATATAACATACAACAGGCATACAAATGGAACATCCAAATTGGTAGTTTTAGTAAAATGGTGGTCACCCTCAGGTTAAATCTACGCCTCATCTGCCGTCAGCATTTGCAGATGCACTTTGGTTTTCAAATTCCTTAACTGACTCCACCTGTTAACTTCCCAATTGATATATTTTGCAGAAAATAGCATCCATAATGCTTCTATTCTAGGGGTGTAAGGGTAGTGTTTTTTTGGTTCGGGTCGGGTAGTGTGAAAAAACTCGGGTTTCGGGTTTCGTTTCGAGTTTCAGGAAAAACACGGTATTTTAACCTCGAAATGAAAAAGTTCTCGAATAGGCCATCTACTGGATCCAGGCCTAGGCCTACTGAAGGTATAGACCTAGAGCCAGTCAAGTGATCTATATTTGCTTCCAAATAGAGATCTCCATCTATATCTTCCTCACTCATCACGAGATAGACGTAGCTTAGGCCTACGTGGTGAAATATTCCAAGTTAAAACAAATTTCCAACTCCTTTCAAGGACATTGGCCTCCATCTTTGTTTTCAAAAAGCTTTGGAAACAAAGCTATTTCAATCTTGTGTGCACGATGCTGCCCTCTACTCAACTTCTAGTAGTTGTTTGCAGTGGATCAGTCAACAAATGAAGTAAATGGCGCCAAAACCGCGCAATATCGAAAAACCTGATTTTAGTGTTACATGAGTATAAGATCGGGTCGGGTCGGGTTGGGTAAAAAAAACCCGACCCGACCCGACCCGAAATCTCGGCCGAACACCCCTATTTTATTCCAAATATAGCGTCTATACTCTATATCACCAATACGTTCAAACATAGCAGATTCAGATGTTTTAGCGCTTTGTCGTGTTTTCAAAAGAAGAAATGCTAGAAAAATATGTTTCAAAACACTTTTAGATTTTGTCACTTTTATAGCAATTGCTATTTTCACATCTCTCTAGTAATGAGTTCTGGGAGATTCCCCGAGAGTCACAACTCAAGCTTCCCACTACCTTTCCATGGGTATTGTACAGGGACGTCGTTAGAACTTGTGTATTGGGGGGGCGCACAGGTGACATAAATAAACTGACCGCCCAGCTGGACACCTGCCACGCATCAAAAGGGGTCTGAGGGGGCGGAAGCTCCCCAGCAAAACCCCGCTGGGAAATTTTTAAATATGACATTTTTCAAGAGATTTTGCGATTCAAGAGAGATTTTGGAGTCTTATAATTACATCATCGTGGACATTTTCGAAGCTGTCATTTCTTAAGTGATTTTTGATATTTACAAGCGGTTTTGGAGTCCAATGATTGAATCACTATGGACATTACCAAAGTTATTTTCAATAGTTTGATCATTATGGACATTTTCGAAGCTATTTTCGCGATTTCTCCCAGCAAAATTCCCAGCAGTGATTTTTTTTGAAATATGGTCATTTTATAAGTTGATTTTTGCGATTCACAAGCAGTTTCGGAATCTGATGATTGAATCATATTGAAAATAAAAAAGGAAGTGTAAAGTAGAAGAGTGTATACTGATACAATTCATATTAACTAGGCAAACGCGTTATGTGTTGCCGCGTTGATGCTGGATGTTGGTTGATGATGTTGAGCTGGAACATATCGACTTATCTTTGGATTGGTTATTATATATATATATATATATACACCTTGAGTGCAAACCATTACTTCACTGCCATCTTATTTTCATCATTGATTTCTATGATAATAAAGAAGGCTTTGTTTTAATCGTTTACAGCAAGATGCATTGAGGGTTGCGTTTGCCCGTTTGAGATGGTGTCTTTACTTCCTATCCCTCCCATGTTAAAAATATGTCACGATTTCTGTCCGCGCATTTTGAACTGTTGACCGTGCTTAGGTAGTAGTGATAAAAGGAACTAACTTTGTTTACAAATACACGTGTAATGACGTTCACTTTTTGCTCAGTTGTCTGAAACAGTCTCGTAAGAAGTAAAACGGAGATAGTGAGGTTAAATAATTGTCTGTCATTCAAACTGTGAAGTAATTAATATAGTAACAAAAGTTATATTACTAGTAACTTACATCTGGACGATTTATATATGTGATCGGAATTGTGTGAGAAGTCCGCATGCCCCAAACGAATAAGTATTCATATTTTATTTAATTGCATTATCGGTGAATATTCTTTCTCTTAAGCCTAGCGTATTTGTTTCTTTCCATCGCATCTTGGATGCCAACATGCACTGCATCTTGGATGCCAACATGCACTGCATCAAAGATGTCCATATTTGAGGTATAGAGAAGGCATCACATCAAGTTTCTACAAATTTACAAAACACCACCAGATAGAGCAGTGATCCATATTACACATAATTGTCTTCATAGATTGATATGATACGTGTTTTTAAGATAAGTGAAAGCACCATCTCCCGGCCGCAAACAAGCCCTCTATGCATCTTGGTTTACAGTTAAGAGGTGACACCTGTGGCTTGGATTTAACTGGTATCTCAACTCAATAGCTTTGAATGATTCACACAAATGACATGATATATTTTTTTACATCAATACGGCTGATCCGATTTGAGTGAAAGTTCGGAATAATGTGTATAATTATTAAATGTCTCAGATGAAAATTATTTTACGAATATTCTCCTCTGAGTTATTCTAATGGGATTTTTGAAAACTTTAAAATGAGTTTTCTCAAAAGTAGTTCAACCGATTACGCCTCAAAACTATACAGTATCAAATTAGATGATGACACTTGTGTATGTCAAGTTTCAACTGATTTTGAAGTTTTGTTTGACCTGTGGAGCGCAAAAAAAAAAAAAAACAGTTACTTTTTTTTCGGGTATGGCAAAATTGAGTCTTCGCTTCGCTCATCCAATAAGTCATCAACTCATCATATTTTATTGTATGTCTATTCGTAGGTCAACATTATATATTTTTAAAGGAGGATAAGTTATTGGGGGGGCGCAAATGTCGATTGGGGGAGCGCGCGCCTCCCCTGAGACCCCCTAACGACGGCCCTGGTATTATAATGTGTTATAAATAAGACGTATCTCCGTTGAGTGAACGACGGGCCTGATGGTTGTACGCGTGTTGCAGGAGACGTCCCAGCGTCGTCTGGCCAACGTCAGCTCCATGCCTCACCTGTCACGAGTCAGCTCCATCAACCTGACCATGCTAGACAGCATGAAGAAGAGAGGTGAGACAACGAGAGAGAGAGAGAGAGAGACGGACGGGTTTCCCCCCGAAACTTGATCGAAGACGGATTATTATAAAATAATATTGTATAGGCCTATCATTTTATGAGGTTAATAATTGGAATGTGTGTGTGCTTGGTAATGGGAGTGGGCTATATCCCTCCATAGAGCATATTTGATTTATTTCAAAACAATAACCTGGAATTTGTATTCTTAAAACGTGTAAGAAACAAATGCCCTCATACTCCTCGAGGATAACCAATTTTATACAAAATTATTTCCATATTTCACTTGAGTTTTGGGCCCCCCTCCATAATATAATCTTACCTACGCCACTGCATAAATACTAGGGATGTCGGCGGGTACCTGGGCGGGTTCAATAAATCCGGGCTCAAACAATTACTTGCCGGGTAGTCAAATGTTTTTTTTTCTATAAACGATGCACTGTAATGATGACAGATCTATTGGCGTCGGATGAATTAATAATGAGATGATGGGATGATGAGATGAAGGTTTTCATGGGTAATGAGAAGGATAGTGGGAAGGAAGCGTTCGTGGCCTATATTGTGGGAACCATCCCCGCATTAGCCTAGACTACAGAGGGAAACCACGAAAAACCCCTGTAAAGATGGACGGTGGCGGGGATCGAACTGGATCCGACCGGGTCACACGAAGCAAGTGCGCTAACCACTCAGCTCGTGTGTATGATGTTTTTGGTCTAGTTTGCATGTGATGTGGAAGCGCGATCAACTCACGCGCACGTCTCTCTAAGCCTCGAGGTTAGAGGTCCTGTTGCTTCATACAGTGATGATTGGATTAGGGAAAATGGCTAGTCTTTTAATGAATATAAGTGATTTTAGGCCTATACAATTTTTTTTTTCATGGGGAAAACCCGGCTAGGGGTCGGGTAATGAAGGCGTGTACCCGGGTAGGAAAATTCCTACCTGCTGACATCCGTAAGGCTAGGTTCTCATGACTATTTTTTATCGTCCCGTCCGTCAAAACTTCGGCCAACGGCAACTTTCAACCATTCACGCGCAAGAGAATGCATCGGAGGGAGGGAACGATTTTTCGCCGTTCAAGTAGAGCCAATTTCAACTTTTGATGGACGGGACGATTTGCGGGTGTCATGTAGAGTACCAACAGTCGAATGTAGGATCGCATCGTCACATTTCCGTTTTATTTCTATATTACTGTTATAATCGCGAGCAAAATCACACGCCGTTTTATATTTTGAAGTTATATTATAAACAATGATTCATTTTTGATGGTCAGTTTTGATCCCGAAATGTTCATTGAGGCAATTAGAGAATATACCTGCCTAAGATAGCGTCATGTTGACTCGTTGATTTCGATGGTTGCCTTCGAGAAGCCTAGTTTTTGCCGATAGAACGCATTACCTTTATGATGGGAAATATGCGGTATGGGAACGTGATCTATTTTATACCAACGATGCCGTCCCAAGTTTTGACAGACGTCACGTGGAAAAATCGTCATGGGAACCTAGCTTGATACGTACATACAATATAAAGAATAACTGCCGTGTAAGATGCTGAAATGCTGCGTTGTTTGAGCAGGTGCAATCCAGTCGGACCAGACCAGCATGGACTACATGCCGGACTACGGCCTGTTTGAGGCGAGCCGAATCGCGTGCCCCGTCCTGCCGCAATACCACCCCAAGCAGCTGATGGAGCTGCTCAACTCAGGCAAGATACGCTGGGTCAAGGCCATCCTCGCCCACATCGTGCGCTGCATCGCCGGCAGCTGCAGCCTCAGGCAAGGTCAGCAACACACACGACAACTTCAAATAAGGAGGAAAATGATAATTAACCCTCAAAGGTCGTGGACAGCGCGTTCTTACACTTTCAAAATAGGTTCCATTTAATACCTCGACAGTATTACGTCATATCGACACGCGATTTGACATCCCATGTCATTCATAACATGGGATATCATTGGGACCGACATCTAGGAGATAGATCGACAAATGGGCAGTAATTTGTTTTGCCGATAGAATAGGCTAATGTATTGAAAAATGATATAATTAGGGATGGGCATCGATTGGAAAATCGGAATTGATTATTGATTTTTTTTTTATATGGTCAAATCGATTAAAAAATCAATTAAAACCATGAAGTTTCGACAAAGTTAGTTTTTCGTATTTCTGTAGTTTGCCGCTTATTTCACGATTTTGAATTTGAATTCTTTCTTCTCATTAGTTGTTGAAAGTTCTCGTTATGCATCGCGTAATATGTTGTTTGAGGTTAGGTGTATTAGTAGAGAATGTTATCTCTCGTTCACAGTAGTGGCAGGACAAAAAAAATCTTTATTCAAGACTTGAGGTGAAGTTGAATCTTGAATCTCAGCACGAAACTCAAAATGCAACCACACATCACTTCTCAAATTCGGAGGCGTAAACAGCATTTTCTTCCCACTCCTAGATGTAGACGCCATCTTTAGCAACTAGTTGGATTGCTTTGTTGATGGCCTCAAACTTCCGTTTTTCAGGCCAGTATCAATACCTCGTTAACCAGCAGGCCCACTAACCTGCGCGCGCGCGTGAGGCAATTTGAAAAGCGGCATTTTGAAAATAATGGTACAGATCGGAGATATTGATTATTTAATAGCAATATCGATTGATCGAATATTTTGCGTAATCGATTAATCGAATTGATTAAATCGATTCAGTGCCCTATAATACAGTCAGCTGTTATTCTCAAACATTCTAGGCTACATGTATGAAATTGACGAGCCTCTGATTGTTAAATAACAGTGATATTGGCGCATTCATTGTTTCACACATCAAGTACAACAATATATCAATACAATGAAACCATTCTATTTGCTTTGAATGCTATCAAAGGCCATATAAACCCAAGTATCCGTGCACTATATGCACTATATAACTTGACAATGACCCAGCCTGGGTGATAGGGTAGTGATGACATAACATCCATTGAGATGCTCGCTAACAAAAGTGTTCAATTGTTTCAATTAATTCGAAGAAATAATCATTTCTTCTTGATTTTAATAACATTTTTCTTCACACTAATCTTTTTTAACTCCAATTCTTGATTGATTCTTTCAATTTCTCGATCTCTTCTCCATATTCATTCATGGAAACACTGAGATGTGTGGCTGACAGTGTTGGGCAATGAACTTTTAAAACAAACGCGTTCGATTTTTTAGAACTTTTTGATGAACGCGTTACTTTCATACACCAGTAACGGTAACTTTATAAACGTTCGATTTTTCCGCGATCTTTCAAGGTGTAGAACGTTCGTTTGAAAGTTCATATTTTTTTGGTTGGTACCGTACTTGCAAATGATAGTGTACAAGATTGCACTTTGTTTGTTTCCTGGCCGAATGTATGTCTTGATTTGGTGATTTTCCGGCTCGAGGACTTTTTGTCACGTGCACCGAAACCTGCCCTAGCTTGCTTTGTGTCTTACAATAGACCGTGCTTGCCGTGTTCTTGAAGTCGCTGCAGTTTACGTATTCATAGGGAAGTAAAAGTACATACTATTTCTTTGAACCATATACGTTACTGTACAAGGCGTAGTGCGTATTCATATTAAGGTCCTATCTAACAACCAATCATTTTTAAATTTGCCAAAAAATGCCTTTCTATTATTGTATTACCTGTTTTATGAATTATTATTGAATGTTTTTCTATACTAGGTATGCCTACATATTATAATTAAAATATAGCTAAAAATGAAGATACAGTAATAGTTTTCCTCTTTTTTTCGAACTTTTAAACGAACTTCTGTCTTTTTGAACTTGAACTTATACCCTCAAGCCAAATATTTGAACTTGAACTTTTAAAAAGATTGTTTTATTTGTAACGAACCGAACTTTTAAAAGATCCTTTTAAAAGTGAACTTCCCCAACACTAGCGGCTGAGTCTGTGGTGGGTGAGTACACTGAACTGTATTCAAGAGACCGGGGTTTGATTTCCTCCATGGTCGATCATCCTGACAGGGGTTTTTCGTGGTTTCCCTCTGTCGTTCAGGTTAATATTGCCCGGATGGTTCCTTAACAACAGGCCATGACCAACTTCTCTCACTATCCAAAACCACCTAATAAAATAACCTTTCATCTCATTATCCCATCATCTCATATATTATTCACCAACTTCAATAGATTTGAGTCATCAGTAGAGTGCGTCGTTAAACCCAATATAAATAAATAAATTCAATGCTAAATATTTTGATAATTCGTCATTCGAACTCATTTTTCCACCAATCACCAATTTATGCTGTGAAATCATTGTTTAATTCTGAATATTTCTTCCTACGGATAGAAAATAAATGCTGTGCTCACCGAAGCCCATACTATAGATTGTTAACATCACGTTGACATAGAACAAATACAGTGAAACCTCTATGCATTGTTCCATGATCCATCGGTTTCCTGCTTGTATCATTCATTTTTTCTCGCCCCACTCCCATGTAATCAATTTTAAATGTTCCTGGATGGATCATTTTCCTGGATGGATAGTTTTCATTTTCCTTGTCCCTTGAAAAACGATGGATATAGGTTTCACTGTATAAATAAATGAAATGAATGTGCTGTAGATTGATAGAGTGTGTGTTTGTTGCGGCCAGACGAGGAGACATTGGTGCGTCAGCGTGGTTGGTCGCGGTCGCGCACGCTGTCGGTGAGCTACATGGGCGGCGGCACGACCAGCCCGCTGGAGCAGCGCGGATCCACGACGGTGTTGCCCGAGGAGCTGACGTTGGATTACGCGGAGATCACGTCGATACCCCCCCTCCCCCTCTGGACGCTCCTCGCTGCCGACAAGGAGACGGCCGGCGTGGCCAAGCAGAACGCCGACGACCAACAGGTGACAAGTTGGATGATTGAATTTCACTACTCGAAAAAAAAGTACATTTTTTTCGTTCCACAGATCGAACAAAAATGCAAATTCATCATATACAAGTGTCATTATCCAACTCTATGATGTGTAATTTTGAGGTGCAATCGGTTGCACCACTTTTGAGTAGGGGTGTGCGAATCCATGTTTTTCTAATCTAATCTGAATCCACTTTCAGATTCGGATTCGGTCCAACATGAAAGATTCGAAAATTTCGAATTTTGGCGCCAAAAACGTGGCAACATTACATTGTCAACTTTCTAGATCGCGTGAGCAAAAGCGATGCGCACTAGCCTACGAGTGGGTGGGGTCGTCATATATGGCCGGCTTCGATTGGCGCTTGGCCGTCTCGAGTCGGACGAACGAAAGTCTCGTCAAATAACTTAGTACAGTAAACCCTCGATAATTCGAACTCGGTTAATTCGAATTCCGCGCTAATTCGAACCAGAGAAATGACCCTGGCCGCTGGTATAGGGATATCAATGTTAATTCATTTCGATAATTCGAATTTTTATTATTTCGAATTTCGAACTGATGATTAGTCCAAACTACTGTTTTATTATTGTTTCGTGTTTGTTTAATTCGAATTTCAGCAAAAATTACGAATAAAAGTTTTCACAATTGGATATTTTATCACGTGAAATCCTTTGTCATCAACATTCCTGGCGACCCGGCAAGCTAGAGATACGTCATAGCCACATGTGCAGCGCATGCTATCATGAGGAGGGTTGAGGCAGGGGGTCTTTTCAGGGTCACAGACAGACATCTGGCTGGTCGAGACACCCGAGCAGCCGTAATGTTTAGGATAATGGATGTGATTGTGTCAACTTTTATTCGTAATTTTTGCTGACATTCAAATTGAACAAACACGAAACAATAATAAATACGGTAGACCAGCCGGCTAGTGCATGTAGAGAGAATAATTCATTCATTTCATTCCAGGCCCTAATATTTATATTTATTGCCTTGCTTTTTACTTTTTAATCCAAACATCCAGCTTGGTAATTTGACTCTTTCAACACTGTGAACTGTGATAAGTGTTACCTAATGAATGACATGATGATATATAGTATTAATGGGACTCCTTGTTGTGTTGTTAAAATTGCTGAGAAAACACTTGACTTGAAGATAACCACATGGCTGTCAAAGTTGGCTTCCTTAGAGCAAGGGGGAAGTAGGAGGGAACAAACAATGTGCAAGGCGCACATGGTCAACCAAACCGCACGCACACAGTATACTACTGTACTATACAAGGAAAAAACATTTTTTTCATAATTCAAATTTTTTTAATTCGAATTTTGATTTTTGGGGTCCCTTGGAATTCGAATTAACGAGGGTTTACTGTATCTAACTTCGTTAACGAAGTTAGATCTTAAGGTCTTTGGTCTCGTCCTTGTCAAGGTTAGACCACACACGTCACGACCACGCAGTAGTAAGATGACAGACGCCATGCAGGAAACAGCTACGATGTTTATAACTGCGCGTTGAATAAAAATGATGGAAATTGAGAAAATGATGCTTCTTCATGATAAAACATTTATTAAACGTGTTTCAGTAGAATACCTCGCAGTTTCTAGTCATTATAAGAATGCTGAGATGGGATTTTCAGTTCCTGGATCAAGTGTAACTGGATCAGCAGTGTCGTTTGTCCCATTATCACGCTTCACAATGCATGTTAAAAAGATTTGGATTCGGGTTCGGATTCGGTATTTTTCATGAAGATTCGGTTCAAATTCGGTTTGAAATAATAAACATGGATCGCATACCCCTACTTTTGAGAAAACTCATTTCAAAGCTTTTAAAAATCCCATAAGCTTTAGGCCTGTGCGAGACTCAAAATTTCAAGTTGAGTTCGAGCAGAGATTGTGCTTGAACTCGACTGGAATAGGCTGAGAGATTTGCTCGAAATTACAGGTCTCGGAACGTTTTTCGAGAATAAAATCACTCAACTTACCAAATCGAGATGTTTTAACTCTGTAGGTTAGGTTACGATGTTGATCCCGCCTAGAGGTATGACCGTATGAAGCATTGTATACTACCAACCTAAGAAAAAAAATTCCCTACATTTTTTTTGCGCTCCGATTGATCGAGAGCGAGTGTATCGGCCGTAATAAATCATGGATTTCTGATCCTACTTCTACTCCACCAATCGCCAAGAACTTTTGATTCTTATGAGTACATCTTTTCGTGTTTAAACACACATTTTGGCGCAGTTTCGGTTATTTTTCTATTGTGTTAGAAGCTACGATCAAGCTACGATTTTTAAGTGAGAATGAATAGTGATGAAGAAAATGACATATTTTTGGGAGAGGATGTAAGGCCTTCTGTTTATTATGCCAATGTGTTATTTACCTTACTTTCTTCCTTAACTTATACACGTATAGGCCTACATGGCTTGCAAAACATTTAATTGAAAAAATTAATCCAGGTCTATTTTTGATAGAAGTTTTGTGAGCTGAAATAATGTATTTTATTGCTTGAATTTTTACTTAAAATTCAAGCAAATTTACTTGCTCGGTCGAACTCGTTCAAAAAAACTGCTCGAACATCTAATTTTAAAGTGTGTTCTCGCTCGAAATTTGCTCGAAATTCAAGCAAAAACCTCTCTGCTCGCTCGAACTCGCTTCAACTAATAAAAGGCCTGGATGCACAGCTCTAATAAGCATAACCGCAGAGGAGAGAATTCGTTAAAAATATCTCCTTCCAAAGAATTACGAACTTTCACTCAAATTGGATCAGCTGTTTTCATGTAACAAAGTATATGATCTAATTTTTTACACTACTCAGAGCTATTAAGATACCAATTGAGTCCAAGCAACAAGTGTCACCAATTAATTAAAAACAATTAAAACAAGGTCATCTTCATTATAAAAGAAACTGATTAGAATGAGTAAGCAATAACACAAGAGGGTAGTGACGTAATTGTTTGTGTCTCAAGGTGGCTATATATAATCAACCAAAGATATGTTGATATGTTCTAGCTCATCCATCAATGCAGAGACACAAAACACAGTCTCCTAGTAATAATAATATATATCTCAAACCCGGATAACAAATTAAATTGGGCCAGGGGGTGTTTCCATCACATTTTCTAGGGCAGAATTCTTAGTTCTTATATCAATCGGTTCCTGCCAGTTCTGACTTCTTCTCCCTCGTCTTCACTACTACTATTTTCTTCTTCTTCTCTTCCCACAAGTTCCCTCCACCAATCTCTATTCTCCCACCTTCTCTCATCTTCCACTTCCTACCATTTTTCTCCTTGGTTGACTACCCTGATTTTGACTCCTTCCTGCCACCTTGCTCTTGGTCTTCCAACTCTTCTCTTAGCTCCGTTGTTCTCTGCTATCTCAAACATTGCTCTTGGTGTATGCACCTTCTTCATGGTAGATGGCCTGATGATGAATGATGTAATCTGTTCCAGGACTACAACGACCTGTTTGACGGAGGCGTCGGACTCAACGACGAGTCGCTAGACGATATCCTCGAGGACGAGGACGATTCTCCGAGACGCAACGATCGCCGCCCTTCTATGTCGCAAGAACGACAAGGTAGCTACATCTTTCTGACATTTCTTTTGATACGCGTCACGTGGAAATAAGTTCTATGCCTCGTGAGAAATAACGGCCGGCCGAGTCGATGCTGTTGAGCTTGGACAGAATTACAAGCAGCAGACTTTTGAGACGAGTTTGATCGTTCATTTAATCCATCACGCGTTGAGTTTTGTATTGTATTCTATCAGAATTCTATGTCGATGTAAACCTAGCTTATTCCTAACCACTTGACGCTCGTGGACGCGTTTGTGTGCATTCGTGCACTTTCCAATACGGTAATTTGCATTCAGTATCTGAACAGCATTACATCGTATTGACAGGTACTTGTACAGACATCTAGGAGGTAGGCTAGATTGAGAAATTGATGTCAATTTTGTACGCTGATAGAATATGCTAATTGATATATTGAAAAATGGTATAATACCGTCAGCTGGTATCCCAGAACCTCGTTCCAGGCTAAACACGTGAAATTGACGAGCCTCTGAAGGCTTAATAACAGTGATATCAGCAAATTCCTTGTTTCACATATCAAGTAGGTCTACAACAATATGTCGATACAATAGAACCAATTGTTTCTGCTATAAATGTTATGAAAGGCCATCTAAACCCAAGTAGGGTGCGATATAACCTGGAAATAACCCGGAATGGGAGGTAGGATAGTGATTTCGTAACCTAGCTGTCAAGTGGCTTACAATTGCAGCAAGACGCTACCGGGTTCTCTTTATACATTACCTTGCACTACGGCCCTCTTCCACTACTCCTCTCCACATATCCCGATCCAGTGCACGCCTCCTCCATCCTCGCGCACTAAACCCACGTAGATCCTCCTATACGCCGTCCAGTCTCCTCTTGCCTCGTCTTCCGGGGAGCCGCCTTTCTTCCCGTTTCAGTCGATACACCCTCTGAACTTCCCTTTCCTCAGGCATTCGCTATATGTGGCCTGCCCAACGTAATCTTCCCTTTCTTCCTTCCGTCAAGATGGAAGAATCTTCGTACATGGCGTAGAGCTCAGGACCCTTACCTTATACATTTCGTGCTAGTGCTAGCCAGCTTCAAGATACTTGGACTCTAATTGGTTAATGTTTACCAAGAAATACTATCTACCATGACAATATATTACGTATAATGATAAATTCACAGTTTCTTAGACTGAATAATTGATCACATTTGGAAGCCTACCTCAAGAGCAGGGCTGGAACTTTGTGCCAACAACAATAGAAATGCACAGAGACCAGACACGTTGCCATGGCAGGTAGCTCTCCTAGTAAATATTAACCAATGAAAGTCCTAGCCTCTTGGAGCTAGCTAATACTAGCACAACATTTATTAGGAAAGGGTCCAGGGTTCTCCTCATACCGCGCTATTATATCGGCGGAACATATGTAACGACTTAGAGGGGGGGGGGGGGGGGGGGGGAAGGGCAAATCTTAATTTTTACCATTGGTCCGTCTCATTATGTTATGGCATAAAATGCCCTTTGCAAATAAATAGCCATTCCAAATATTTACAAAAAGATATTTTAAAAAAGTAAGCTGTTTGAGAACGACCAGTATCTGCCGAATATGATTTTATTTTGTTTAGTATCGTACAAATGTCGGTCATTCAAGTTTCTGACAATCATTGTAAATAAACCAATGTCCTCTTACCCCTTCAAACACCTGCCATCAAACTGTCATATCAGAAATACATCGACAGCTCAAGGTTATTGGCCGGGACATTGGTAAAATCAAATCTGCAACAATAAAGCCACACGCCATGCGAGTTAATCAATTGAAATCATATGGCAGAAATAAGTTGCTATGTTATACATATCAGACGAAAGATGACATTCGAGCGCAGATATTTTGTAAGAACACTTTTTCTCTACCTATCTTGGTTCTTCTACGTTCCTAGCTCAAAGAAGCGTTGAATGTGATTCTCCATGAGAGAGATTTTCGTTAGGCCCGGTCGAAAATTATCAACTTTTGACGTTTTTTTTTCTCCCATGTCAAATGGGATAAGAATTTTTGCAAGGGCATTTTATGTCATAACATAATGAGACGGACCAATGGTGAGAATTAAGTTTTGCATCTTACCCCCCCTTTAATGTGCCGCGCCTGTCCGCAGGCCTGTCCCACTTCGGTCCGCGCCAGGGCCGCCAGCTGTCCCGGCTGCTCACGCACACGCATCTGCCCGGCCTGTCAAGCCTCGACCAGATGCACCTGCTCGCGCTCGCTGACACCGTCTCCACCTGCAACACCGACTTCGCCGAGCGGTTCGCTATCGACGCCGCCAAGACCGCCATCGCCAAGGAGAACCTGACGGGCGTGCCAGACGGCGAGGACATCTCGGCAGGTCAGTCGCCGTTCATTTCATGTTTCAACTTATCGAATGTTCTGATAGTTTCTAGAAGATACAGGACACTTACCTGATAATCCACTTGAAATAACATGCTAGGGCTAGCTAGCTCCAGGAATGCAAAAAGTGCAACTCCATTTTTGACGAGCTGAGATATAGGTGGTTGAAAATTGGAAGTTGTACATAGAATATAGATATAACAAATGTGTTTAGTGAATTATCTAATTCTAGATGGCACACGCTACACGTTTCAAACTCTGGAGATAGAACAATTGAATTTTTAAGAAAAATAAAAAAAATTAACCCCAAAAAGTCCAAAAGTGGAGTTAGAAGGTTTGCATTTTGAGGCTGCGAAGAGGCTAGGATTTTGGTTTATGTTTACTTAAAAAGCTACCAACAATGACAACCTAGCCTATATTATAATAACAAATTCATTGTCTGTTTGACTGAATAATTTATCACATATGGAAACCCACCTCATAAGCAGGTCTAGGATTTTGTGCTAGTAATAGTGGAAATACACAGAGACCAGACATGTTGCCATGACAGGTAGCTCTCCTAGTAAACATTTAACCAATCAAAGTCCTAGCCTCTTGGAGGTACCGTGACTGTCACTCAGATTAACGTCTTAGGTCTAACTAGCACGAAAAGACTAGGACTTCGATTGAATAATGTTTACTAGGAGACCTAAATTGCAATGATTGCAATTGAATGCAATCAATTGGTTTCTCAAGGTCACTCCAAACAGCCGAATGACCTATTACTAGGGCTGTGCGAGACTCGAAATTTTCGAGCGAGTTCGAGTCGAGATCGAGACTCGAACTCGCTCGAGAATATTTTTTTTCCAGATCGAAATTTCGAGTCTCGAAATACTTTCGGGTCTCAAACGTTTTCGAGCGAGCGAGAATAAACTTGTCATCTTTTTATCATTCAACATTTTGATATTAAATAATAAATATACGTATAGTGTCTGAAACTTATGAAAAAGTTTTGTTTCTGCATTTCTCCCTTCGATTTTGCATATAGAACTTGCTGAATGATAACAACGCGCATCATTTCACAATGTCAGTTGCACCGGACTGAATGACACCGAGTGACTGAGTAAGAATTCTGTTGAGTCACAGTTACCACCAGACACGCACACGTGTCTCTCCCTTCCTCAGTTCCTCCCACTCATCAAACTCTTCAAGGACAGAGTAAACGTCATCACACGTGTTGCCAAGACACTTGGGACGGCTGAGCGCCAATGGCAAAAAGGTTGCGCGTCGTCATCGGCGAAGTTAGCCGATCAAGTAGCTCATCAGTAGCGAACTTATCAAGTAGTTTCGCCCGGTTTTTCTCGTACGCAATACAAAATTGTCGTAATTCTAACCGGGAAGTGATGATTTTTGTGGCCATCTTTTTTTATATGGATTGTATCCACTTCAAATTTTGCACTTGGATAACTTTCATGTTAAAACTGCAAAAAATAAAAATAAAATAAAAACCAACAATGTAGGCCTACATGAATATTTGGTTTTTACAAAATTTTCAACAATCAAATTTATTTTTTGTATTTCTCAAACAATAATATTTTTCAATTCAATTTTTTCACGAAAATGTTGCTGAAGTATTGTTCAAGGGTTGGTCGTATCGCTTTTTTGATATTCCTGCTATATTTCAGGATATGATTTTATTTACGATGTTTTTTTTTAAATTAAATTTTCTAAAAAAAATTCCATAAAATTTGTGCTCGAACTCGCTCGAACTAAAATAGTGCTCGAAACTCGCTCGAAACTTGCTTGAAAAAAGGCAATCTCGATCGAAACTCGCTCGAACTCGAAAAGCTCTACTCGCACAGCCCTACCTATTACACACAACCATATGGCCGGACTGATTGAATGGTTCACAGCCTTCTTGAGGCAAGGTCTGCTTGTCAAGATTTACAAAAAGCTACGGTGGCATTGCTAAGAATCAATTATTATATTTAATTATTTCGAATAATTTTGATCACGAATGTCCCTGATGACAATGTTGACTGTTAATGTAGTTCGACAAACGTCAATGTTTTGACATTGAAATCAGCTGTTTGCTATTCGGTTTCCCATTGGTTGAATTGGATCACGTGGGCTCTATTCATTGAATGCAACCCGAGAATATAGAACTATTTCCAATTGAGTCAATTGGACTCGATTCAAGCAGCCGAATGGAGATGAGCCTTCTGCGCTGACGCGCATCAATTGCAACCAACCCATTCAGGCTATTCATTTGCCGTCTAATACGGGCTTTAGATAATTACAAAGTCAAGGTCTCTTAGACTGTAAAAACTGGACATATTTTGTAGCCCACCTCAAGAGCAGTGCTAGGATTTTGTTCTAACAACAGTTGGAATGAGCAAAAACTGGACATGTTGCTATGGTACTTCGATCTACTAGTGAACATTTACCACTCAACGTCTCAGTCTCTTAGAGCTAGCTCGACCTAGGAGGTTCTTCTGGGTGACGGTTGCGGTAAGGCTCCTGGTAGCTAATTGAAGGCTTAGTTTGGGTGATACTGAAGGTTGGCTATTGGATGTTTCTGATGGTCACCATGGTCACCGAAGCACTCAAAAATACAAATTTTGGTAGCTGATGAAAATTAAGCCTGGTTTAGGTGACACTAAAAGTGTGACTTATAGGTTTGTAAAATATCACATGGGCATAGTCATTAAATAAATCTTCATTTCAATCATTTCAGTGAAAAACTGAAAATATTAACATTTCAATGATTATTATTTGTGTATAAGCCTGACAGTTCAACAAAATTACTTGGGGTCTTGATAAAATGAGGTCTGGGCTGACATATTGACATAATTGGATGAGCGAAGCTAAGATACAATTTTACCGTACTCGAAAAGAATAAACACTGTTTTTATATAGTATTTTTTTTCGCTCTACAGGCCAAACAAAAGTACACATTTAGTTGAAAGTTGGCATGTACACTTGAATCACAAGTGTCACCATCTAATTCAATATTTTATAGTTTTGAGAGGTAATCACTCTCACCACTTCTGAGAAAACTCATTTATAGAAGTTTTCAAATCCCCCAAAAATGACCCAGAGAAGAAAATTCGGCCAAAAATATGCCCTTCGAAAGAATTCAAATTTCTCCGGAATTTCAAGTTTCACATAGGCTAAATCGGATCAGCTGTTTTTATAAATACAAACTGGGGCCTATATTGTAATTTTCTCACCTCAATCAAAGCTATAAGAAACTCAGTAGGAATTCCAGCTACAGTTCTAACCAATTTAATTGTAAAATAATTGCCGACTCAAAATAGGCGTGGCTTTACCAGCCAGCTGTTGAATCATATCATTTGTAATCATTTCAAGATACCCCGATTGGATATTTGAATTTGACTACAGTTCCAACAGCCCTGTTGATTGGACGGTATGATTTGTGACGTCATGGGGGCAGAGACTGCGAGTCGTCAATTAAAATGAGTAATTTTCATTTTTGAATAAAACAAGAAGGCAGTGATGCAATTGTTTTGAACTAAAGGTGCATATATAGCTTTCCATTCCATTTCATATAAATATGCCCATATATCGCTCACCCGACAACGCATATGTTGCGTTTTCCCAGTAATACAATTAGCGGTAACCTGAAAGCTAAAACACGAGAACTATTACAATGCTATTGTTACGGAAGATTTCCTTGTCCCCCATCATATTGAACTGTTTTGCAATCTGTGACGTAGCGTTGCGTTGAGTATATCTGCGATTGATTTGCTTAGGATTGAAGTGCCCAGTGGTGGATAGGTTATGTGGACTATCGTCATGTAAGTACCGGTGGTATACCGTTTGTACGATGCGTGCTGTGAGAGTGGAATTGCAATTGAATTTACATTGTGGCGTGGATCGTAGTGCTCAATGATTATTACCCAATTGAAATGTGGTACATGTATAAATTACCTTACCCAAACCATTTTGCACCCTACCCTTCCTAAGAAACATGGATTAAAACATAATTTCCTCAGCTTTAGCAAAGATTTACAGTGAAACCTCTATGCATCGTTCC
>OZ023330.1:42874620-42916848 GCA_964007535.1 Brachyptera risi | reverse complement strand
ATATATATATATATATATATATATATATATATATATATATATATATATATATATTTATGTATATATACATATATATACATATATATATATATATATATATATATATATATATATATATATATATATATATATATATATATATATATATATACATTTATATACATATATATATATATATATATATATATATATATATATATATATATATATATATATATATATATATATATATACATATATATATATATATATATATATATATATATATATATATATATATATATATATATATATATATATATATATATATATATATATATATATATATATATATATATATATATATATATACATATATATACATATATATATATATATATATATATATATATATATATATATATATATATATATATATATATATATATATATATATATATATATATATATACATAATATATATATATATATATATATATATATATATATATATATATATATATATATATATATATATATATATATATATATATATATATATATATATATATATATATATATATATATATATTTTTTTTTTTTTTTTTTTTTTTTATTGGTCACATACACTGATACAGGAAGAAAAACACAATTACAACAAAAAAACACTGATTTTCTACATTCTCCTCAAGATTAGGCCTGTAAGTCTTTTTTGATGAATAGGCTATCAAAAAACTTCACTTTCGAAAAAGTTTGTCTCAAAATTCAAACTATCTTTTCAGATAAGACACATATTTTGCAAAAGACGTGAAATTGATTTAGATTTCAGGGATTGCTTGAACTTCATTCTTTTCAGGTTTCAGTTGAACGGATCTATTTTGTGTGTGAAAAGAGTAAAAATTTTAATTTTTCTCATCTCGTAATCACACTCGTGTTTTTTTCCCTCACCAAAGTGCACTTGTTTGTGCACTGAGTGGTGACTAGAATCTATTGGTATCAGTGAATGATGAATGAGTGCATAGTAAGACGATATAAAACGGTATTTTATTACGTATTTTTTGATAGTGCGTCGGTTGTGGGTTGTGGCCTGTTTTTCAGGGCATTATTATTTATTGTATTTGATGTGTTCAAATATTATGTCTAATATATTTCTCTATATATTATAGCAATATGCAGTTTTATATATTACCATAAGTTATAGGCCTACATCTCGATTTCATTACTGACATTGTTGATAATATCACTTTTACATTTGTATAGGCCTACTCATTGTTATTTAATATTTATTGAAGTCAACATGTGGGCCTACATTGAAATGGAAATTATATAGGTCAACATGAACAGGCAAGGCACATAGCTTCATCAGTACTCATGATTGGTATGGGCCTATTTGAAGTTGTGATTTTAGTCGTAACTGCTTATTATTTTTTTCCCAAAGTACTATCGCGATAGTACTTTAATAATCACTTCCATTGAAGCCACTGACACAATCATAGTAGGGCTTACTTACAATTGGGCCCTAATATTAAATCATCAAATGTATTTATAATATGTTTTGATGCACACATTTATAAAGCGCACAATATAACAAATATTTTCCAGTATATTATAGGGCCCATCATCATTATGGTTATATAATTATATCTGGTATTACTCATTGAGAACAATATTTATGCGGTGGTACGACGCCTACGTAGCAACAGGGAATGTTGTAATTGCTATATAGAAGGGTTTTATGCGGTCACAACAACCAATCTGTTAATTAGCCTTAATTGGGAAAGTATTATTGTATATCAAGATTGTAAATCAATTACGTGATTACGTAATTGATATAGTAGTACTATTTTGTATTTGTAAACATTCTTGCAGATGTGCTAGATGCACGGTGGCAAGATATTATTATTATTCTATCGGATCATTTTCTTGAATTCTAATAATTTCTTTGCAGTTCTTCCGTCTTCTTCCAGCTCATTCCAGTCTCTTATCGTCCTCTGGACGAAACCGTTTTTCCCTATATTTGAGTAAACTCTCTCCACCTCCATTCTTTCTCCTCCCCTATTACTTCTTTGGATCCCCTTTCCAACTCTTCTGCCTAGTTCTTCCCATCCGGTACAGTTGTGTCTTGCTTTGAAGAAGTTGCACAGTCTAGTCCTTCGTCTCCTTGCTTCCAGGGTTTCCCATTTCAGTTGTTCAATCATTATGGTTGGTCTTTCCAGTTCTTTCTGTATCACTCCCTTACTATTCCTAATGGTCCTAGTAATTACATATTTCCTATTATAGTAATTACGTATTTACGTAGTTGATAGTTCTAGGGTAGGTTTACAAGTCTAAAAACTAAGGATCGGGCATCCCTACTGCCGCTTGTACTCGCCGTTCAATTAACGCGAACAAGAGGTTTCTTCTCCTAACAAGCTCACGGCTCACGCAGACCGCTCGCAGCAGCGATGTTTCGCGAACCGCTCTTCTTTTAGAATGACTAGTTCCACTAAATATCCGCTGCGCTACGAAGCGCACTACGGTCTCTACAGTGCTACGGTGCTGCCCTCTATAAATAACCCCTTGGTTTTTTTCGAAGCTCGGGCCGAACCGATCACGGTGGCTAATATAGAGATTTAACATTGGATGTCCCTTCTTTAAACACTACAAATTCAATGCCTGGATCCAGTAGATGGGCCTATTCGCGCAAATTTTTCATTTCGAGGTTAAAATACCGTGTTTTTCCTGAAACCCGAAACGAAACCCGAGTTTTTTTACACTATCCGACCCGAACCCGACCCGAACCAAAAAACACTACCCTTACACCCCTATATTTAAGTGAAGTGGTTTTTGTTAAATTATAGCAGTTATAATTGGGAGTTGGCCTATTACAGTCCACATTATGAATTTTGAGTTCAATTTGACTAGATGCAGCACTGTAGTAACTAGAAAATGATATAAATCCGCAATACATTCTGAATTGTGAATTGAATTTTAAATTGAACAATTTTGAATGAATGGTTGAAAGAGGAACATAGAAAGGCTGTGTGACCAGAATGCAGATCTGGCTAATTTGACTTGTAATTATTATCTCTAACCTGAAAAAAAAAAGAATAAATAATACAGTAATAATAAAAAAAATGTAGGCCTATAGTGATCACTTGACGTTTTCTTATCATTTGTATACACAATGTTCGAAATGTAGAAATGACAACCTTCAATATAACAGAAGACGCTATTACTCTGTTGTCGGCATTTTAACGAAACGTCCACACAAAATTGAATGTCAATAAAACGCACTACTGTATCTGAAAAGCAGATGAAAGAACAAACTTTGTGAGAATATACAATGACAGAATGAAAGGTTTACGGTGGAAAATGGAAGGGCTGCGAGGCCAGAATGCAGACCTGGCTGATTTGGCTTGTGATATTACAAACCTGAAGAAGAAAAAATTATAAAAAAATTGTGAAAAAATGGATAAATAATGATACGGTAATACAAAAAATGTAGAGACATGTAAATATATCTTCTATTTTTCCATTTCATAGCATTTAGAATTTGAAAAGTAGCACTTTGGTGCATCTATTATTTTGAAACATCGTGTTTTGTAGCGTAACAACAGTACGGTACCGGTAAAACCACTAGATATCGTACAATAGGCATACAAGAGAAATACCCCAATTGATTACGTGTTTAGAAAAATAGTCTCCACAACCGGGATAAACTTACGCCTTATCTGCCCCCTGCATCTGCAACTGTACTTTTATCCAAATTCCCCAATTAACTTAATCCGTTTACACCTGAAGTGAAAAATTTTTGAGAATAAAACCATCTATAATGCTTCTATTCCAAATATAGCGTTTATATCGCCAATACATTGAAACGTAGCGGATTCAGACGTTTGTAGCGCTTTGTCGCGTTTTCAAAAATACGATCAACAAATGTGTTGAAACATGAAGAAATATCATAAAAAAAGTAAAAAGCACTTTTAGATTTTTTCGCTTTTATATCAATTGCTATTTTTACATGTCTCTAAATATAAGTAATGAATTGAATCAATCTCTCTGGTCTCCCTCCAGGTGTGCCTCAACAAGCTGGAAGACTTCCAGCTGGCGATGGTGATCGCGCGACTGTACGAAGGCGAGCTCGACTCGACCCCCCCCAACGTTCGCCGCCTCCTCTATGAGGAGATCCTCGGCTGCGACGCCGTCGGCGACAACCAGAACCCGTCCAACGCCCACCCAGACCCGTTCCTCCGGTCGATGGCGCTGTGGATCCTGAAGGATCACACGGGCAGCCTCAACACGCTGCTCCAGACGAGCGTGGGGTCGATGCACCCCCAGTACCCCGACGACGACAAGGTAAGATATCGATGATAAAATATAAGGTAATTATTGAATATAGGCCTAGAGAACTCACCTATTTGAAGCGACACGTTTATGATGTTGCTATTTCCTAATTATAGCGTCACTATGCTATCCAGAAGTGGTGGCACATTCTAATTTTAATGTCGTTTTTGTGTTTTTTTCGTAATATGAATATCCGGTTCTAACAACATTTGATTGATTGATTTCATTTTATTGTAGTAGAATACACTTGATTACAACGTCAGTAAATTTAATGTAATAGTGAGATCAGTCAATAATTAAAAGATCACAGTCAAGATTTAGACAAATCGTCTCAAGAAAGAAGTACATAAACAGATTACAGTAAAAAAGACAAATATAATTTCAAGTACAAGATAATTTAATTCAGGTGTTAATAAACTTGTTAGTGCTGTAATAACAGTTTGTCAGAAGGTGAACATTTAGGGCTTCTTTGAACTGGCTCCTGGACGAGAGGCCGCGTATGTCTGGAGGGAGCTTATTGTACAGCTTCCGGCCAGACTGAATGACGCCGTTGGCAGTTAGTTTCAGCCTGCAGAACTCGTGTCTCAAGTTGGAGGCACCCCGAGTTTGATGGTCGTGGAGTCTCTGGTTACTCTGGAAAAGACCGATGTTGTCGCGGGTGTAGAGGCATATTGCCAAGATATAAAGGCATGGCAGTGGTAAGATTGAAAGTTCTCTGAATTTCACTTTACACGAAGAGTTGTACTTCAGAGAGAGCATGCTCCGTATCAGTTTTTTTTGAGACCTAAAAACTATCTCGCTGTATATAGTGGCACCCCAGAAAATGATGCCGTACTGCAGAATAGACTGGGCGTGAGCAAAGTACGCAGTACGAATTTTGGAGATGTGGCACTGACGAGCTAAGGTCCGCATCATGAAGCAAACTTCAGCTAATTTTTTAACCAGGCAATCCATATGTGGTCTCCACGATAGTGTGTGATCAATTATGAGGCCTAGGAATTTGACGCTGTCACACGTGCTTGTATCAGGCAGTGACAGAGGGTGTCCACAGTGGGGAGAGAAGGCAATAAATTCAGTCTTATTCTGATTTAGAAGAAGCTTATTAGGCATGAACCAGGCCCCAAAGTCACCCAGCGTTGCGAGAAGCTCAACTGTAAGTGCATCGTTCGACTTGGCTTCTACCAAGGCGCTGGAATCATCAGCATACTGAATAACTGTCCTCCTGTCTTGAGCTGAAGAAACATTGGGAGCCAAGTCATTGACGAGAATAGAAAATAATAACGGCCCGAGAATCGATCCCTGCGGTACGCCACAGGTCACACATTCCCAGGGCGACCAGTTCAGATTTCCCAGTTGTACACGTTGGAGCCTACCTGAGAGATACGACTCAATCCAAGCTCCAGCGATACCATTCACTCCATACCAAGCAAGTTTATGAAGCAAAATATCATGGCGCATTGAGTCAAAGGCCTTTGACAGATCGCAAAAGATAGCTCCGGCTTTACTTTTCATCTCCAAAGCTTCAACGACTGCAGTGATCAGCTTCGTGGCCGCAGTAGTGGTAGAGTGAGCCTGACGAAACCCGTGCTGATTTGGGGACATTAGTTCATGATCAGTGAAATGACGGGTGAGCTCCCGATGCATAAGTTTCTCTAGTAGCTTAGAGAATGACGACAATAATGAAATTGGCCTATAATTGGAGGCCACAGCCTTGGGCCCTTTTTTATGTATTGGCAAAACAATTGCGCGCTTCATGCCACTAGGAAATACCCCAGTACTAAACGAGTGATTGAAGATGTGGGCTAACGGCTCAGCTATCCACGGGCCGCACTTTTTAAGAAGCGACATGGGAACCTCGTCCCATCCAACTGACGATTTCGGTTCAAACTCTTTAAGGATCCCAACAACAGTGGCTGCTGACACGACGGGAAAATTCACAGTTGGTGATTTGTGAGGAAAGGCTGTCTTAAGTAAACGCATACACTCCCCGGTGGCATCGTCCGCGATGTTTGTTCGGTCAGCACCCACCGAAAGGAAGTACTCGTTAAAGAGGCTAGCAACCTCCACTGGCTCATAGGTCCTCGAGCCGTCATCTTTTAGTTATAGTTATTTCTTGGTTATAGCAGCCATTTCAGGTACAGATAGGCCTACTAGCAACTAGCTGACTGCCTCCAACATGGCTGACCAAGTACATACTTTTCACTGTAATTGCACTTACAGTGAGTTCAGAAATAGTAGCCTACAATACAAAAATGTCAAAATATGCCTTCGTTTCAATCATTGTTACATTGACATACATCACATTCCGGCATTTTTGTCAAAAAATTGCAAAAATAAGTGAGTTCTGTATATTCAATAATTACCTAATATAATTACAGATCTGTGGCGTGAATGGTAAAAGATTTAGGATGGGATAAAATGAGTGTAAGAAGGAAAGTAGCGAGAGTCACAGATATGTATAGGGCACTGGCAGGTAACAAGGCTTGGAAGGACGTTGAAGACAAGCTGAGAATGGATGGGTATAGGCCATAGGGGAAGGAAGGACCACGAATCTAAGATATTCAGAAGGGCTCTGGAGACAGCGCAGGGCAACAACTCTCTACTGGAACGAGGGATATTAGAGTGGAATTCATCAAGTCCTGAGGTTTTGAAGTTGCCATCGCCTAGTGGAAAGGCATTGAGAGACCAAGTTGAGTTGGAATATTAAAAAAAATAAGCGGATAAAATTAGGACAAACAATTATATGAGACATGTGATATTCTATCATAACTCATAAGCCTAGTTATTCTATGATGTACAGTGAAACCTCTATGCATCGTTCCCGGATCCATCGTTTTCCTGCTTGTATCATATTCATTTATTTTTTTCTAGCCTCGCTCCCATATAATCGATGTTAAATTTTCCTGGATGGATAGTTTTCCTGGATGGATGGTTTTATTTTTCTGGTCCCTTGAAAAATGATGGATAGAGGTTACACTGTATTGTTAATTATTATTTTCTCAGCTATAATTACTTAATTAGTCTTAATTGCTGAGAAGAGAAACTTGGCAGTCTATTGTATAATACAAATCTGTTTTAATAAAGTATGTATGTATGTAAGGCCGAGGGGGCGACGGCTAATCCGAACGTGTTCAACTTCTACGTTTACCTTCGCACGCACCCGCTGCTGATCCGCCAGTACATGGCGTCGACGGCGCAGGACAAGAGGAAGGCGCACACGGTAGTCTTGTCCGGGTTCAGCTACGGGTCCGATACCAAGGCTGCCAACCCTGACAAACAGGTGAGTACCCGAACAGCGCTCATTATTTATCGTCTATTACTCTTTATAACTCTTTTCCTGTGAGAACCAATGAATTTTTTTATACTTGTTGTAGACAACTTGAACAATTCTTACTTAATTAGATGGTTGAATTTTTTCAAATGTTATATTAGGGATTAGCGGTATGTTGGGCATTTTTATTTTATATGTTGTCATTTTATTTCAATTTCATTTGCTATTATTAATTATAGTACCGTTTGAAGTTATATGATCATGCAGGTAGTGAGGCAGCACTAGGGGTGTGCGAATCCATGTTTTTTATTTCGAACCGGATCCGAATCGAATCTTCATAAAAAATACCGAATCCGAACCCGAATCCGAATCTTTTTAACATGCATTGTAAAGCGTGATAATGGGACAAACGACACTGCTGATCAAGTTACACTTGATCTAGGAGTGAAAATCCTATCTCAGCATTCTCATAATGACTAGAAACTGCGAGGTATTCCACTGAAAACTAGGGGTGTTCGGGTACCCAAGATTTCGGGTCGGGTTTCTTTTACCCAACCCGATCCGACCCGATCTGATACTCATGTAACACTAAAATCGGGTTTTTCGATATCACGTGGTTTTGGCGCCATTTACTTCATTTGTTGACTGATCCACTGCAAACAACTACTAGAAGTTTAACGGAGTCGGGTAGAGGGCAGCATCGTGCATACAAAATTGGAATATCTTTGTTTCCAAAGCTTTTTGAAAACAAATATGGAGGCCAAAACTTGTTGAATGGTGTTTTAGAAATTTGTGTTGACTTGGATTTTTTTACCACGCAGGCCTAGGCTACATGTGTCACTTGATGAGTGAGGAAGATATAGATGAAGATCTCTATTTAGAAGCAAATATAGATCACTAGGCTAGACCTGGATCCAGTAGATGGGCCTATTTGCGCTTTTGTCAACTTTTTCATTTCGAGGTTAGAATAGGCCTACTGTGTTTTTCCTGAAACCTGACCCGAAACGAAACCCGAAACCGGAGTTTTTTCCACTACCCGACCCGACCCGAACGCGACCCGAACCAAAAAAACACTGCCCTCACACTCCTACTGAAAACACGTTTAATAAATATTTTAGCATGAAGAAGCATCATTTTCTCAATTTCCATCATTTTTATTTAACGCACAATTATAAACATCGTAGCTGTTTGCTGCATGGCATCTGTCATCCTACTACTGCGTGGTCGTGACGTGTGTGGTCTAACCTTGACAAGGACGAGACCAAAGACCTTAATATCTAACTTCGAAGATCTTTGACGAGACTTTCGTTGGTCCGACTCGAGACGGCCGAGCGCCAATCGAAGCCGGCCATATATGACGACCCCACCCACTCGTAGGCTAGTGCGCATCGGACTTGCTCACGCGATCTAGAAAGTTGACAATGCAATGTTGCCACGTTTTTGGCGCCAAGATTCGAAATTTTCGAATCTTTTATGTTGGACCGAATCCGAATCTGAAAGTGGATTCGCACACCCCTATGAGGCACACGTCCGCTCTATTCTCACTAACTGTATACAGTGTACAAACTGTAAAGAAACCTAATAAATAAAAAAGTGAATATATTATTCATTGCAGCTATATAGCCCAACAGTTGTGCGTTGTCGAAGCTAGCCAAGTACGCACCCCTATTGTTCATCTCATTACTAGAGACATGCAGAAATAGCGATTGCTATAAGAGCAACTGAATCTAAAATGATTTGAAGCATATTTTCCCAACATTTCTTCAAACACAACACAACACAACATTGTTTCAATAATACATAACTTGATGTTGTTTGATCATGTTACTGAAAAGGCGACAAAGCGTTACAAGCATCTTCATCCGCTACGTTTCAACGTTTTGGCTTGGAATAAAAGCATTATAGATGCTATTTTCTGCAGAATATATCAATTGGGAAGTAAACAGGTGGAGTCAGTTGAGGAATTTCAAAAACTAAAGTGCATCTGCAAATGAGGAGGCAGATGAGGCGTAGGTTTAATCTGGTGGTGGACACCATTTTACTAAAACTATCAATTTGAGTGTTCCACTTGTTAGCCTATCCTATTGTACATGTTTTCAAGGGTACCGGTACTGTTGTTACGCATACGCTACAGAATGTTGTTGTGCTACAAAAACGATGTTTCAAAATATTAGATGCACCAAAGTGCTACTTTTCAAATTCTAAATGCTATTAAAACATGTCATGATCTATAGTGTATTATTAGGGTATATTATCAGGCATGTATCATATTTGATATTATAATTACTCAAGGCAAGTAACGGCTTTATATATAATTTGAACGAAGGAGGACAGTTTTTATTTAATTACAGTCGAGCCCACATAAAACGAACTCGGTTTTAACGAAATTTCGGTTTTTACGAATTAATTACCATCCCCCTTCAAATCTCCTATCCTTACAATGTTAAATAAAGACCTATAACGAAGTGATTTATATTTCAAAATTCGGTTATTACGAATTTTTTGTCACTTTTCAGCATATTTTGCTCATTATTTTCAGCTATTTCCAACAAAACGTTCAAAAATCGGAGCATTTTGCGTGAATTTATTTTCAGGTTACATTTATTTTGAACGGACTGTACATCGTAGCAGCTGGTGACGCGTACAGCACGTGGTCATAACTTGCTGCACCCCCCCTCCCTCCCCGTCCCACGCACAGTGAAACGGCCCAAATCCAAACACTCGCTCAACGCGCACTAAATAATAACGTGATGGTGACATCTTCAATGACTTTGTTTATCTATTTTTTGTTTACATTCCTTCATTTCCATTCGTGATAGTGTCCTGTAACCTAGGAAATAAAACCCGAGAAGTGGGGAGTGGTGGTGTCATGTGATAGCAGATGATAAGTTCTTAATGAAAGGACATTGTTGTTTTCTATTACTTTCTACAAACATACTAAGTGATGATACGATGCAATGATAATATGTCACCTAATAAAGTACTATATTAGGGCCTAAGTCGTAAATGTAGGCCTATCTTTATAAATCTCTAAAATTCAAGTGCTGTTATGAAAAAAAGCAATAAATCTCTATAACGAAATTCTGTTTTTACGAACAGATTTTCATTCCCCTTGAAATTCGTTATATGCGGGTCCGACTGTATATCAGTTGAAACCCCACAGTTTAGCCTTGATCCAGGGCTTTGAGGAAATGACAAGTGAATGTCGTATGTGTAATTTATTGGTAATTAATTATTAAGGAAATGAAAAAAAGGTACAATTGATGGTTGCCGTGTTGCCTGCGACTGCGTTGTTGTATGTTGTTGTTGTGGGTTTTTGTAAATCTCCTTTCACTCATCTTCACTTCATAGTTGTACTGTCACCTGCGAGCTCACTCATACCCCCATATAACCTTTCTGTTGGTGGGATTGTTAAGCAACACTAAAATAAAATGAATGAAAAGGTTAAAATACGGATTTTGACCGACTTTCAAAGTAATTTCGTGATATCATAAAAAACCCAGATTTTGCAGCGATGACCAGAAAAACCTGTGTATTTTGTTTCATGCTGCGATGTAGAAATGACAAATGAATGTCGGTTTGTATGATTTATGCTCATATTATGAAAAACTTTTCTATAAATCGCAATTTCAAAAACTGGAGCTCTCCAATTGGTGTTTGAACATAGATAAATATTACAGAGATACGTTACTCAGCGGTAAGAAGTCATACATATTTGTGTCTCGGCAGTAGCTTCAAACCGCTTCGCAAACCAGGAAGTTTCCGCCATATTCGACATGTATTAGTGATATAGAATGCCTTGCTCAGAACCTTATTTTTGAATGTCCAAAATGGCTGCTGAGATTGGAATGAGCATATGTCGCTATCGGCTGCAGGAGTAACGTATCTTGGTAATGTAATATAGTACCGGTATATCTAAGCTGGGAAGCTATTTGTAAATGTTCAATATGGCCACCAAGATTGGAACGAGCACATGGCCGTAGGAGTAACATATCTCAGTAAGGTAATACATATTTTGACAGCTTCGTTGTACTGATGTGTCTGTTCGCGCAGCTGATGCTGGAAGACTCGATCACGCCACTGGAACGCCAGCTGTACTTCACGACGGCGCACGCTCACTTCAAGGCGGGCTGCCCGGCGCTGGCGCTCGAGGTGCTGTCCAAGCTGCCCGGCAAGGTGATGGACGGCGCCGCGGACGGAACGCCCAGCATCCTGAGCAGTCCCGTCAAGGCCAAGATACAGGACTTCCAGATCGACACCGGCAACTTGGGCTGGGGCGACACCAACGACACGGCCAAGAAAGGTGAGGGCGAGATGACTGTGGTTATTACAGCGGAAACATACGATCACGGTGGAACCAAGTTACGAATTAAGATTCCATGTATATATTAACTATCATTTCCTCTTCTCGAATATTCAAGTGTCAGGATTGAGAAGGCTTGTAAGGGACGGTTAAACGCTCCAAAACGATGTTCAGTGAAACCTCTATGCATCGTTCCCGGATCCATCGGTTTCCTGCTTGTATCATTCATTTTCTCTCACCCCACTCCCATGTAATCAATGTTAAATGTTCCTGGATGGATCATTTTCCTGCATGGATGGTTTTATTCACCTGGTCTTTGAAAAATGATGGATAGAGATTGCATTGTACACATAATTAATTATAAAAATTGAGTATATTCAACAAAACTGTAATTACACGTTGCTACAACGAGCACCTCTTACAACTAACCACGCTTCTGCTTCAACATACTCGTAATCACTACGCGAGTCGAGTTGATAAAGTTGGCGTCCCTAGCTGCTCCGAACGTTTGAGCCAAAAAACACTACGCTCAATCAGGTCAAACAACTGCTCTGAACTTTTATTATCATCTGAACAGAAAACACTAACCCTCAATTACCATTAGTAACTTGTCCTCGACTGAGTATTGCAATTTGACACAACTCTTATTACTGAAATATAATTGAATCAACATATTAATAAATGGCAAACGACTATCCTAAAACAAATAGCTAACACGTGGGAGTCGATTTAGCGAATATCATTTTTTTGATAATCACCGGTACTTTTGAAAGGTATGAGATATCAAAATATTAATGCGAAGGATTCGGAAATATTTTCACTCCCTTCAAGATAGTATCAAATGTGACTGTATAACTCATGTTGAATAATTGTCGAGCGTATGCGACTTGACAATTATTTTTTTCAGCTGTATACCCTACACTTCACAATTAATCAATTATGCAATATGAGTTGAATAGTTATAACTTATAGGCCTACCTTCATGAAGGTATTGAAAATATCTGTATTTTACCTGTATCAGAAATTTGAAATCTCTGACCATTCGAAAGTTATCACCAAAAAACTGATATTTTGCTAAATCGGCTTCCATGGACTTTTGAAGTGACACACTTACTAGTGAAACTATTCCACATGGGAATTGGGAAGCATGTGGAAATAAATAAGAAATAGAAAGAAATAAGAAATAAGAAAGAAATAAAAAGAAATAGAGCTCACCAAATGTATGAACCAGTAACTCAAGGCCAACTGTAAAACACTTTTATCTACAGTGATAACGTTCAATGAAACCAATTTTGGGAATAATTACGCTAGCTAACGTCGGAGAAGAAAAAAGAATATCTATAGCCTATATATAGTATACAAAAAGCTATTGAACTGAAACAAAATCAGTCTTACACCAAAGAGTAATATCAGTTTAGGTTCTACTTATGTTTTACATATTTGATGTTTACCAGCATGTAATTAATGGTTCAAAAAGTTTGTTATATTAATGATATATTTGAGGCAAATAGCATAATCTCCTTTTTATTACCATAATAATATTATTAGTATTTACATCTGAAGGGACTTGAGAAACCTTATATTTTGAGAATAACGAGCATTAGCCTGATGAAGCCATCAATCCCGCGTCAACGTTCGCATGCAATCATGGCAGTTGATTGTGATTGGTTCTGTCTGTCCAGGTATGGACTCGGCAGGCAGTTTTGATTGGTCAATGCCGGCCGCGCGAGAGGAGGAGTCCCTGAGCCTGAACTGGGACGAGGACGAGGAAACGGAGGAGGGGGAGAGCGACGACAGCCAGCGTCCGGTCGGGATTCAGATGAAGGTCAACCAGGACTCTGTCGATCAGACCACCGAAGGTAATTCATTATATTTAATCATACTGATTTAACGACGCACTGTACTGATGACTAAGATCTATTGGCGTCGGTGAATGATGAATGAAATGATGGGATGATGAGAAGAAAGATTATTTTATTAGATGTTTTTGGATAGTGGAAAGTGTCATTCATAATACAATCTAGAAGCAGTGCTTTGTTTTAGTGCACCTATTGTTATATTGTTCATTGTCGATAGTTGTCGTGTAAGTTATATTCATGTTTATAAGCCAGACCAGACGTTGCTTTTTTGAATCTTTAATAATTGTATTACGATATTCAAGTCTTTATTAAATAGCATACAATTATTTAAGATTCACAATACCAACTTCTGATCTGGCTTATAAATATGAATATAACTTACGACAACAATCGACAATGAACATAACAATGGGTGCATTAAAACAAAACACATCCAGAAAGCACTGCTTCTAGATTGTATTATGACAGAAAGAAGTCGGTCATGGTCTGTTATTGAGGAACCATCCCAGTATGTATTAACCTGAACGACAGAGGAAAACCACTGTCAGTTGGTCGACCATGGCGGTAATCAAATCCTGATCTCCTGAATGATGGTTCAGTGTGCTAGCCACTCAACCACTTGTCTCAGTTACTATTATTTTCCCAGGAATAAATGAAAGACAGGTGCCATTTGAATTGTTCAACTGAACGAAATGACGATGGTTAGGGGACGTCCATAAATGACGTCACAGCTTAGGGGGAGAGTGGTTTTGCCAAGATTTGTGACAGGGTGTTACAAGGGGAGGGGGGGGGAGAGGCAACTGTGTGACCTACTATTTTTTTGTTCCACATATTTGGCGCCATTCTTATAGATTCTTATATTTATACCCACCCTAGAAACAGCAGATGCATATCAAATGAATATTGAGTTTGACTTCTCAAAAAGCAAACATGAAGAAATTAATATTTTGATTTTATTACTTCATTGCACCTTTGCCGCCTGTTAATTTCAATTTTTTGTTAGAGGAGGGGGTATGAGAATTTGTGACGTATTTAAAGGGGGAAGGGTAATGAGTTTTGTGACCAACTGTGACATGGGAGGGAGAGGGGGGGTTCAAAGTGGCCTAAAAAAGTGTGACATAATTTATGGACGTCCCCTTATTGTTGTCTTCCAGGCAACCAGGAGGCGTCAGGCAGCGGCAAGCTGGACATCATGGCGCAGCAGCTGAAGTTTGTGGCGTGCCTCAAGATCCTGATGGAAGAGCTATCAACGCTGGCGACAGGCTTCGAGGTCGATGGGGGTCAGCTGCGCTATCAGCTGTACGTGTGGCTTGAGCGAGAGGTGGAGGCGCTACGGCAGCTGTGCAACTACAGGGAGGTGGATGCCACCAGCACAGGTAGGTACCAGGTCCCAGGTCTCTAGGTCTCTAGGTCCAGGTCTCTAGGGTTGTGCTAACTCGAACCATTGTTCTAAATTGAACAGTATATATGTTGAAAACAAAGTTTTCGAAGTTTTACCCATTTTAACATTCTATGTGCGTCTGTTATGGTGCACTATTGAAGTTGAATCTCTAAGCATTTGAAAGAAACTGTTATCTTCAAAGATTGTGGTCTTCAAGATTGTGCAAACATTTCGAAAGCAAACTCGAAATTGAACCTTTGTTGCTAGTTTGAAGTTGAACGGTAGGCCTACAATATATTTCAATTTTTCACTTTTTCAATTCAATTCAACATTATTTTTCATTCTGATTACTAGGGGTTTGCGAACACTCGAATTTTCTAGCTGAAGTTTAGAGTTTCGAGTTTGAATTCAAGTTCAAATTTAGCTGGACTTTAATTTTTTATCATCTTTTCTATTATTTTCTCTTCAATTTTTCTGTACTTATACTGCCCCAAATTTGAAACTTGATAATTTTTTTCAAATTTCAGGGTCCCGAGGTTGCTACTGAAACGCAAATGTCGGCCAAACCATTTTTTTGGAACTCGAAACTCGCAATTTTCTTTCAAACTCAAACTTGACTCGAACTTGAATTCTCAAATTTGCACACTCCTTCTTATTACTCATTCAAGTTGACAATGATAATAACAAAAATGAATGTATATATGAAGTACAGGTAATCTAAGAAAATATGATGAAAAAAACTGCCATAAAAGAGAATAAAACGAGCTAATAAGAAATGCTATTCCCGTGCTTTCTGGTTGTATTGATTGCAATGACCTGAACGTGGAATGGTTCTAAATTCCTGTGCCTCCTGGTTCCAGACGAGGGGATCGCGGATGGAACCGACGTCCGAGACTACAACGCGACGCCCTACTCGATGCGACCCGGAGACAAGCCCACGTTACACGAGATACTGATGGCAGAGAAGCTGGACTTCGAGGCGAAAGTACAACGCGCTGCCAAGAGGAAGAAGTGGCTGAAAGGTAGGGCACAAGTGATACTAGCTAAACGCAGCATGTAAGATGAGCAAGACCATCTGCGTGTCACGAGGAAAACTTGGATAACACATTTTCACTTTTTCATGTCGATGACAAACCATATATATATATATCACCTTGCCGAGATACATTACTCCTGCAGCTGATAGCGATATAAGCTCATTCCAATCTCGGTGGCCATATGGACATTTACAAATAGAAAAGCAAGGCATCCTATATTATCACTAATATTTTGAACATGGCGGAAACTTGGCGGATTGCAAAGCGGTGTAAAGCTACTGCCGAGGGACAAATATGTACGCCTTCTCAATGTCGATATCTATGATTAAATTGCCACCGAGGGTTCAACAACTCTTGAAATCTGGTGTACACTTGTCATGAAATCTTCCTGAAATCCCTTGAAATCTTTTTGAAATCCTGTGAAATCTGAAATCAGGGGTACACCAAATTGACTAGTTGATTACCCCTCCATTGCCGCTTAGAGCTGCTCCCACGTTGCTAATTCAGGCACTGAATCGTATCTCCGAATGACCTGGCAGTCAGCCGCTTGTTGTTATCCGCGTCTGACCGTTTGTTTCAGCGAACGAGACGCTGCTCCGCACCCTGCTGAGCTACTGCAGCCTGCACGGAGCCAGCGGAGGTGGCCTCGCGTCCGTGCGCATGGAGCTGGTTCTACTGCTCCAGGAACTGCAACAGGAGAAGACGCAGCAACAGCTGTTGTCCCCCCTCCCCTTCCCCACGACGCTGCCCCTCCTCT
Organism: Brachyptera risi; assembly: GCA_964007535.1. Taxonomy (NCBI): domain Eukaryota; kingdom Metazoa; phylum Arthropoda; class Insecta; order Plecoptera; family Taeniopterygidae; genus Brachyptera; species Brachyptera risi. The sequence continues at coordinate 42,899,935 of OZ023330.1, read as the reverse complement.
CGGCCAGCGTCGCCTGCAACAAGACCGTCGTCGCAGACCCCGTACGACATCTACAGGTAACCATAGTAATAATATTAATAATGTTTATTGTCAATTTGTTGATTCAACATTACAGTGAAACCTCGATGCATCGTTTCCGGATCCATCGTTTTCCTGCTTCCATCATTCATTCTCTTTTATCCTACTCACAATGTATCATCAATGATTTAATGTATAATCAATGTTACATTTTTCTGGATGGATCGTTTTCCTGTATGGATGGTTTTAATTTCCTGGTCCCTTGAAAAATGATAGATAGAGGCTTGAGAGAGAGAGAGAGAGAGGAGAGAGAGAGAGAGAGAGAGAGAGAGAGAGAGAGAGAGAGAGAGAGAGAGAGAGAGAGAGAGAGAGAGAGAGAGAGAGAGAGAGAGAGAGAGAGAGGTACCAAGATGCATTGACGGTTGCGTTGGTTTGTCGGTTGGAGAAGGTGACCACTAATTCGAAAACACTTTCCATTTTCTGAGTACTTTCCTGAAAACCAAAAGTCGCTGCTCTATCTAGTGTTGTTTTGTAGAAACGGCTGACAGGCTGACAAACTTGATGACATATATCATTAGCTGAGGCGACGTGAACGTGAAGTTAGTTCCTTTTATCACTAGTACCTACTAGGGATAACATCGATTAATCGAGAATCGATTAATCGAGAATCGATTAATCGAGAATCAATTAATCGAGAATCGATTAATCGAGAATCAATTAATCGAGAATCGATTAAGAATCGATTCTGATGTAAAACGATTCTCAAATCAAAAAATCAATTTAAAAAAAAAGAAATAAAAAATTCCTTTTTTTTTTGGTTCAGTGCTGTACTTCTTTACGTCGTAATAAGTGCTCATTTCGTTGTCTATATTATTCTGTATTGTTGAGATATTACTATCTGGACAAAAGCTATCCTTTCGGTTATGTCTTACAGCCGAACTTTGACGGAAATACCCAAAAGGTACAGTACAGTTCAAAGAAGTCTCTTGCAGCCATTTTTCACGTGAATGCCTTGGGAAGGTTGAAAAAAAAAGTTTCAAATTACACTACTTTTTTGAGAATAAACTTTTTTTTTAAACTTTTTTTTGATTTTTTTTTAAAAATTCTTTTAAAATTTTTGATTTTTTTTTAAATCGATTTCTGATCGATTCTGGAGCATAGAGAATCGATTCCCGATTTTGAGAATCGATGTCATCCCTAGTACCTACGCACGATCGATAGTTCTTAAAATTTGGCCTGCGAATTGTAGGCCCTAATGGGAGGGATAGGAAGTGACGTCACCATCTTCAACCAGCAAACCAATTCAACCCTCAATGCATCTTGCATTATACATAGAGTCTTCCAGATCTGTGTATCTGTCTGTCCGTCGGTAACGATTGCGCGTGCAAGCTACCGCGGGTTAGCTAAACGCCTCTACCATATTCCCCTCGCCTCACCGCGTAGCTAACACTTGACATACCAGAGGCGCTGTTATCAGAGGTATTTTGTGTTTATTCATTGTTCACTGTCACACAGCTGAGGATTGCGTATACCATTCGACAACGTCAAGTGCTTATTAGCTAAAGTAGTCAAAGTAGTACGTGATTGCACCAATAGTACATCAACAAGCTTCTTCATTCTGTCCCTCCGGTCAGTGTCTACGATACTGTTTTTCTGGTCTTTCGAGTTCATGTTTTACATGACGGATCCCACTAGTTGTAAAATATTTGACATGTCATTTATATACAGTCAAACCTACGTCTGTCGTTTTTTGAGGGACCCAGGAAAATAAACCATCTTTGCAGGAAAACACTACAACATCCAGAAGAATTCAACATTGCTTGTCAAAATAAATGATGCATGCGGGAGTGATGGATCCGGGAATGATGGATCCGGGAACGATGCATGAGGTTTCACTATTTTCTGAATGATGATTGAATTCAATTCACATTGAAACCTCTATGCATCGTTAACAGGATCCATCGTTTTCCTGCGTGTATCATTCATTTTTTCTCACCCCACTCTCATATAGTCAATGCCTAATTTTCCTAGATGGATTGTTTTCCTTCATGGATGGTTTTATTCTCCTGGTCCCTTGAAAAACGATGGACAGGCCTCACTGTCATTATTTTCAGTATAAAAGCAATCAGCCATCGAAAGTGTGACACTTGGCATTATGAATATTCAACACTGTGTTCATTTATGTACCCATGTTTCAAAGCTGTTATTCTTAGATGAATAAATATGTATTGGCACCGTATTCAAATATAATTGGGGGTGTTCGTGTTTGAGAATTTGGTTTCGAGTCAAGTTTGAGTTTGAGAGAAAATCGCTAATTTTGAGTTCAAGTTCGAAAAAAGAAATTGTTAGGCTGAGATTTGCATATCAGTAGCATCCTCTGGACCCTGACATTAGAAAGAAAAAAATCACGTTCCATTTTTGGGACTATACAAGTAGGCCTATAAAAATGATGGGCTACAACAAAATATTAGAAAAATAAATTGATCTCAAAATTTTTTACTTTGACTAAACTTGAACTGAAGCTAGAACTTGGACTCGAAACTCAAACTCGAAAATTCAAGTGCTCTCACGCCCATAAATATGAGGAATGTAAAAAAAAACGAAAAACGTTTCTGTATTCTTTGATTCATTATGTGCTATTCGACAAACTAGTTTTTCAATATCCGTCCGCGTCTAATTGCGCGCGACTGCCTGTAGGCCCTGACCCACGACATGCTGGAGACGATAGTCGCGCTGCGCAGCCCGCCCATGCCCGGTCGCACGCAGTACAGCGAGGTGTTTGTGCTGCGCGACCTGGCAGTCGCGCTGTCTGCCTGCATCTACCAGTCCCTGTGCGACTCGGACACGTTCAGCGTCAAGCAGCAGACAGACGGGTGAGTGGGGCGGCCATCAACGCTCAACGCTCGGGCAAGATCTTGCACACGAAACATTCATTTTTAAAATAATTAGATGAGTGTAGCTAAGATTTTCATTCCATATAGGCCAAAAAAAACGAAAGAAACTTTTATTTATTTTATTTTTTTTTAATTTTGTGCACGGCGTGCAGGTTTTCATGCTCGAAACTTTTCATGCATATTGGTTTCATGCCGGAAAGGTTTAGGACTGTTTTTCAGGAAAATCAGTTGAACGATTTTTCCGAAAAAAATTGGAAAGTTTTAAAAAATCTCCATATAAAGATAACCCCAAAAAATTCTTCAAATATGGAAAATTTTCAAAACCTTTAAAATTCTCTTCACACATGAAAAACACTAAGGCCTATCATACATATTTTCAGTGATTTTCACAACAATTTGATGAGAAATAACAAAGAAAATACAATCAAAGTAGGCCTACATATGTTTTTTAAATATTGGGATCAATTGGTTCTGCAAAGTGTATATGCATCAAGTTGCAGTCACTATGAATATCAACAAGTCACAAGTAAGGTTTTTGAACATTTGAAGTAATCCAAGGTCCGTAGTCGTGGATTGAGATGAGAGAAAATTTTCTATTCTAGATTTCCATACTTCTGAGCTCATCTCACAACGCATATCCCGCGTTTTTCCAGTTATTCATAATGATATAAATGAATGATTCAAAATTGCTGTTTATTTATTTATTTATTCATTTATTTCAATTTTTTCTTCATTGAAATTTGTTATTCAATTTATCTATTTATTTATCAATCAATTACTTGATTTTTCTCGTATTTAAATGTATTTATTCATGTATTTATAGCTGCACTTGAATGATGTACATTTGTGTTCCGCCAGGATGGGCCTTGAGTCGCTGGCTCGCCAGAACACGATCCAGGCCAGCAGCCACCTGATAGCGAACCAGGCCAAGCGGCGGCGCTACAGCACTGACGAGCCCCTCTCCGTCACGACACAGCCGGGCAAGTGGCCAGGCGTGACCAACCTGCGGGCGTTGCTGGCGCGCGAGAAGGACGAGGACACGCCGCGTCTGAACGTCCTACTCTGCGAGGCGTTTGTCGCCTCTTACATGAGCCTCATCGTCTACGCCCTCAGCACGTGCGACGCCCTCATACTCTACCGCCTCGCTGGCCAGCGGTTCTCCAATCACACATGGGCGCTGCTCTTCGGCGGCGGGGTCAAAAAGCTGCTCAAGGTCGCCGCCACCAGCGCCGGGAACCAGCCGCAGGTGAGGTCGTGAGGACCATCTACCTAACCTAACCTAAGCTAAGTTGACCTAACCTGACCTGACCTAACCCAACCTAACCTAACCTGACCTAACCTAACCTAACTTAACTCAACTTGACTTGACCTAACCTAACTCTCTACTCTAATGTGACCAAGGCAATAGCCGAAACGTCGGAATCTCATGTGTACTTTTCAACTCCCGTGTTCTATCTACGGGCTCTCCACAATGAGTAGGCCTTTCTCTACTCACCCAATTCATATATCTAACCTAAAAACCTAACCTAACCTAACCTAACCCAAAGCGTGCCGGTGAAAGGCTGAGAACAGTTTGGTTTCAGTGGTCTCTTACCGTGGAGACGTATGTGCGTCCATGTCAATGTTGGGAAATGAACTGTTGAAACGAACGCGTTCATTTTTTTCGAACTTTTTGATGAACGCGTTACTTTCATGCACCAGTAACGTGAACTTTATAAACGTTCGATTTTTCCGCGATCTTTCAAGGTGTAGAACGTTCGTTTGAAAGTTCATATTTTTTTGGTTGGTAGGCCTACCGTACTTGCACATGATAGTATACAAGATTGCACTTTGTTTGTTTCCTGGCCGAGTGCCGAACTATTGGCCGAATGTACGTCTTGATGTGGTGATTCCCCGGCTCGGGGACGTTTTATCACGTGCACCGAAACCTGCCCTAGCTTGCTTTGTGTCCCACAAGTTACAATGTATAGATAATAGACCGTGCTTGCCGTGTTTTTGAAGTCGCTGCAGTTCACGTATTCATAGGGAAGTAAAAGTACATGGTATTTCTTTGAACCATATACGTTACTGTACAAGGCGTAACTAGTGCTTTTTTTTAATTGGGTTTTTAATGACGCACTGTAATGATGACTAAGATCTATTGACGTCGGATGGATGATGAATGCGATGATGGGATGATGAGATGAAGGTTTTTATGGGTAATGGGAAGTATAGTGGGAAGGAAGCGGTCATGGCCTATATTGTGGAAACCATCCCGTCATTAGCCTAGACTACAGAGGGAAACCACGAAAAACCCCTGTAAAGATGGACGGTAGCGGGGATCGAACCGGGTCCAACATGCCCACTACCTCCCGGGTCACATGGAGCAAGTGCGTTAACCACTCAGCTACATGTGCCGGTTCAAAGTGCTTATTATGATTCATATGAAGGTCCTATTTATAGCATCCAATCATTTAGCATTCTGCCAAAAAATGCCTTTCTATTATTGGATCACCTGTTTTATACAACATTATTGAATGTTCTTTCATACTAGGTATGCCTACATATTAATAATAAAATAGGCCTATAGCCAAAAATAAAAATACGGTTATATTTTTCCTCTTTTTATCGAACTTTGAAACGAACTTTTGTTTTTTTGAACTTGAACTTTTACCCTCAAGCCAAAAATTCGAACTTGAAATTTTAAAAAGATCGTTTTATTTGCAACTAACTGAACTTTTAGAAAGATCCTTTTAAAAGTGAACTTTCCCAACACTGGTCCATGCGCTGTGGTCCTGATAGGCTGTGGACAGTGTGCCTGATACAATATATATGTATCTCAAACCCAGATAGCCAATTAAATTGGTCCAGAGGGTGTTTCCACCAGTTTTTCTAGGGCAGACTTCTCATATCAATCGGTTCTTGCCAGTTCCGACTTCTTCCTCCTCTTCTTCACTACTTCTAGGACTATCCTCTATTTCTTCTTCTCTTCCTACGAGTTCCCTCCATCGTTCTCTATTATCCCACCATCTCTCGTCTTCCACTTCTTCCCATTTTTCTCCTCGGTTGACTACCCCGAACTTGACTCCCTCTTGCCACCTTTCTCTTGGTCTTCCAACTCTTCTCTTTAGCTCCATTGTTTTCTGCTATCTCAAACATTGCTCTCGGTATTGTCTCCATGTCCATTCTCCGCATACCGTATTTACTCGATTACAGTCCGCAGGTATATTCCAAATTTAGAAAATCTAAAACAGGGGTGCGGACTACAATCGATGACGGATTTCCAAGCGCGTAGAAAAAAAATTCACGCCATTCTGTCAAATGTCTCCAAGTGATGCGCAATACTTCGCCTTGTCTCAAGGTTAACCTTGACTGGCGTGCGATCCGCCTTGCTTGTTTTGTTGATGTTCGGGTGGGCGGGCGGGGGCGGGGGGCAGGTATGTCGACCGAGCGCGCATCGCACTGCACACAGCTAAGACCAAGTGACTGAAATGTGCTGAGATGTCAGTTCAGTGTCACTGCCATGCGCCAGTATAACTCCAGTAGTGTAAGCAGGCGTGTCGTAGTCGCTGCGCTAACTCGATTTTCACGTGTTTAAGTATGTGTATTTCTCTGCGGACTATAATCGCATGTAAAGTACTTTTCTAAAACCTACTTCAAAAAACTAGGGTGCGGACTACAATAGGGTGCGGACTGTAATCGCGTAAATACGGTATGCCCGTCCCACCTAAGTCTCTCCCTCTCCAATTTAAATGATAACCTTTCCACTCCCACTTCCTTCCTTATTTATACCGACACATTTTATTGACAAATTCTATCTATTTTCATCAATTCACCTATCCATGAAAACTGCAATTTCAAACATCACCACACTTTGAGAACCACTCTGCTAGATTTTTTATCTATAATTATTTATTCGGGTGGTTCAGGACAAGGCGTGCCTGTAAGAGTGTAAGAGTGCGCCTGTTCCAGACGCCAACAGGCAGCGTGGACCGCGAGCCAGTGACGCCGTCAGAGGGCGGCGTGTGGACGACGGTGACGAGCCTCACGAAGCAGCGGGTGCGCCTCAACATGCGCCTGCTCGGACAGTTTGGCTCGCAGGCCAGTACGGCCAGCATGAAGGAGGACAAGCCCACCTACAGGGAGCAGTTTGTGCCACCCGAGATGTCCATGGTGTCCTACTTCCTCATCAAGGTCAGGATTTTCAACTTACAAACTACTCAAAATGACCACAGTAGAACCTCTTCGGTATGTTTTTCAGGGGACCAGACAAAAAACTTACCGTACTAAGTATAGTGAAAAACTTACTAAAGAAACAATTTGAAATGTAAGAGCATATAGATAAGATCAGAAAGTAAAACTTACTAAGGGGAAAAATGTACTCAAGAGAAACTTACTAAAGAGGTTCTACTGTGTAAACACAGGCCTGGCACTTCTGCATTATAGTTAATTATAAGATTCATTTTCATTATAATTACCAGTAGTTAATTATAAACAATGGAAAAAAGTAATCCTGATTCTAATCAAATTGCTAACTCTCTTCACCTAGAAAGTGAGAGAGAAGTGAAGGGAAGAGAGTGGTCAACTCCTGCGTAAAATGCAATTTTTTGTCCATAAGTGTCTTCAACCTACTAGTTAGTCAATAAGATGGTCAACTGAAGTTGTAATGCAGTCTAGCAAACGTTCTCAAACAGCCAGGCTTCTTAACTCCATTATTCAATACATATTAGTTATTACATACTAACTCCTTACCATGAAGACAGTCACCGGAATTCACTTCTCCTGCATTATATATCCAATTATAATTTTTTTCTTCATTATAATATTTATAAATAGAGACATGTAAAAATAGCAATTGCTATAAGAGCGATGAAATTTAAAAGTGCTTTTTTAAATGTTTTTCTGATATTTCTTCATGTTACACTATGTTTGATGTTGTTCTATCATGTTTTTGAAAAGGCGACAAAGCGCTACAAACATCTGAATCCACTACTTTTCAATGTACTGGCGATATAGACGCTATATTTGGAATAGAAGCATTATAGATGCTATTTTTCCCCAAATTTTTTCAATTGATGTGTAAACGAGTGAAGTTAGTCGGGGAATTCGGAAAAAAGTGCAGTTGCAGATACAGGTGGCAGACGAGGCGTAGGTTTGACTTGCTTGTAGACTTTTTTTTTTTCAAATATCAATTGGAGTGCTTCTCTTGTATGCCTATTGTGCGTTATCTAGTGGTTTCACCGGTTCTGTACTGTTGTTATGCTACTGAACATTTTTGCGGGACAAAACATGATGTTTCAAAATAATAGATGCACCAAAGTACTACTTTTCAAATTCTAAATGCTACGAGAAGAAAAAATAGAAGCTATATTCACATGTCTCTATATTTAGATGAGCGTAGCAAAGCTTTCCATTTCACACCCTGAAAAAAAATGGGCTTCGTTTTTATGTTTGTTTTTTTTTTTTTTTTTTTTTTTTTTTTTGTAATTATGTACGCGGCATACAGGTCAGAGAAATGGATCAATCAACTTGAAACTTTTTATGAACGTTAATGTCATTCCAGAATAGGTTGGGATTGTTATTCAGAGGAATCGGTTGGAAGGTTTTTCCGGAAAATAATCGGAAAGTTTGGAAAATCCTCATAAGAATAACCCGGAGGAAAAATACTTGAAAAACAAGAATTTTTCAAAAGCTCTCAAATTCTCACAAAATATGAAAAATACTATTATACACCTTTTCAGATATTTTTACAACAATCGAATGAGAAATAATGAAGAAAACGCAATAAATGTATACATTTTATTGAATATTTGGATCAATTGGTTTTGCAAAGTGTTTATGCGACAGGTTGCACAAGTTGCAGGTGAGGTTTTTGAACGTTTGAAGTGAGTCAAGGTTTGTAGATGTAAATTGAGCTGACAAGTTATTTTTCATTCTAGATTGCCATACTTCTAAGCTCATCTCACAACGCGCATCCCGCGTTTTCCTAGTATAAATAATAGAAAGAAAATGGAGAGAAAAGAAAAAAAATCCTGATTTCAATCAAATTGCTAACTCGTTCCATCTTTTCGGGTCATTAATTGAGAATGAGCAGCTTTATATAATTTCATTTAATGACATAAGGTCACCCTCTGACCTGGTTCATACTTTACTTCATATGTCAGTGCAATAGTGAAACCTCTTCCTATCATTTCTCGAGGGACCTGTAATAATGAGTTACCGTATCTAATGCAGGATAGCAAAAATGTAAGATCGGGCAAATGGGAGTAGGGTTGGACAATACGAATGATTGGATCTGGGACTGATGCATACAGGTTCCTCCCTCTTACGTGACCAAACTATGAGTCTACTTCATTGATGCTGAATTCCTAAGACTAGAGCTATCTACGATGGATACGCAACTGAGCTCAAGCGTGGTTCTGGATCTATGAAACCAATTTCATAAGCCACAAAATTCTACCAACAGGACCCTTATGCTCGAGATAATGAGATTATGAGATGAGATTATTCAGGTGGAATTCTGATAATCTCACTGAAAATGCAATGAGAATACCATAGCATAATAATCTCATCTCATAATCTCATAATCTCGAGAATAAGGGTCCAGAAGCCACCAAGATCAACTACTCGGGCCATCAGCCAATTTGTGTGTGATCGAGGTTCCACACAGCGTATTTACTAATTCTTTGTAGATTATCGCTCACACAAATGAAAAAACAAGAAACATATGGTGATCAAATGAAACTAGTAGATAACAGAAATCCAAATAACAATATGATTTGAACTCTACCTGTCGTGCACAACCGAAACTATTTATGCCCTGCAAATTATTGCTCAATTTGACATCAATCTTGATTTTACATCGACTGCTGGCCATCAGAGCCCCGTAGAGACTGTAACTATCTTATATGGGAGATCTAGGTGGCGTCATGGCGTATCTAGGTGGCGTCGAGAAGTTTCTTGGCACCTGAAATGATCAACAGCTGGGAGTGGGAGGCTGTGGGAGAAGTCCAAGTTGCAGATCCATCGTAGATAGTTATACATTGAAACCTCTATGCATCGTTCCCGGATCCACCGTTTTCCTGTATGTATCATTCATATTTTCTCACCCCACTCCCATTTAATCAATGTTCAATTTTCCTGGATGGATCATTTTCCTGCATGGATGGTTTTATTTTCCTGGTCCCTTGAAAAACGATGGATAGAGGTTTCAGTGTAGTCTTAGATCAAATACACGATTGTTCTCCCGTATCAACGTTTCCGTCGCGCCCCTCAGCCGGAGCTTGCGGCCGAGTCCGAGGAGGTGGACTACGACTCGGCCGACTCGGCGGTCAGCGACCTCGACCAGGAGGAGGAGGAGATAGAGGAGGACGTGTTCGACACGACCAACTCGAGCGCGGCGCCCGACCTCAAGGACAAGGAGAACACGGAGCACTCGAACCCCAACTCGTTCTCGTGGTGCGTCATCCGACTGGCGCTGATGAAGCTCGTCCAGTGCCAGCTGCAGGACTTCTTGGCCGTCGCCGGCGTAGAACTGCAGGAACTGCCTGTGAGTACCGTTAGCACAATATATAAAATTGTTGTTGTTGTTTTTGGATGAGCAAAGCAAAGACTCAATTTTACCATTCTAGAAAAAAAAAATTTTTTTGCACTCCACAGGTCAAACAAAAATTCAAAACCAGTTGAAACTTGGCATACACAAGTGTCCTCATCTAATTCGATACTCTAGTTTTTAGGCGCAATCGGTTAAACCACTTCTGAGAAAACTCATTTCAAAGTTTTTAAAAATCTCATAAGAATAACTCTCGAGGAAAAAATTAGTAGAAAATATTTAATTTGAGAGAATTCAAATTCTCATGGAATTTCAATATAATAATGATTAATGATACATAGCCTATTATTCCGAACTTTCACTCAAATCGAACCAGCCGTTTTGATGGGAAAAAATATATGATGTAATTTTTTTAAATCACTATTAACATACCAATTATATCCAAGCAACAAGTGCCACCAATTAATTGGAAGCAATTGAAACAAGGCCATCTTTATTATTATGGAAATTAATTGGAAAATAGGAGGGCAGTGACGTAATTGTGTGAATCCCAAGATGGATATATACAGATCTACCAATCCAAAGATATGTTGATATATTCTAGCTCATCCATCAACGCGGCAACACATAACGCGCTTCCTAGTTTTTGAAATTTGTATGGAGAAGTAACATGGCTTGTCTGTGGCATAAACATAAATGGGCAAACGCAGCATATGCGTTGTAAGATGAGCGAGATATCTGAATAAGGTATAATGAGAGTCGTTGAAGTAGTTCTACCTTTGCTACTTTATCGACTCTTGTATTCTATACACCTTGACGCATGTAAAAAATACTTCAAGCTGTTGGTGGGGTTGTTAAGCAGCATTAGAAAGAATGAAAAATACAACAAGTATGACAAAAATTCTCAATTCTCAAATTAACCAGTAAAGAGTTTGAAATAAATGGATATTTGAGTTTTACAGCGCTTCGACATCTAGGTCATTTTGTGCCGATGAAAGTTCTACCAGTTGTAAAAGTAAGAGACCGGAAGCATTGATACAGTAGTCTCTAGGTAGGCAAACACTGTATGTCAGAGCCTATGCTCACCAATTGCTCACTGATCACAGCGCTCCTAACAGCATTCACTCGCAAGAGTGCTCTAGCAGATGGCATTTTCTTGGTGCCAGGCATAACACTACCAAGGTCTAACCAGGCCGCTGCCACTCTATCCCGTAGGATATTTATTTACTTAATGTCAGAAGTAAAAGTAATTATATTGTAATATTGTAATAAAGTAATATTGGGTTTCAAAGACTCAACATAATGATAACTAAGATCTATTGGCGTCGAATGAATGATTGATGAGATGATGGGATGATAAGACGAAGGTTTCTTAGGTATTGGGAAGGATAGTGGGAAGGAAGCGGTCATGGCCTATATTGTAGGAACTAGGAACCATCCTGGCATTAGCCTAGACTACAGAGGGAAACCACGAAACACCAAAAACCCCTGTAAAGATGGACGGTGGCGGGGATCAAAGCGGGTCCGATATTCCCCTTCACCTCCCGTATCACATGAAGCGAGTACGTTAACCACTCAGCCTGCACATAACATAACTTAACACTTAACAGCACTTAACATGTGCCGGTTAACTAGGCAAACGCATCATATTTTATTACATATTCACTATTACATTTTTACATATATATGCTACTATTACATATTCATATTCACTTATCACTAGCAGGATTACCAGGCATAACACTACTAAGGTCTGTAGACTGTTCAACCAGGGCGCTGTCACTCTATCCTGTAGGATACCGTACTTCTTTACTCAATGCCGGCAGTGATGGGTAATGAACTTTCAAAATGAACGCGTTTGTATTTTCTGAACCTTTCAATGAAGACATTATATTTACAGTCGACGATCTTGAACTTTCTTCACGTTTGATTTTTCGGTGAACTTTAACGAAATAAAACGTTCATTTGAAAGTTCATAACTTTAGGACACTCATAGCCCTATTCGACACGATTGCACTATCCGTACTTCCCCGTCCGAATTCCGAGTGAGATCGACTATTTTACAGTCCATCCCAAATGTATAATATTCCCTGTTCGGGATTTCACCATGTGATCACTTGTCACCAGGCGAGCCGGAAGCCACGTGTGGTCAAGGTTGATGTATTGTGACTTGTAGTTGTTATCAATTACTATCAAAATTGAGACAATCATTGTAGAAAATGTGTGGGTACCGTACATATATTATTTTTGAACCCTTTTTTCCCATATAATTTTCAAGATGAATTTTTGAACGAACTTATGTTTTTTTTTTTAATTTGAACTTGTACTTTACAGCAAAACCACGAAAACGAACTTTGAACTTTCTAAAAGATTGATTTATTTGACATGAACTGAACTTTTTGAAAGTTCCTTCTATAAGTGAACTTCCCCAACACTGAATGCCGGTAATAAAAGTGTTGTTCTTGTATGTGCAGGTGTGCAGCCCGCTGATCCACGGCATCCTGCGGACCGTGAGCCAGTGGCAGGACGTGCTGAGAGACGAGCTGGACCTGAGGCGCCCGCCGCCAGCGGACTACATCCCGGGCTGCTGCGTCGAGACGACGGCCACCGGCCCGGCCATCCACAAGTACCGCTCGCTGATGGACAGGTCGAACACGCCCTTCCAGTGAGTATCACCCAAGACGCTTTGAGCGTTGCGTTGGTTTGCCGGCTGGAGATAATGACTTCACTCATTCGAAAACACTTTCCACTTCCTGAGTACTTTTCTGAGAGATATTGATCGCTGCTCTATCAGTGTTGTTTTGTAGAAACGGCTGATAGGCTGGCAAACTTGATGATAGCTGTTATCAGCTGAGTCAAAGTGAAGGTAGCATTAGTCCCTTTCATCACTACTTATCTACGCACGATCGATAATTCTTAAAATGTGGCCCGAGAATTGAAACATATTTTCAACAATGGGAGGGATAGGAAGTGAGAACATCATCTCCAACCGGTAAACCAACGCATCCCTCGGTGCATCTTGGTCACACCTTACAACCAGAGATCTGTAAACGTAGCAATTGCTATAAAAGTAATGGAATCTAAAGCTTTAGATGACATTCACAGCTTCACAAAAAAAAAAATGTGTCTAGAACCCTAGATATATAATTAGGGGTGTGCGAGTTTGAGAATTTTAGTTCGAGTCGAGTTCGAGTTTGAGAGAAAATCGCGAGTTTCAAGTTCGAGTTCCGAGTTCTGAAAAAAAAAAAATTGATTCATTTTATCTCTTGACAAATAAATTTTACTAGGCTATACACACTTAAAATTCCACTCCACATTGACATGTGATAATTTATTGATTATTTATTAGGCCACTACTCATCAATCTGTCACAATCTTATCACCAACAACATTGAGTTTGTATGTAATAATTAGGGATGTCGGGGTACCCAGGCGGTTCCAATTTCAAGTGAAACCCGGACTCAAACGATTCCCGACGGGTAGTTGATGTTTTTTTTCTGATCTTTATTTTCCTGTGCCTGATGTTTTTGGTCCGGTCTGTGTGTATAAGCGCGTTCGACTCACGCGCATTCGTCATTCCACCCCCCTCACCCACCCACTCATCCATCCATCAGTACAGCAGCCATGTGTTCAGTGTCCTTGACAGCTCAGTTGACAAAACTGTTTTAGCAACGAAATGATGCCGTTCAGATGACTGGCTGGTGTGACATTACTTTAAATGTGCTTTTGACATTTGTTTGTTTCCCTGTCATTGTTAGAAAGGAAATATTAATGAAATTACATATTTTTGGTCCAAACAATGAAAAACGATCATTATTGCCTTTTTGAATTTTTAAATACTTCATTTTTGGAATTACTTTTTGTCGCCATAAAAGAAATGCGCTCTTGCAAAAGTCTTGCGTATCCCCGCTCCCCCCTCCCCCACCATTATCAGCTGTTACTGAAGGACCAATGTGCTAGTGTGATTGCACCATTCTCATCAGTGTGCTTCCAAGCCTTGCGGCTAGAGGTCTTGTTGCTCTAGAGAGTGATGATTGGATTAAGGAAAATGACGCGTCTTTTTATGAATAGGGCCTATAGGTGATATAGGGTCTTAACGATTTTTTTTTTCCGTAGGAAAACCCGGTTAGGAGTCGGGTAATAAAGGCTGGTAGGAATTTTCCTACCCTCCGACATCCCTAGTCAAACAAAACTGCCAACAAACTGTCAACAAAACGAGCTATCTCACTGCTCAAGTATAGGCGGATAGGCACGACAAATTACTATAGAGGGTCAATTTTAAACACTTCCTAAGTTTAGTATGTTCTGCCAAATTACAAAAATAAAAAACATGTTTTTGACCAATGTTAGGCCGTTATTTTCATATCAGTAGCGACTTCTGAACTCTAAAATGAGGGGAAAAAATCGAGTGGAATTTAAAAAAAAAAATCAAACTCGAAATTTTTGAGTTCAGCTGAATTTGAACTCGAACTCGAAACTCGAACTCGAAAATTCGAGTGCTCACACACCCCTATATATAATTATACCTTACCGAGATATATTACTCCTGAGGCCGATAGCAACATATGCTTGTTCCAATCTCGGCAGCCATATTGGACATTTAAAAATAGAATCTATGCAAGGCATTCTATATTGACTATCACTCATATGTCAAATATGGCGGAAACTTCCCGGTTTGCAGAGCGGTGTAAAGATACTGCCGAAACACAAATATGTACGCCTTCTCAACGTTGAGCAACGTGTCTCGGTGATATATAGGCCTACCGGCATCTATGTTCTGACTACAATAAAAAATCGGAAGTGGAAACCTTGCCTCGTACTTTCCAAAAATTTGATTATCAAACGATTTCACAAATATCGGCCAAAAAAAATCAAACTCATTTCCCAATCCATCTCCCAGATGTCAGTACAAGTCCCACGTCAATATGAAAGGGGATCCAAAGAAGTAATAGGGGAGGAGAAAGAATGGAGGTGGAGAGAGTTTACTCAAATATAGGGAAAAACGGTTTCGTCCAGAGGACGATAAGAGACTGGAATGAGCTGGAAGAAGAAGGAAGAACTGCAAAGAAATTATTAGAATTCAAGAAAATGATCCAATAGAATAATAATATCTTGCCACCGTGCATCTAGCACATCTGCAAGAATGTTTACAAATACAGATACAAATGACGTCATTTTGTCGAGATATAAAATGAAACGTTTTGGAATGTGTGAGGACGCGAATGTGCGCCAGCGGCCTGGGCAGCACGATTGCTGCTGACGCGTACCTGCGCCAGCCGCCATCGAGTGGTTAAATGGGGACTCGGTGAAATTTTCATTTTCAAATTTTTGTTCAATAATCATTGGTTTGGATGTTTATTCAAGTACAGTGAAACCTCTATTCATCGTTTTTCAAGGGACCAGGAAAATAAAGCTATCCATCCAGGAAAACGATCCATCCAGGAAAATTTAACATTGATTATATGTAGAGTT
Source organism: Brachyptera risi (assembly GCA_964007535.1). Taxonomy (NCBI): domain Eukaryota; kingdom Metazoa; phylum Arthropoda; class Insecta; order Plecoptera; family Taeniopterygidae; genus Brachyptera; species Brachyptera risi. The sequence goes on along the minus strand of OZ023330.1, from coordinate 42,884,020 downwards.
GACGTTCGATATGAAAACTCATATCGATTATCGTTTACTTAACATTGGTTATTAATCGTATTATATCGATATTTTTTCTTCTAATCGATAATCGAATCGAACGTCAAAATATCGTATCGCATCGGAATGATTGTGTTACCAATTGCGGTCTAAACAGCTGTGTTGATTGATTCATTGCCAAGTGGTTGACCTTGGACTACGTGCAGGACTTAGGTCCCAGCAGGGAGGGGTAGAAAGATAATGGGATAGAGGAAGAGGCAGATTTCTGAGCTTTGAAAAAAGTACAAGTAACAACGTACATCTGGAATTCATTATTTATCTATTGATAGAATACCGTATAGTCCCGAATTTAATCCGAGGGTTTTCCTCGAAATTTCAAGCCCAAAAGTCACCCTCGGCCTATATGCGAATCTCGGCCTAGGCCCATAATTGGTCAAAAATACTTGCTTTGCTCATTTTAATTGGGCGTAAGCTTACTACATCCGCACACTCATAATAAGGGAATCAACTAGAAACTGAGAGATATTCCACTAAAATCACGTTTAATAAATGTTTTATCATGAAGAAGCATCATTTTCTCAATTTCCATCATTTTTATTTGACGCGCAATAATAAACATAGTATGCGTCGAGCTGTTTGCTGCATGGTGTGCGTTTTCCTACTACGCGCTACCCTGACGCGGTCTGATCTTGACGACCGCGAGACTGTTTAGCGCGAAAAAAACACTCGAAACCGGCAATCAATCGAGGCCTCTCAACACTTTGTCACAAGTCGTTTCGTTGTCGCATAGCCGGGCTTATATTTATTCTTGACAATACGGTACCCTTTATAGGTTAAAGTGCGTCGCAGTCTGTACCAGTGTACTGTACCTCACATACAACCCAACCGCGCGATAGGCCTCAGTCTATATTTTCGTCTCTTGCGCATATCAACTCTGACGTCAATGCAAACAGCGTTTCTTATTGGCTTTCGAGTACCCAATAGAAAACAAGAAGTTTTGCGCCACATACACTGATTGGAGCAATCACATAAAGGGTAAAATAGTAAGTTTGAAAAGGAAAGAATGTTCATTTCGATAATTGAAAATAATCATATTGATATTGTATCGCCGAGATTGAATCGATTATCGTATCGTTTGAAAAAATATCGATATAAATCGATATATAGATAAAACCCTAATTATATGGGAGTGGGGTGAGAAAAAATGAATGGTACAAGCAGGAAAACAATGGATCCGGGAACAATGCGTAGAGGTTTCACTGTATTATGTTTCAAAATATTGAAAAATATCAATAACCATACCTGAAATAAATCATTTAGTGTCACTGTGCATCAAGCCGTCTGCTCATTTCACATTGTCAATCTTGATAGGGCATTTACTGCAATACATTTTTTTTCACAAAACAAGAATTTGTTTTTTGTGCTCCACCACATCCATAAGAGTTGTTCAATTGTCTTGATTTTTTTCTGTGAGTGTTCATTATCAGTTTATCCAGAGTTGGATATATCGCTTTTTTGATATCTCATCTAAGAATGGAGATGAAAAATGAATACTAAACACATTTTAAATTAAATCTAATTGAACAAAAAAACGCATCGTAAATAAAATCATATCTTGAAATTTAACAGTAATATCAGAAAAACGATACGACCAACCCTTGAACAATACTTTGGCAACATGCTCGTGAAAAAATTGAATACAAAAATAAAATGGTAGACCTATGAGAAAAACAAAGATAAATTTCATTGTTAAAAATTTGTAAACATCTAATAATCATGTCTATTTGTTGATTTTTCCAATTATTATTTTTTGGCAGTTTTAGCATGATAGGCCTAGTTATCTATGTGCAAAATTTGAAGTGTATACAATCAATATTAACAAAGATAGGATTTTCACCTGAGTCAAACAATAATGATCTTGTTGATCGTTTGACAGCCCGAAACATGCGTCTGCTGCGCCAGTGCGCCGGCTGTGGAGCTACCTGGTGCGCCAGGAGGTGGTGCAGGACATCTTCATCCGTGCCGTCTTTGGCAAGCGCAGGTCACAGCCATCGATCACCGACTCCCACTGCGACACCGACGGCACCCGGGTCTCCGACGACAAGGACACGGTACGTTCAGTCGTATCACCTCACCGAGATGCGTTACTCCTGCGGCCGATAGCGACATGTGCTGTGATTTTTTTTTTTTTGGGGCTCAATGTTGTACTTCTTCATTTCTCAATACGTGCTCATTTCGTTGTCTATATTATTTCGTATTGTTGAGATTTTACTGGACACAAGCTATCCCTTCTGTTACATCTGACAGCCGAACGTTGACGGAAATACGCGAATGGTACAGTACAATTCAAAGAAGTCTGGCAACTTTTTTCACGTGAAACGCCACAGGAAGGTTGAAAAAAAAGTTCAAAATTAAATAACTTTTTTTGAGGGTGAACGTCTAGAGCTCAGAGAATCTATGTCATCGCTACTATATCATGCCGTGAATTTATTATTATAATAATATATTGTCACTGTTGGTAGCTTTCTTAAACCCACCATACACAAACAACATTTACCCATCAACATGTTGACAGCTAGTAGATAACCCGGATTTCTGATCTTGCCTATACACGACGGCAGTATGTTGATGGCTGCCGTCAACATACTGCCGAGAATTGAACATTCTCTACTTCTCGTCAATATTGACGGCTTTTGACCAATGACGGCACGGCTACAAGTCACGTGGTATATTATCATTGAGTACTTAGTTTCTACCGACAACTTTCGTTGAGCATACAGAGTTGCAGATTACCAACTGCTTATTTTCTCAAAGTGTATCTTTTTTACAAAGAATTGAGCAAAGCTCTTTGAAAACTAAATCTCGAGGCAAAAAATTAAATCCTAGGCAATGACCTAGACCAGGGCTCGGCAAATGGCGGCCCGCGGGCCAAATGCGGCCCGCGAAGCCATTTTAAGTGGCCAAAGAACCATATTGATAATAATCAAAATATACCGATTAGTATCTACATTTTTTTGGTATGTTTGTACTTTTCTAAAAATAACTTGAGCGTATCACATACATTTAAGGGAGGAAGTGGATTCAATGAGAAACTATGAAATTGCTTAAAACTGAGTGTGAGTCATGTGCAAAAACCTGTTCCTCCTACGTAAGGTTGACCTTCGTATTCTTTGCGAGTCCAGTGATCTCGGTCTACTCGCCTAGTTCAGTGACCAACAGTTTGACATGGGGTTGTTTGTGGTGCTCATTAATTGTATATATATGTGTGTTTTCCTCGAGGCTCGATATGTCGACTAATAGCAAGAAAAGGAAGATAGACAACGAAAATCGCAAGTTTTCATCTGAATGGGGAGACATGTATTTATTTACATTACCAGACAAGCCGGGTTCGATACCAGTGTGTCTCATTTGTTTAAAAACGATTGCGGTAATTAAATGTTCTTATCTTAAAAGGCATTTTGACTCGGTTCACAATGATTTCACTGGGAAATATCCATTGGGAAGCAAGCTACGGTCGGATAAATTACAACAACTTTTAGCTTCGCACAAGAAGAGTACTTTGATATTGGTTTTTTATTAAATTGTTACAACTTAGCTTTTATGGGGATGTATACTAAGTTGTGGGATCGGGTTCGGGACCAGACTGGGTCTCACCTCTCAAAGAACTAAATGACATAGTTAAAAAGAGAATACTATTTAATGTATGTAACTGATTTACATACCCCAGAACCTTAGAATTAGAGCCCCCCCCCCATTGGGTGAAGCCCTCAATAAAAATAAACTCACCCAATTATAGGTCCTAGTCCTACTCCTACCGTACAACAGTTGAGGTCGCCAGAGTGGGGTCGCGATGAAGATGCTCGTCGGAAGTCTAGGTTCGTCTCCCCTCTCGTTCGATCTTCGGGGTCTGTCGTGATCACCTGTCCCCCTCGAATCTCTTAGATCAACTTCCAGATCAGAATCTAATTAGAAGTCACTACCCACCCGGTCATCGGTAGTACCTGGTTCTGCGCATGCGTACTCCTGCCGGGTTCTAGGTAGACTACCCGCTTAGCGTAGATGTTATGAGGCTAGCGGGTTCCAGGGTTGACGAGAATAGGCACTGTGGTGGCCTATGATGGAACTGAGGTGTAGGCGAGGTATATGCGCATACACGTACAGAGGCAAGAAGGATAGAGGGTAAAAGGTCTAGGGGTCTCAGGTGAGTGGCCATAGAGATACGTATCTTCGTGACAATATCTTTACACATATGTAAAAACAGTATATTAGGGCTATTTGTGCTGGCCCTCGGAAATATTGTATTTTATGTATTTGGCCCGCCATCAATATTAATTGCCGACCCCTGACCTAGACCAATACTTTTAGGTTATCTCTTACGTTGATCATTAAGAATTAATAAACCTAGGCCTAGCCAATATTATGGATACCGACCAAGTCAAATCTGTTTCTTAAATTATCCATAAAAGCGCTAGTGTTAGAGGCTAGTTGATACTTGTCAGCAACAGACGGCAGGAAGCACATCAACAAATGTTTTCGGAGCCTATACACGACGTCAAGTTTGTCAAGTCAACATGTTGACAGGTAATGTTGATCGTGTATGGCGTGTTTGATTAAACATTAACCAATGAACGTCCTAACCTCTTTGAGCTAGCTAGCACCAGCACGTTATTTCAAGTGGTTTATTAGGTAAGGTTCCTGTACTTTATCCAGCTTGCCATTCCTGTTGCCTCCAGGTGCACCTCCCGGAGCCTGTCCGGATAATCCACAAGGAGCAGGACTCGATCTCGGCGTTCTGCTTGAATCAGGTGAACAACGGCCTGCTTGCGCTGGCTACGCCCCGAGAGGTTCAAGAGATGGACATATCGCTGCTGCTCGAACTGCCCTGCTGGCTGGAGGACGAATGCGAGTTCGACATCGTCAACCTGACCAGGTGAGCCCAGTGTTTGTCTTTGGACACTCGGACGAGTGGTTAATACTAGGGTTGCCAACAATAATCGATATATCGATATAGATCGATATTTTTTCAAACGATACGATAATCGATTGAATTTCGGCGATACGATATCAATATGATTATTTTCAATCATCGAAATGAACATTATTTCCTTTTCAAACTAATTTTTTCCCTTTACGTAATTGCTCCAATCGGTGCACGTGGCGCGAAAGTTCTTGGTTTTTATTGGGCCCTCGAGAGCCAATGAGAAACGCTGTTTGCATTGACGTCTAGAGTTAGTATGCCCATATATGACAAGAATATAGACTACCGCGCGGTCAATTGGCGCTCGGCCGTCTCGAGTCGGAGACGTTTTTCACACTACGCTGTAGTCAACGAGTGGTCCTCAAGGTCAGACGACGTTAGACCACTGACAGTAGATGACACACAACATGCAGCTAGCAGCTCAACGTGCTTGTTATGTTTATTACTGCGCGTCAAATGAAAATGATGGAAATTGGAAAAATCATGCTTCTTCATGATAGAACATTTATTAAACGTGTTTTCAGTGGAATATCTCGCGGTTTCAAGTTGATTTCCTTGTTATGAGTGTGCGGGTGTAGTACGCCCAAATAAAATGAGAAAAAACGTATTTTTGACAGATTATAGGCCGAGATTCGCATTTAAGCCGAGGTTGACTTTTTGGCTCGAAATTTCGAGAAAAACCCTCGGCTCATATTCCGGACAATATGGATGAAGTCCAGATGTATATTGTTACGTGAACTTTCATTACAGCTCATAAATCTGCCTCTTCCTCTATCCCGTTATCTTTCTACCCCTCCCTGCTAGGACCGAAGTCCTGCACGTAGTCCAAGGTCAACCACTTGGCAATGAATCAATCAACACAGCTGTTGAGACCGCAATTTTCAACACAGTTATTCCGATGCGATACGATATTTTGACATTCGATACGATTATCGATTAGGAGAAAAAATATCGATATAATGCGATTAATAATCGATGTTAAGTAAACGATAATCTATATGAGTTTTCATGTCGAATGGCAACTCTACACACTGAAACCTGCAACCTGAACCGTCATTCATTTTTTCACGGATCAACAATGTTTAAGGCTGGTCCACACGATGGTTTGCAATGGGCGAGATTGAACCTTCCTTTCAATCGGCCGGTTCAAAGGGAGATACTTCTCTGTCCACACGGTAAAATATGAAACAGATTGCAATGTGGAGACAGGCAGGCGCTACTTTCAAATAGGCCAATCACAGCAGCCTCCTTAGCCGTAATCGATCGCAGCGCACAAAACTAATTGAAGGTGGTGTGATTGTTTGTTATTGCAGGATCACGTAGCTGTCAAATTAAAAGTGAAGCTAGTTTCGGATTCATTCCATTTAATCCTTGCATTCCAATACTGAGACCCAAAGTTTTCTCAGCCAAACTGAGTAAACTGTCTCACAATAATATACAATTCACTAGTTGAGCCCAGTTGGCTTCAGTACCGTATTTACTCGCATATTAGTCGCAAGTATATTTATAAATTTGAGAACTCAAAACAGGTGTGCGACCAATACGTGGGTGCGACTTATACGCGCGCACAAAATCTCCAAAAATGAAAGTCAAATGCATCAATTCTCGTCATAGTCGAGCTTGCTATTTTTACGTCATCAAAAAGTCACATGCGTCTCATAAAGGTAAGTGAGAAAAAACGTCACATTTTGCGTTGAAAACAGTTGCCATGAAACACTGCCGGGTCATTCAATGTTAGAGCATAGGGCGAACCCACAATTGTTGGTCAGAATTCATGCACAGACAGTCGTCAGTGCTGAAGCAAACATGATACTTTTAGATTCTTGTGTTACACTGAATAATAAGACAAACACTTCAACACATCTGTTCATCATCAAAACAGTTGCCATGAAACACTGGTTGACCAATGTTACAGTAAAAAGGGAACCCCCAACTGTTGTCAGAATTGATGCACAGACAGTCATCAATGTTGAAGCAAATAAATACACATAAATATGTTTACATTCATTTTTATCTAGCCTCTTCCTAGTGTTGAATGAGAAGCCCCCTATAGACAAATCAGCCATGCATAGCATTGTTGATTGATGATAAACAGATGTCTCAAAGTGTTCTTGTTGGCAGATATCTCAAAGTGTTCTTGTTGGTAATCAGTGTAACATGAGACTTTGAAAGTCTCATGTTACACTGATTACCAACAAGAACACTTTTGACACATCTATCTGTTTAACATCAATCAACAATGCCATATATGGGTGATAACAGTCTATAGTGGGCTATTCATTGAACACTAGGAAGAGGCTAGATAAAAATGAATATAAACCTGGGAGATATTTACGTAATCATTGTGTGCTCTTGGTCCCATTGTTCTGGGTCCCTTTGTCACGCTTGGGTATCTTAGGCAACCTGTCCCCTTCACACCCTCGCAGTTTAGTTGAGGCCCCTCACAATGGTTTCTCATGTCTCCCTCTTGAGAGTCCTGAACAGAGAGCTAAACATTTCAAACGCAATATATTTTTGATGTACTGGAGACTTTTTTTCTTGACAACATCGAAACTTGATACATAATCATTGTTCCCCAATTAAGGCTATGGATGAAAGATAGGATCGTTTGGACGGGGCACCACAAGTGCGATCTTACCACCCCATTTTGATTATTTAAAACTAATGAACTTCAACACCAGGACTGCTCTGTCTGTGACCATAATTTTTTGCTGTGGATAAAAGTCTTTCAGTATAAACACACGAATGTTGATATCTTCCACTTTAAACTAAGTCTCTTAGGCAATGATCACTCCTTTCCATTTTCAGCAGATGTAAAGTTCATCATTATACAAAATGGACAAAATAAATTAGTGATAGTACTATAATGTTATAGTTAGGCCTATCACTCTACTAAATAATGGTAATAGTAATACTAATACTGGAGACTGCAGGTACGACTTATACGACCATACAAAGGGTTTTTCAAAAAATGACTGTCAAAAACAGGGGTGCGACTTATATGCGAGTGAATACGGTAATATATAAACAAGTAATAATCGGGTTAGGCCTAGATGGCCTAGCCCAAGCAAAATATATTGAATCAATCACCAAAAAATTATAATGGAGTAGCCGGGTCAATTCGTTCATGAGCGCGTTTTTTAATTATATGTTTATAGCATGGATGTTTTGGATTCCATAGAATAAGATTTTTCCTGTAATAATCGATTAGAATCACTCCTCTTTCTGCACACTTTTCAGCGGCATTATACTTGCTGCTATTCGAAGTTCTGCTGTGACGTCACAGAAACCATGCATTCTCATTGGCTACTGAGCCAATCTGACCTTCAATCGGCCCTTTCAATGCTTGATTATAGAAGCAAGCTCTGAACTCAAAGATTGAATCTGAAACGTGTGACACCGCAATGGGAGCCAGTCCACACACACGGTTTGAATCGGCCGATTGAAAGGGAGGTTCAATCTCGCCCATTGCAAACCATCGTGTGGATCGGCCTTAATTCAGCATTAATGAAATATACTATCAAATCCAAATATTTTACAAGGGTAGACCTACATATTTTTTGTTTCTTCATGTTTCATGGTATTTCAATTCATTCAACATCATATTCCATTTCACCATTTTTCACTCTAAATGTCTTTTTCAGAGTAGCCTATTTAGCTACATTTAGGTATTTCATGAAAATTTGCACGATTTTGAAGGTATTAAGCTGGATCGTATAAAATATTATTTCAGAAAAGTGCGTTTGAATATAAGTGTCAAGTTGAAAAGAATTGCTACCTCTCTCCTCGAATACGTATCAAAATAGTGATATTCAAACAACTTTTGCTTTGGACTGAGAAGTCCGAGAGAATGTTTGCTTTTCGTTGATATTCCCGTAGTTGTTGATCTAGAGTTTGCAGCTCCTGTTTCTAGTAGTTTGCTGCAAAATGCTACATTGCACATAAAAATGGGCTACCAAACCTAAAAATACATGCTATATTCCTAGAACTCGAACTATGTTTGCTAGAAACCCTGTATATGTAGGGGCCAAACTTTATAACTCATTACCAACTGAATTGAAAGCCATTATTGGATGAGCGAAGCGAAGACTCAATTTCACCATACCCGAAAAAAAGTGCCTGTTTGTTTGTTTGTTTTTTTGTTCGCGCTCCACAGGTCAGACGAAAATTCAAAATCAGTTGAAACTTGGCACACACAAGAATACTTATCTAATTCGATACTGTATAGTTTTGAGGCGCGATCGGTTGAACCACTTCTGAGAAAACTCATTCCAAAGTTTTGAAAAATCCCATTAGAATAACCCAGAGGAAAAAATTTGTGAAAAATATTTCATCTGAGAGGATTCAAATTCTCAGGGAATTTCAATCTGATGATTATACGCATTATTCCGAACTTTCACTTGAATCGGATCAGCCGTTTCG
>OZ023330.1:42815205-42871920 GCA_964007535.1 Brachyptera risi | reverse complement strand
ATATATATATATATATATATATATATATATATATATATATATATATATATATATATATATATATATATATATATATATATATATATATATATATATATATATATATATATATATATATATATATATATATATATATATATATATATATATATATATATATATATATATATATATATATATATATATATATATATATATATATATATATATATATATATATATATATATATATATATATATATATATATATATATATATATATATGTATATATCTATATCTATATATATATATCTATATCTATATATCTATATCTATATCTATATCTATATCTATATCTATATCTATATCTATATCTATATCTATATCTATATCTATATCTATATCTATATCTATATCTATATCTATATCTATATCTATATCTATATCTATATCTATATCTATATCTATATCTATATCTATATCTATATCTATATCTATATCTATATCTATATCTATATCTATATCTATATCTATATCTATATCTATATCTATATCTATATCTATATCTATATCTATATCTATATCTATATCTATATCTATATCTATATCTATATCTATATCTATATCTATATCTATATCTATATCTATATCTACATCTACATCTACATCTACATCTACATCTACATCTACATCTACATCTACATCTACATCTACATCTACATCTACATCTACATCTACATCTACATCTACATCTACATCTACATCTACATCTACATCTACATCTACATCTACATCTACATCTACATCTACATCTACATCTACATCTACATCTACATCTACATCTACATCTACATCTACATCTACATCTACATCTACATCTACATCTACATCTACATCTACATCTACATCTACATCTACATCTACATCTACATCTACATCTACATCTACATCTACATCTACATCTACATCTACATCTACATCTACATCTACATCTACATCTACATCTACATCTACATCTACATCTACATCTACATCTACATCTACATCTACATCTACATCTACATCTACATCTACATCTACATCTACATCTACATCTACATCTACATCTACATCTACATCTACATCTACATCTACATCTACATCTACATCTACATCTACATCTACATCTACATCTACATCTACATCTACATCTACATCTACATCTACATCTACATCTACATCTACATCTACATCTACATCTACATCTACATCTACATCTACATCTACATCTACATCTACATCTACATCTACATCTACATCTACATCTACATCTACATCTACATCTACATCTACATCTACATCTACATCTACATCTACATCTACATCTACATCTACATCTACATCTACATCTACATCTACATCTACATCTACATCTACATCTACATCTACATCTACATCTACATCTACATCTACATCTACATCTACATCTACATCTACATCTACATCTACATCTACATCTACATCTACATCTACATCTACATCTACATCTACATCTACATCTACATCTACATCTACATCTACATCTACATCTACATCTACATCTACATCTACATCTACATCTACATCTACATCTACATCTACATCTACATCTACATCTACATCTACATCTACATCTACATCTACATCTACATCTACATCTACATCTACATCTACATCTACATCTACATCTACATCTACATCTACATCTACATCTACATCTACATCTACATCTAGATCTATATCTATATCTATATCTATATCTATATCTATATCTATATCTATATCTATATCTATATATATATATATATATATATATATATATATATATATATATATAATAACCAATCCAAAGATAAGTTGATATGTTCCAGCTCATCCATCAACGCGGAAACACATAACGCGTTTGCCTAGTTATTTAAATACTTCTAAACATCATGTGAAACTGTTCTCACTTGACAAGTGTTTGTACGTATAGTATTGAAGAAGTTTGAATGTTGTTAGTTATTTTCTCTGATTTTATACTTTTCATGAAATGACTCATATATTTTTAGTTTGACGCATTCTATAACAATGAAAATTGTTTCATCGAATGAAGAAATTATCCTTGTTAAATAGGGGTGTGCAAGTTTGAGAATTTTAGTTCGAGTCGAGTTCGAGTTCTAAATGAAAAAAAAGAGCTTAGATAATTATTATTATTTTTAAAATTTTTGTATTATTCATTTATTTGTACGAGTAGTTTGAAACAGGTGTTAGATTGATGAATCTCAAGCCCCATGTCAACATGACGTCATTTAGTCAAGATATGAATTGAAACTTTTGGAATGTGAGGGTAGGGGAGGGGGTGGAGGTATGGGCCCCTGGGATGCGTGGGCCACTTCTTCTTACAGTCACTGTTTTGAAGATTCAGAACTACCACTCAAACAGGTGATGTATTTTATAACAACTGCCATGTGGATGAAATTTGAAGAATGTGGGACAGTTGGCAGCATTTTTATTGGCATTTTTAGAGAATGCACACCTCAAAGTAAAAATTCTGCTCCCAGTATTTTGCTTTTTTCTCAGGACACATGCTAGATTGCCAGATAAGGTATTTTTTTATTAAACATATTATTAATTACTAATCAGGTAGATTTATAAACAATATAGAATAACATAACTTCTTTTATTATTTAACCATCAGCTTTCAAGTGCTAACTTGTACCATGGGGAGGTGTGGGCCACTCATCATTTATAGGTCAAGTTTGATCTTTTTATTTGTAAAATGGTCATCAAATGCCGCACTTTCAAGATGGACAGGGAACCTCCAGAAAAGGTAGTGATGGAGGCTACTGTGAAGAAAGTAGTTGATGATATTATTGAAAGAAAGTGAAGAAAGTATTATTCTTGTCATTGTGAAGAATGTAGCAATTTAAATGTCAAGTTGGTAGACCTACAGTTCTAGTATGCAAGTAAGTCTTGACTTAGCTTTTGACTCTAGTAGTTGTAACTTCCGGTTCCTGTTTTGTCTTGTACCCTAACAATGCCATGAAATGTAAGTGGCCTTTGTGCATTATTCTTCATCGGCAATGAATTGTTGTCTAACACAGTAAATACTTTTTGTGTATATTAAACTCCTTTTCAAGTGAATCTTGTTCTATTAAAATCCTAAATCCATCCAAGCTTCAACATATTCACAGCAGTTATATTATGAGCAAAAAAATATGTTTTTATACACAAACTCTATTGTTTTACACTCTTATTTTCTTTGGTGGCCCACACCTTGCACGGATGTGGGAGGAGTGGGCCACTTTGTCGACATGTTTTGAAAAATTAATTACTAATAGTATAATAGTATAATAAGTATAATAAGTATAATAGTATAATAGCTAAGAGAGCTTTCAAAATTATGTGGTATTGGGCTAAAAGTCCAAACTTTGTAATGAAAACAACAACATTCAGATATTTGGTCATTTATATGAAATATAAAAGTTTTAGTGAAAAGTGGCCCACACCTCCACCCCCTCCCCTACGCGTATATGCGCCAGCGGCCGTTAGGTGGTAAGCAAACAAGCCACTAATCACGTCTGGATTGTTCCAGAGAGCCGGAGTCTCTTCCCGCGTCCAGTTTCCTGGTGATCCAGACGTCGGCCGACCGTCCCATGCTGGCGCAAATCGCTCCGTCGCAGAACCACGCCCACAACCAGTCCCACTCGGGCAGCCAGGCGGGCGGTCAAACGGGCCGCGGAGCCACCGTGGTGAGTAGCCGCAGCCTCGTCACGCTCATTCTGTTCAGGCTCATCGATAGACTAATTCGGAATACTGTGAAATCTCTATCGATTGTTTTCCAAGGAACTAGGAAGACAAAAGGCCGCCCTCAGTAGCTCGGTTCCCAGCTGAGGCACCGCTTCAGAAACTGAAGTCGCCGTTGGGCGTGGGTTCGAGTCACGCATAAAGGCATGGGTTTTGTAAATGTCCTTTCACTTATCTCATCACATCATAGTTTCATAATCACCTGCTCATTTGTATTCTCGTATAACCTGGCTGGTGATGGGGTCGTTGAACTAACATTAATCAATCAATCAGGAGAACAGAACTATCCATGTAGGAAAACGATCCATCCTGGAAAATTCAACAGTTTTCATATAGGAGTAGGGCTGAACATAATGAATGTTGAAAGCGGGAAAACGATGTATCCGGGAACGATGCAAAGAGGTTTGGCTGTACTGTCTTGAACATTTAAAATGGGGTTCCCGCTACGATTATTTGAGGTCGCTGGTTTCTCCGGCACCAGTTGCAGTGCTCGGATTGCAAATCTGTTTCCGTGACAACAACTTTTTCCATCGAAAACACTTGTTTCGGAAAAACATTCGTTTTTGTCAAGTCGAACCGAGTACGATGACAAGATGACGGTGACAAAAAACGCTGTCTTTTCTCGTTTGCGTTCCATATCGCGATTGGACAAAAAGAATATATCGGTCGGAAATCGTGATTGACGACTAGAAAAAAATACTGTAGTGGGAACCCTGTGTCTGAAGCTGTGTTTGAAATTTCAAAAATGTTATCTGGTCCATTTGTGACGTCGTGCAGTCGGTGATGAAATCCCCGCAAGCTTTCTGATTCGTCAGGTTTCGTTTCTTGTAGTTGGTAATAATTTGCTACAGGGCCCACAAAAACTGGATTCCTGGATGGTTTCATTTTCCTGGTTCCTTTGAATACGGTGGATAGAGGTTTCACTATAATTTGAGCCAGAAATTGAAAATGTGCTTCAGATTGCTCGAGAAATAAAATGAAAACATTCACAGAAATATTGCTCCCAAGGACTATTTATTACTTGATTAGTTGACATGCCTTTACCTCAATTAATCTTGACTAACCTTATTTAGACTGCATTTTACGAAAAAACAATGTGCTGGTTAATGTAATTATTAATTAGAGTTAGAGTATAAAAATATCATTGGTAATTGAGGGTAATAACAAGTTGATCCGCTAATTGAATGTTTGTGAAACAGGACCTTGGTCTACATGTGTGACTAAAATTATTCTGGCCTTATAATATAGGCCTACCCAATCAAATGGGGGATTTATTGTGTGGGATTTGGAAATCACCAATCAGGGTATCTTTAGCACCTACATGTTGTATGTACATCCAGGTGGCCGACTAAGAAGCCACGCCTGTTGCTAGTCATTGATTTTTCACGTATAATTAATCAAAGTATACCGGTATCACAACTCTGTTACTGGGTTTCAACGAATAATGACAATATTCGTTTTTCTAATTTTATAGAAAACTATAAATCTCAATTTCAGAAATTAAAATTCATTCTCTGTCCTCCAGGGCCCTTTTTTGACTCGTGACTTGGACATTACTCGATTCTGTTTGTTTCTATATATAATCGATAATGTCTACGTCATGACTCATAGTTTCTGGATGATGATGACAAATTCATTAATTTCTGAAATTGAGCTGATAATTTCTACCTAGTTTTCTCTGAAATTGGAGAAATAAATATCGTCATTACTCATTACATATTCATTAAAATCTAGTAGGCCTCTGACAGGGATGTGATGTTTTTTGACCCTCCATCCCAAGTCGTATGGAAGGTTTTGTTGGTTGGGGTCTGTTATGCTGTTTACCTCGAAGATTGCCAATTCTTTACTCAAATGAGAACGTGGCTGTTGGTGATAAGCCATCAAACATTTCGAAACATTCCCTGATGGCTATTTGAGTTTGAAAATGTCATTCCTTTCAAGACGTGTTTTTGTTGTTGAGAAAATGAAGGTATCTTGTCTGGATAGAAAGTTGGCCACCAGAGTGGGCAAAAACAGCTGATGATAATAGATAACAATTCAGATAAGAATAGGAAGTACGTACGAGTCATTCAAAGGAATGAAAACGATACATCATAGATCTATATTGTTGAGATATGTTACTCAACATTACAAGGTGTACATATTTGTGTCTCAGCAGTAGCTTCACACGGCTTTGAAAACCGAGAATATTCCGCCATATTTGACATTATTATATATTAATGATAATATAGAATATCTATCTCAGATTCTATTTGTAAATGTCCAATATGGCCGCCGAGATTGGTACAAGCATATGTCGCTATCGGCCGGAGGAGTAACGTATCTCGGTAACTAATATATATCTATGGATACATTATATCAGTATGATGAAATGTTCGACAACGTAACAGATCTCAACCGACGGCATTCTCTCTCCCATCGCTTTCATAACGTTTGTCTTGTCTGTGTGTTTGTCTCACTCTCTCTTGCTCTCTCTGTCTCTTTCTTCCGCCTAAACTCACATGCTAACAGATGAAAGGTCTCAACTTCCCCGGATCGCACGATCCCAGGTTCTGTCAGTTTGTGATCGAACGTAGCCGCCACTTGCTGAAACCGGTGAGGATTCCACGTCACCTGTTGGCACGCGTCACTGTCACACGTGTCGAATACGCACTCACCCTTCATTCATTTGTGTTCTTGACACTGCATCGAAATTTGTCCATTTTGTAATTAGTCACAATTTAGAAATTATTAGTTCATTACGTATTCCTGTATTTTGTAGATGCACAGCATTTGAATTTGTTCATTTGTTATTCGTCACACTATTACTCTTGTTACATATTTTAAATATTCTCCGTGTTAACTTGTTTCTCGTACGTAATCAGTAGGACTCGAGCGCGGTTTTACGAATCCTCCGTCGAAGATTCAACTTTTTCATCAGCTTGCACACCAAATGCTACTTCAATTCATATTATGATTGGTGAATTAAAATGACATTGGTATAGAAGCTGATAAACAACTCGAGATCGAGTTGGTCAGGATTTCGTGAAACCGTTCTTAATTGGTAATTATAGAAATGTAACTTTTTTGGGTTCATTTCATCAATAATAAATGGATACGATAGTAAGTGTAGTCTATCGGTCATTTTAATTCGCATTTTTTTGGTAGCAAAACGAATTTACTTGAGTTTCTAGTCTGTTCTGTAGATGACATCAATATGTATTATATTTTTTATATTTTTAGTATTCTCATATTATATTTAGTTCTTCTCGTATTGATCTGTTGATTCTGTAAATAGTTCAGTAGTGTATATAATGTAATGTATTATAGTAGGCCTATCCCTATTAGTGTGTAGTGTAGTCATTGGCCGAGCGAGATAGCATGTGTGCCAGGTTGCCGTAGTAACTAGAGATGTTGGGGCAAACAAACTGTTGTGATTGGAGAACATAATTTAGTAGATTAAATTGTTGTCCTCTTGCTACCACAGTGTGTGATGTCACTTGAATAAAGTCTTTTCAAGAACATTTTAATGAATAATGACGGTTTTCGTTTTCCTAGTTTAAGAGAAAACTATACATCATCAACTCAATTTCAGAAATTATAATTAATTAATTTGTCCTCCAGGACTCGGCCTTTTTTCTGAGTCAATACTTGGACATTACTCGATTATGTTTACATTTGTATACAGAATCGGTGAAGTCCTTGTCATGACTCATGCTCTCTGCTATTACTCTCTTAAAGAATAAAGTAGGGACAGTAACATTAATTTCAATTCTCAAATAAAGATGGTGATTTCTATTGTTCTCCAGAATTAGCGAGGTAAATATTGTCATTATTCATCACAATCTAGTTTCAGGGTTGTGATGTCTTTTAGTGATTTTATAGTCTCTTTATTCATGACCTTGATTGTTCTTGTTCTTCTACTTTAAAAAGTCTCATTGGTGCCTTGCTCACAAGTGTTCACCTTATTCAGTTCATAGTTCCCATTTTTGATAGTTCACCGTAATTAGTTGTTAGGCACCTAACTACAACAATTAGTACCGGTATTTCAAAGTCCAACTGAATATTTACTCATCGAATAACTTGTTTAATAAGATCAGGTTGGCAGTAGTGATGATCCTTGTCATTTTTCCTGAACTATTACGTCACTTTCTCAACTAAACTTGAAAATACCGCCTCGTAGACAAAGTACACATTTATTTTACAAGTAGCTTGCTTATTTCACTGTGTTTTCACTCTCCTTTGTCACTCGGTTCTTTCTCACTCACTTGCATCGTGGGTTGATGAGCCGTCGCAGGTAAGCCATTGTGGGGGGGGGGGGGCAGAATCTTGTCAACGATTAAACAATCTTATCTCTGCGGTTCTTAACTTGGCTGCGACGAGATATTGGCTAATTTTCTGGTCAACACCAACTGTATCACCCTTTTTCATTCTAATGATACAATCAAATGGAATAAATAAAGTATGAAATATGGAAAGTTTTCAATAAAATGTTGGTACACCTGCGTTCACATGAAGCTTGGTTGATTAAGATATAGTGACATGTATCTTGAAGCCAATGTATTGACATAGTAGGCCTATACACTTGAACTAGCTGACAGTGTACATACGCATTTAACGTACAGCAATTGAAGAAATTAGTGGTAAAATACGGTAGGCCTATGTGTAGATTTTATTGAAATTGAAATTTTGGAAAAATCCAATACAAGTGACTGCAAGTGTGCATAAGCAAAGGGTTTGAACTTTGGAGTGAAGTTGATCTATGAATCGAATCGTTTGCCGCCCTCGGTATCTCGGTCAGCTGAGGCACCCCTTTATAAACTGAAGTCACTGTTTGGCGTGGGTTTGAGTCCCGCATAAGGCATGCGTTTTTGTTAACGTCCTTTCACTTATCATCACTTCATAGTTTCATAATCACCTGCTCATTTGTATCCCCGTATAACCTAGCTGTTGGTGGGGGATCGTTGAGCAAACAATAATCAAACAATAACCATCGAATCGCTTTAAACGCATGATGAAATAAAACATCACAGTTTCAATGATTTGAACCTGAATGAATATATTGCAAAAAAGATCAGTAACAGATTCACTTCATAATACCAACTCTGTAATATAAATGCAATGAAACGTCTTGCTTGTAACCTGTGATATTGTATAAGAAAATGAAAACTTTGTCAATAGCTCTACTTGTATCAGCCAAAACTTTGACAAAAGAGTCGGTCGTCTATCGCTAGCTGCTGTCCTGAATTGTTTCACCCGACGTAATCTGATAACGTGTGTGTAATTGTCAAAAGATGTTATTATTCCATAGTCAAATATGCCCGTCAGGGTTCCCGAGATGAATGTACCTGTCGTGCACAGAGAATCGCACATTGTATGCGAGGGGAGCTCGAGGTGAGGGGACTGGAAGTGTGGGGGGGCCTCAGTTTCGTTCGGCTCCCTGCCTCTTGTATATTGCTGCGCTCGCTTTCTCCTTCGCCCACATGAAACATGGCTGTTGTGTCTCTTGTGTAGTCGTGGCATGCTGATATTTGTTACCGCCCTCAGTAGCTCGGTCAGCTGAGGCATCGCTTCAGAAACTGAAGTCACCATTGGGCGTGGGTTCGAGTCCCGCAGAAGGCATGTGTTTTTGTAAACGTCCTCACACTAATCATCACTTCATCGTTTCATAATCACCTGCTCATTCGTACCTCCATATAACCTAGCTGTTGGTGGGGTCGTTGAGCTAACAATAATCATCAATCATTTAATATTTCGACCTAACTTTGTTTGTTTAAATTCTGTTGGAACTTGGTGACAACAAATGATTCTTATTGGAAATATGGTCTTGTTTTTGATCTTGGATAAGTAGTAAGTACCAATGTTGAAGTTTGGTAGGCCTATTATGCTGATACTCAGTAATTGGTATTGAAGTAATTATGATTGTTTCTGTCTCATGTAAGATTTTGCTCATATGTTATGTTGTTGTTAGTCATATATCATGTACCATGTTTACATTATGGCCTTGAAGTAGGAAATGATAAATTCCAAGTATAAAAAGTAAAAACATTTGTATGAATACTTTTTATTCGTCATTATTTTGTTTGTGTGGACTAACGTTTATGAATAGTAGTAGACAACTGCCCAATAACCACGTATTTGTGCTTTTTCCGATATCTAATGAATATTTTTCAATTTGTCAGGTTTTGAAGCATCGAGTGGATGCCGTGAAAAGACTGAGTTCGCACCCGCTTCTTCCGTTATGTAAGTAACCGTCGGCTAAGTGCTACGTCGATTCTTAGCTGGAACATTGAGTTCATATTCTTGTGATTGTCATATTTGAAATTGAATCAAATTCATACTCCCGGCACCCAAAATCCTGAAAATGTAAAGGAATTGTCAAGAAAGGATAAAATGTCAGTGTAAAGTCTAAGAAATTTGATAAGTTTTGGACTTTAGAAAAAGTGTCAGCTATTAAAATAGTAAAAAAGTTTCCATGATTTGTAGTGTGTTGCCCCGATATACGATGTTGCCCTGACTACAGAAACGCTTATACGTCGCACCTTGAACTGTCAACACTATAGGCCTAGTTGGAGATGCAGGAATTCAGCATTAATGAAATAGACTATCAAAACTCAATGTTTCATAAGGATATATATTTTTTTGATTTTCTATATATTTCATGATATTTAAATTCATTGAACATTATATTCCATTTCATTATTTTTCACCATAAATTTCTTTCATAGAGCATTCAGCTACATTGAGCTATTTCATCAAAATATGTACGGTTAGGAGGACAATGTAGACCTACTGTATTAAAACTTGTTTTAGAAAAGTGTGTTCAAATATAGAATTAACTGGAGAAACCAAAGGTGAAAGTTGAAAAGAATCGTGATCGCTTTCCTTGACTAACGGCAACTCAATGCTAACAGTCAACAGTAAGTAACTCATACCACTATCTTTGGTAAGTGGTATTCAGATAGCTTCCTGCCTCAGCCTAAAAATTACGAAAGAATGTGGAATTTCCGTTGATAATCCCGTAATTTTGGGGTCCAGAATTGGCAGGTCTTTAAGTACTAGTTTTTTCGTACTACCTAAACTGAATGTGAACGCTAAATTCCCACAACTCTGGACCCTTGCCGCGACTGTCACTTGAAATAACGTCCTGGGCCTGGCTGGCTAGCTCCAAGAGACTAAGGCCTTGGATTGGTTTCTATTCACCAGTATAGAGCTAACTATCATAGCAACATGACCAGAATTTGTATATTTCCAATGTTGATAGCACAAAATCCTAGCCCTGCTAAATTGAGGTGGGCTAAATATGAGTCACATTTTTGCGTTCCAAGAGACCATAATTCTGTTAATAATCTCATATTGTCATGATATTTAGCTCTCCTAGAGAACATTATCCAATCAAAGGCCTAGTCTCGTAGACCTAGCCAGGCCTAGGACGTTATTTCAAGTGACAGTCTTGGTGAGGGTCCTAGTCTCTTGGAGCTAGCCAGGTCTAGGATGTTATTTCAAGTGGCAGTCGCGGTAAGGGTCCTAGTCTCTTGGAGCTAGCCAGGCCTAGGACGTTATTTCAAGTGACAGTCTTGGTAAGGGTCCTAGTCTCTTGGAGCTAGCTAGGCCTAGGACGTTATTTCAAGTGGCAGTCGCGGTAAGGGTCCTAGTCTCTTGGAGCTAGCCAGGCCTGGGACGTTATTTCAAGTGGCAGTCGCGGTAAGGGTCCTAGTCTCTTGGAGCTAGCCAGGCCTAGGACGTTATTTCAAGTGACAGTCTTGGTAAGGGTCCTAGTCTCTTGGAGCTAGCCAGGCCATTGAGTTCCCGCCGAACGGCCAAGCGTTAGTTACCCGCCATCACACCCGGAGCGCGCTGATCAGCTCAAAATAATCTCGCACAACATTTCCTATCTCTTGTCCCCTCTATATACACTATAAACTCAATGGCCAGGCCTAGGATGTTATTTCAAGTGACAGGCGTGGCAAGGGTCCTAGTCTCTTGGAGCTAGCCAGGCCTAGGACGTTATTTTAAGTGGCAGTCGCGGTAAGGGCGCTATAGTTTCTTGGAGCTAGCCAGGCCTAGGATGTTATTTCAAGTGACAGGCGTGGCAAGGGTCCTAGTCTCTTGGAGCAAGCTAGGCCCAGGATGTTATTTTAAGTGGCAGTCGCGGTAAGGGCGCTATAGTTTTTCGGAGCTAGCCAGGCCTAGGACGTTATTTCAAGTGACAGTCGCGGTAAGGGTCCTAGTCTCTTGGAGCTAGCCAGGCCTAGGACGTTATTTTAAGTGGCAGTCGCGGTAAGGGTCCTAGTCTCTTGGAGCTAGCCAGGCCTAGGACGTTATTTCAAGTGGCAGTCGCGGTAAGGGTCCTAGTCTCTTGAAGCTAGCCAGGCCTAGGGCGTTATTTTAAGTGGCAGTCGCGGTAAGGGTCCTAGTCTCTTGGAGCTAGCCAGGCCTACGCCTTTTTTTTAAGTGGCAGTCGCGGTAAGGGCGCTATAGTTTCTTGGAGCTAGCCAGGCCTAGGACGTTACTTCAAGTGACAGTCGTGGTAAGAGTCCTAGTCTCTTGGAGCTAGCCAGGCCTAGGGCGTTATTTCAAGTGGCAGTCGTGGTTAGGGTCCTAGTCTCTTGGAGCTAGCCAGGCCTAGGACGTTATTTCAAGTGGCAGTCGCGGTAAGGGTCCTAGTCTCTTGGAGCTAGCCAGGCCTAGGATGTTATTTCAAGTGGCAGTCGTGGTTAGGGTCCTAGTCTCTTAGAGCTAGCCAGGCCTAGGACGTTATTTCAAGTGACAGTCGCGGTAAGGGTTGTAGTCTCTTGGAGCTAGCCAGGCCCAGGACGTTATTCCAAGTGACAGTCGCGGCAAGGGTCCTAGTCTCTTGAAGCTAGCCATGTCAAGGACGTTATTTCAAGTGACAGGCGTGGCAAGGGTCCTAGTCTCTTGGAGCTAGCCAGGTCTAGGACGTTATTTCAAGTGACAGGCGTGGCAAGGGCCCCGGCGATGCGTTCTGACGGCATTGTTCTGTGTTTAGACCTGACGGGGTCGCAGGACGGCTCGGTGCAGATGTGGGAGTGGGGCTACGTCCAGTCGGTGGCGACGCCGCGCCCGGCCGGCACGTTTGCCAAGGTGACGCGCGTCAGGTTCAGCGAGCACGGCAACAAGTTTGGCGTGGCGGACAGCGACGGCAACCTCAGCCTCTGGCAGGTCGGGCTCGCCAGCGCCGCCAGCCGCCCCTTCTTTGTAAGTGAAGTGGAAATTTCTTTCATTGATTCCCAATATAAATACTAGTGATAACATCGATTAATCGAGAATAGATTCAGAATCGATTCTATTGTAAAACGATTCTCAAATCAAAAATCCATTTTTCCAAAAAAAAAATCAATTATTATTATTTTTTTTGGGTCAGTGCTGTACTCCTTCACGTCGCAATACGTGCTCATTTCGCTGTCCATATTATTCTGTATTGTTGAGATTTTACTATCTGGACATAAGCTATTTCTTCGGTTACGTCTGACAGCTGAACGTTGACAGAAATACCCAAATGGTACAGTACAGTTCAAAGAAGTCTCTAGCAGCTATGTTTCTGTGATCGCCTTGGGAAGGCTTAAAAAAATAGTTTAAAATGACACAACTTTTTTTTTCATTTTTTTTTCAAAATCGATTTTTTATCGATTCTGAAGCTTAGAGAATCGATTCCCGATTTTGAGAATCGATGTGATCACTAATGAATACATACAAGTCCACAAAGCCTGACACAGACTTGTCTGTGGTTTCAAATCAAGAGAATACAATGTTGGATATAAAATGATTGAATAATGGTGAAAAATGAACAGTTAGTTTAACAATGAAGTGCAAGATAATGAATGACGTATTTCAAGATATCTGAGTTGAAGTCATGAAAATAATGAAAAAAATTATCAAACATACGCCCAAGTTCTAAAAAAAAAGTTTGATGATTATCTTGTGATGTCCTAGCAGAGAAGTTCAGAGAGATACGAATACAAATGTATAAACCGATATAAGAATTATTCTTTATTATGAATTGCATAGGCCTAGAGCCCTAGACCATTGAGTTTATAGTGTTGGCACTATAAACTCAAGGCCTAGACCTACTAAAACACGGCTGTGCCTGGTTCTATTACTGCCATACCGGCTTGTGTCATTCTTTTATTTATTCAATATTAATCACAAATGCACACAGTATGATGCGGTGGTGATGGCCCTAATTACGTACATTCATATAAGAAACAAATCTAATTCATATATAAAAACGAAAACACTCAAGATATTATAAATATGACACATAGACTTGACAGAAAACAATAAACAGCACCATTTCATTAACTCTCTTCTTCCTGGATCCTCTTTCTGAACATTCTATTCGACACTCTCTCCCTTCAAATACTGTTTCCTTCGGTTTGTTCCACTCTCTAATTGTTCGCTTGATGAAAGAGTAATGTCCAACATTTATTTGTCCTTTTGAACACTCCCATCTTGAGTATATGGTCTACTCTTCCAACATAACTTGCTTTAATAAGTTTACTGCTTAATTCCTTCCAGCCATCGTTTCCTTCAACTGCTCTGTTCATATTACACAACCTTGTAATTTTTCTTCTTTCCTCCAGTGATGTCCACTTAGCTCTTTCAACATTTCAGTAACGCTGTCCAATTCTTTTCGCATTACTCCTGAGCTGTCTCTCTTGTATGTCCATCTGTGCACTCGATTCAACACCCTTCTAGCAGCCAATCTTTGAACTCTCTCTATTGCAGCTATCTCCCGTAACTTGTATGTCCATCTGTGCACTCGATTCAACACCCTCTAGCAGCCACTCTTTGAACTCTCTCTATTGCAGCTATCTCCCGTAACTTGTAAGGATCCCACATCGCACTTCCATATTCAACAATGGGTCTCACGAGTGAGGTGTATGCTTAGTTTTTTACTTCCTTTCCAGTTCCTTTCAACTGTCTCATGACAAAATTTAAATTTTGTTCTTGAAAAAGATAAGGAAGTGTCTATTCGCACAGTAATACTTTGCAAATAAGAACCTGAAACACTATTCGCAAAGTAAAAAACGGCCTAAAACCCGGGAGTTACGTGGAAAAACACAGGGGAGAGTAGGTTAAATTTTTGAGGTTAAAAAAAAACCTATATACATCGCGTATTATACCTCGTGTAGGCTATACGGAATGGAGCCGGGTGCTTGTCGCTTGATTTACTTTACGCGTATTCGGTCCTTGTTCGAACAATTTACTTTGAGAATAGGGTCGGCCATCTTTATTCAGCATGAAGCCATAATTTCACATCAGTATAGGCCTACATTCATTACAAAATTATACGTAATTATGTATATATTTTAATATTCATAATTTAATGAACTTCTGGAATATCCCAGTATGTATTTCTATATTTATATGAAACTGAGACGTCTGGCCGAGTGGTTGATACACTGAGCCGTCATTCAGAAGACCTGAGTTCGATTCCCGCCGTGGTCGATCATCCTGACAGGGGTTTTTCGTGGTTTCCCTTTGTCGTTCAGGTCAATATTGGTATGGTTCCTCAACAACAGGTCATGACCAACTCCCTTCCACCATCCAAAAACACTGAATAAAGTAACTTTTCATCTCATTATCTCATCATCTCATATATCATTCACCGATGCCAATAGATCTTAGTCATCAGTACAGTGCGTCGTTAAACCCAGCATAAATGAATAAATATTCATATGAAGTGGGCCTATAATCGAAAACTCCACCCACTTTGACTTGAATAAAATGTAATTGTCTTGGCAATTCTTGAGTCTAGAAAGCCTTGAATCTCTGCAACATGGTTCTGTTATTATTTCTATTTATTTGGTGAATACAAAGCATCTATTTCATTATTTTTTTCAAAATATAAGGGTCTGATGAGAATACAAAAATTGAGTAATAATTTTCGTGTGGCCTTTCACATCAGAATGATTATTAGTCACAGCTGCTGCCAGCTGAATCTACTTCATGGTCTGTATTAGTGATGACATTGATACTCAAAATCAGGAATCGATTCTCTGAGCTCCAGAATTGATTAAGAATCGATTTTGGAAAAGAAAAAGTTCATTCTCAAAAAAAGTTGTGTAATTTCAAGCTTTTTTTTCAACCTGCCCGCAGTGTTTTACATGAAAATTAGCTGCTAGCTACTTCTTTGACCCGTACTGTACCATTCAGGTATTTCCGTCAACGTTTGGCTGTCCCCGAAAAGGAACCGAAAAGGATAGCTTGTGTCCTGTAAATCTCAACAATACACAATAACATGGGCAACGTAATGAGCACGTATTGCGATGTGAAGTAGTACAGCACTGACCCCCCAAAGAAAAATGAGAAAAAATCAATTTTATGATTTGAGAATCGTTTTTTACATTAGAATTGATTCTGAATCGATTCTGAATTAATCAATGCTATCACTAGTCTGTATCCACATGATTGCAATCTGAAACCTTGGTCTATGTTGTAAACATAGCCAAAATATAGGTAGTCAGGGTGTGTATAGGAAAATAGCTCGAGGCTGAATAAATGAACTGGGTAAAAGGGAAGAAAGAGCAACAGCTTACCGAGATCTATGAGTGGAGATAGGCCTACTTACCGACTCTACTCTGCTGTGACCAAGGCAATAGCTGAAACGTCGGAATCTCGTGTGTACTTTTCATCTCTGTGTTCTATCTACGGGCTCTCCACTATGAGTAGGCCTTTCTCTACTCATAAATCTCGGTAAGCTGCTGTTCCTTCTTTCCCTTTCACCCGATTCACACATTCAGCCTCGGGCTAGTTTCCTGAACACTCCACCCAAGATACATTGAGGGTTGAATGTTAACATAAATGTTAGAGAACTTGCCACCACACATTTATGTGCAATTGCAAGAGTTATTTTTTAAATAATAGAGCAGCGATCAATACTTCTCAGGAAAGTACTCGGGAAATATGACATGTTTTCAAATGAGTGAAGTCACAATCTCCTATTGGCAAACCAACGCAACCCTCAATGCATCTTGACTCCGCCAATCGTTGCGACCGGGCCGCTACGACCGTGTCCGCTGGAGTGTGTGTCTGGCTGAGTGTGTGTGTGTGTGTGTGTGCGTGTGTGTGGCTGAGTGTGTGTGTGTGTGGTTGGTGGAGGTCGTCGCAATCGAGCCGCCACAGAGTCTGATTGCCTGTATGCGTGTGGTTTCAGACGTACCAGTGCCACAGCAAGGGCACGAGCGACTTTGTCTTCCTGGGCTCGTGCAGTCTGGTCGCCACCGCGGGTCACAGCTCCGAGAGCAAGAACGTCGCCATGTGGGACTCGCTGCTGCCGCAAAAGAAGGCGCTCATCGCAGGTCAGGACACATTCTTACATCTATAGATTTAGGAATTTAACAATAATGAAATAGGCGATGAGATCTTAAAATTCCAAAATACCTTCTCATTTTGGTTTTCTTCATGTTTCATGATATTTTTATTCGTTCAACATCATTGGCTATTCTATCTCGCTATTTTTTACGATAAGCGTCTTAATCAGAGTATTTAACGATAAGTGGGATATTTTGTGGTATTTCACTAAATATGCACGATTTCAATGATGGTGAGTTAGTCGTACAGGCGGATATCATGAAAAATTATTGTGTGTAAATATAGAAGCATCTGGTGAACCCACGGGTAAATTGTGAAGATCATTGTCCCTTTCCTTAGATACCAGTCGTGAATGAGTTGTTTATGAGTTTTTTGCTACAAAATGCTATGTTTTGAAAACTCTACGCGACAAAAGCTGAAAATAAAAACTATACTCCTACATCTTTACTCATACGTCCCGTTCACACTATAATCATTAACAGCTGTTACCGGCACAGTAGCTGAGTGGTTAGCGCACTTGCTCCATGTGACCCGGGAGATGAAGGGACATATCGGACCCGGTTTTATCCCCGCCACCGTCCATCTTTACAGGGGTTTTTCGTGGTTTCCCTCTGTAGTCTAGGCTAATGCCGGGATGGTTCCCACAATATAGGCCACGACGGCTTCCTACGTACTATCCTTCCCATTACCCACAAGACCTTCATCGCATCATCCCATCATCTCATTAATCATTCATCCGACGCCAATAGATCTTAGTAATCATTACAGTGCGTCGATAAAACCCAATACAGTAGAACGTCGTTTATACGACTTTCAGGGGACTGAGAAAAAAAAATCGTATAAATGGATAAACGTATAAATGATTAATTAATAAATCTGGGTTCAAACATTTACCCACTGCATAATCAATGTTTTCTTTTGTCTTTATTTTCGTGTGTATGATGTTTTTGGTCTGGTCTGTAAGTAAAGACGCGTCACAGCTCTCCCCTCCGTCCCCTCACCAACCCTCGCACCACTACAGCATGCCATTATGTCCTTGACAGCTCTCAGATGACGTGTGCTTTTTGAGAGAAAGATGCAGACATTTACCAATGCTCATAGCAACCAATTAACACTGTCCAGACGACTCCTAGTGTGGCATTTACTTCAAATGTTTGACATGACATTGACAGAATTACATTTTTTTTGTTTTTCTGTCCCTGTTAGAAAGGGAATATTACTGAAATGACATTTGACTTCAAACAATGAAAAGCGATCATCATTGCCTTTTTAAAATACTTCGATTTTGAAATCACTTTTCGTTGACATGAAAGAAATGGGCTCCTGCACACGCCTTGCATACCCCCTACCCCCCTACCCCCCTCCCACACATTATCAGCTGTCACTGGCTGGGCAAATGTGCCAGTGTGATTGCAACATTCTTGGCAGTGTGCTTCCAAACCTTGAGGTTGGAGGTCCTGTTGCTCTAAAGAGTGATGATTGGTTTAGGAAAATGATGCATCTCTTCATGAATATAAGTGATTTAGGACTAGACAATATCCATAAATATTTTCTGGGGTGGGAAAAACTCGGGTAGGAGTGAAGAAGTCATGATAAGGTGGCATTTTTACTAGGGAAAACAGGTGTGCTTATGCATGTGTTGTTTACGTTTTGGGGTTTTTACGACTTTATGATGAACACCTGACTGGAATTATTGAAAATGTTGGAAGGAGACAAGAAATTCAGTTGTATATACGAAAAGTCGTGAATAAATGAGTTGTATAATAGAAGAAATTTAACATGTAGTCTTATGGAGAATGGTTGGGACCACCTGGAAAAGTCGTATAAATGTAAAAATCGTATAAATGAGAATCGCATAACTGACGTTCTACTGTATATATATATTAACAGCTGTTGATCTAACAGAGGGTGCCTGGGCACAAAGCAGCATGGGTGATACCGTTCTAACTGAGGTGAGGTGTTCACACTGACAACGACGTCATGCACTGCCACCTTTCTGTCCAATTTACGGTACTCTTAATTTTCATATTGCATTTATAGATTTACAAATTTTCTGTCGATATCTCGCCTTGTTTTTGAACAAGGCCATCTATATAATTCAAATGATGTAAATAATATAGAGGGCCTTGCTTTGAAGCAACAATGTGACGATGACAAAATGTTGTTTTTCGAGAAGGCGGTGGTTTTTTATCTCTGTTGAGAAGCTAACTGGGTTCACAGAATAAAGTTACGGCTTGAAGTCGCTTAGTGGTAACTGCATTCCGTTCACATTATGTTGCTAACCTCAGTTATACCTGTTCACACTATGATCACTAACTGCAGTTAAGCCTCTAACGGCAGTTAACAACACAATGTGAACGGACCGCAGTGAGCACTAACTGGCATCAAGCTCTAACTTCGTTCTGTGAACACAGTTAGAGCAAAGACCTTAGTATCTAACTTCGTTAGAAGACGTAAAACAGATCTTATTCACCATGTAATGCTTGACGACATTGCTCACTAGTGCTACCTGTCTCCGTGGAGTGAATTAGAAGAGAGATATTTGCTTTACCACCAATATGTTCAATGCGTATAAAACCGAACTGACGTGATTATCGTGTTGTGAATCATTCATAGAAATATTCCTAATAAGTTATGAATAGTATGGATATGTACGAATAAACAGATATTTCAATTGGTCAAGCCTACTTACATTCCCGTTTCTCCCCGAATCTGAAGAATTACTTCACTTTTGCCTTGATCACATAATAATTAAAACACTCGGCGATATAACAGATAGCGTTGTCTCGCCCACTCATGATGGAACTATAGGCCCAGGCATATTGATGAATCATGAGATATACTAGTTCTGAAAAAAACATTAGTTGGATAATTATGTGGATCCAAAAAGGTGTGAGAAAAAATCATTCTGGAAATCATTCCAACTGGCCCGCCTAAAGAATAATTCACTCCACTACGATACGTGCGCTAGCATCGCTCTATCACCGCTTAGAAGGCTTAGTTTTACGTCTTCTAACGAAGTTAGATACTAGGGGTGTGCGAATCCATGTTTTTTATTTCAAACCGAATCCGAACCAAATCTTCATAAAAAATACCGAACCCGAATCCAAATTTTTTCAACATGGATTGTGAAACGTGATAATGGGACAAACGACACTGCTGATCAAGTTACTCTTGATCCAGGAAGTGAAAATCCTATCTCAGCATTCTCATAATGACAGAAACTGCGAGGTATTCCACTGAAAACACGTTTAATAAATGTTTTATCATGAAAAAGCATCATTTTCTCAATTTCCATCATTTTTATTCAACGCGCAGTTATAAGCATCGTAGCTGTTTGCTGCATGGCATCTGTCATCTTACTACTGCGTGGTCGTGACGTGTATGGTCTAACCTTGACAAGGACGAGACCAAAGACCTTAGAATCTAACTTTGTTAACGAAGCTAGATACTAAGGTCTTTGACGAGACTTTCGTTCGTCCGACTCGTGACGGCCGAGCGCCAATCGAAGCCGGCCATATATGACGACCCCACCCACTCGTAGGCTAGTGCGCATCGCACTTGCTCACGCGATCTAGAAAGTTGACAATGCAATGTTGCCACGTTTTCGGCGCCAACATTCGAAATTTTCAAATCTTTTATGTTGGACCGAATCCGAATCTGAAAGTGGATTTAGATTCAATCAGAAAAACAAGGATTTGCACACCCCTATTAGATACTAAGGTCTTTGGTTAGAGCTTAACTGCGATCGAAATCTTCCGCCTTCGCAAAGAGCAACATCATTCGCATTGTTACAGTGTTGGCTCAAAGTGAGGCCCTCTATGTTATTTACATCATTCGAATGATATAGATGGCCTTGTTAATTTTGTTCTTTCAGAAGTGAAGTCCTTACATTTTCTTACATTTTACCTTTTACAAGGTCTCTTCATAATATAAGCCGCAGTTGAGATAAGGCAAGTTTGGTTAACTGGAACAAAACATACGTAGTTGAGAAAATGTATGACCATGGTGCAGTGATACCAATATACTTCATCAGAATATAAACAATGTGTTCCAATTCGCGTCTTCAAAGTGGAATATTTTCAGTGTCGGAGTCTGAGTCCAGGGTCCCGATTGCCTGTAGCGCAACTATCGCTTTATATGGAATTACAATGCTATACATGGCTCAGGAGAATGATTATGTCAGCAGTTGCATTTGTTTTGCACAAAAATGATAGATTTTGTAAGTTCAACAATGCCACCGGTACCCGTAGCCACGCTTAACTACATCTATGAATCTCACCCAATTCATATTCAGCCTCTGGCTATTTTTCTATACACACCTTATCTACATCTAGTTCACAAGAAAATCTGCCAAATCGTATCAGCCAATCGAGACCTGTGACTCTGAACTGACTGCAAGAAACCACAAATACCGTACATGTTATTTGTATGGGAGTCGGACGTCGGTACATCTTCATATCATGATGAAGTACGGTATGTTGTTATCATGTCATTGTGGTATGACCAGTGTTGATTTCAGAGATTTTGTTGCGGGGGAGCTTTTGTGTTTCCCAGGGGAGGGCAAGGGAAAACCAAAATACAAGTTTCTCAAACAATACACTACAGTGAAACCTCTTACTCTATCCATGGTTTTTCAAGAAACCAGGAAAATGAAACCATCCATGCAGGAAAACCATCCATCCATGAAAATTTAGCATCAATTATATAGGAGTGGGGTGAGAAAAAATCAATGATGCAAGCAGGAAAATGATGGACCTGAGAACAATGCATAGAGGTTTCAATGTATATACCTAGTGCTTGATGTTTATATCTCGAAGGGGGGGGGGGGGGGGGGCAAACGTCAAGCTGCAGCCCCCCCCCCCTCCCCCTTCCCCCGTAGGTATGCCTGACTTCAACACTGGCTATGACCATAAATACGTAATAAAACCGCGCGTGTTGGTGTGTGTTTAGCGTTCACGTGCCACGAGCAAGGGGCATCAAGCGTGGTGTATGCGCCGCAGCACCAGCTGCTGATATCAGCCGGCAAGAGGGGGGACGTGTGCATCGTGGATGTGCGCCAGCGCCTCCTGCGCCACCGCTTCCAGGCGCACGAGACCGCCATACGTTGCCTGGCCATCGACCCCGGCGAAGAGTTCTTCGTCACAGGCTCGGCCGACGGCGACATCAAGGTGAGTTAGGGGTGGAGGAGGGGGGGGGGGGGGAGAAAGAGAGAGAGAGAGAGAGAGAGAGAGAGTGAGAGAGAGAGAGAGAGAGAGATAGAGATAGAGGAGTCATTGAATAAAAAGAATATCAATGCTAAGATAACTTCATGCTCTTTAATTGATAGACATTCCACTTTTGTGAATCCAATCAGTTTTTAGTTGATACTTGAATGAATACCAGGAATTTACTACAACGTAACATTTAACTTCACGTTTGAAACAATTCACATTTTGCTTGATGCGTAGTTCTTTGGGTTACAAGTTGAAACATTTGACACTGTTGAAGTTCAGTCCAGTTTCAAATAAAGCAGTGCGATTATAATCAACTACTGGTAGGTTTTTACCTCGTGTGTTATGCAAATGAGTTTCATCTTTTTCAAAAATACTTATTTGTGCATGAACGAAGCAAACTAATTCTAGATTAGATGGTAGTCATCAGTAGAGTGCGTCGTTAAATCCTATCGAATGCAATTGAGCGTAACGTGGCGTCTGGTTGCAGGTGTGGGCTCTGTCCGTGCACAGCCCCATGTACTCGTTCCCGGGGGAGCACGCCCGCTCCAGCTTCTTCAAGCACATCGGGCAGGGCGTGACGCAGCTGCACGTCGACGGCGGCGGCCGCCTCTTCTCGTGCGGCGCCGACGGCTCGATGAAGGTGCGCCAGCTGCCCGACAGGGACCTGGCCGTGCACACGCTCTACTGAACGCCCGGCTGGTCGGAGGTCACACGGCTCTAACTCGCCCGGCGCTGGCAATGTCTTCGTAAGGCGAGATAACGACTAAAACGTTGATTCGTGGGCGTGCGTAAAGGTATGCAGGGCTTGATATTCCGGGCAATAACTCAATTTCCCTGGATAACTTGATATCCCTGGATAACTTGACATCCC
Source organism: Brachyptera risi (assembly GCA_964007535.1). Taxonomy (NCBI): domain Eukaryota; kingdom Metazoa; phylum Arthropoda; class Insecta; order Plecoptera; family Taeniopterygidae; genus Brachyptera; species Brachyptera risi. The sequence goes on along the minus strand of OZ023330.1, from coordinate 42,848,729 downwards.
GGGCAATAACCCGATATGGCGTTGGCAATGTCTTATTGAGGCAGGATACCAACCAGAACGTTGATCACGAGCATGCAAAAGTGTGCAGTGTCGGCCCAGGCCGTACCTAACTGATGCACCCACAAGGAAGGAGAATTTCATTGTGAATTATCAACAACAAATTTTCACTAATATTAGGCCTACCGTTTCTGGCAGCCTTGTAGGCCTAATTCTTGAAACTCGCGAAATGCCTTGGAAAAGATGAAGTTTCTCGAATGTCTCTGCAGAACTAATTACGAAGCTGGGTCAGTTAGCTATGGCTACAATGCGTTCTGAAGAAATGGATAACATTAAACTCATTTAAACTAACAGACAGTCAATAAGTTCATCACAGTAGGCCTAAAGAAATTTTACTGGTAAAATATGCGTAGGCCTAGTTTTGATTCACATACAAATTTAAATTTCGGTAAGTATAATGTCAAAACCGCACGTGCACATAAGTTTGAAATTAAATGATGAGACCATGTTCTCTGCATGAATAAGTAGCTTGACGAAAAGTGTTTTTCCGTAACAGGAAATGTCGTGTGCACGCCCTTGAGATCGTTGGAACATCGTGTCAAGTTATTGCGCAACAGTTGGTGTGATTGTAATCTGGTCAGTATATGGCCAGTAAGCATCTGCCGACGCGCCTCGTTGACACCGTCGTCATGTTGACGAACATAACAACAGTAAAATGGGCCACAACAGGTTGGCAGAATAGTTTCAAACAAATCCTGCTGAAAACGGCATATTTCCAATCGGTGCGTCGTATTACTGAAATTGATTCAGTGTTCCTATATTTCCATTGTTGTTAGCACAGAAACCAAACTCTACTTAAGGTGGCAGCTATGAATTATATGAAGTTGGATGAATTATTGCGTTGATTTGTTATCATCTGTCGAAACATTAACTGACTCGTTTATTAAATATACGGCAATCAAAATACTAATAAATCCCTTGAAGATCCAGATGCCCAGGACGTTACGTGTAGGGGTTACAGCTGAAAGGGTCACTCGTGGATCTTGGCGCAGTGTCACCTAGGTCTTGTCGTGTAATAAAGCATGCTCTTCCGATTGCGATTTCACGTCAAACGCTCATGAATCAATTCAAGATGGCTCATAAAACTAGCTGAAGAATATGAGTAGTCTATGATGACTTGATTATTTAAAGATGAAACCAGATAACCTGCAGACATAGTTATCGTGGACGCGACGGTTAAAGCCGCGATAAGACGGTAAGACATTGCCAGCGACTGGATCCGTTTTGAAACGGCATTTCAGCCGAAACGTTTCGAGTTTGTAATCACTCGATTGTTGAATAATGATAAATACTGATTTACTGTGTCTTAATTTTTTAAATATGTTTTAGTATCTCTGTTAATAGTGTAATTAAATAGTTGTATAGCTTTCAAGATATATGTATATACTTACGATTTAGTCCACTAGTTTATATATTCCGTGCAACTGATGCTTGTATCCGAGAGACAGAGAGCGAGGGGTCAGCCTAACAGACACATACTGTGGCCACTTAACGCTGTGCCGTGGAATCACACTGTATTGGTGAACCGGCTGTATTTGAAATCAACCGGCTAGTGATCAGATATACCAATTGGCTAAAAAGAACTACTAAACGTGTTCGTGGCTCATTGGACGTTACAGTCAGCGAGACCTTTACATGTTAAACTTGAAAGTGGTAAGCCTATCAAGACACGGAGTGAAGCTAATTGTTGACCACTTGACGGCTGTGGCCGCGTACATGTGTTTGTGCACTTTCCAATACGCTGCATTTAATATCTCAACAGCATTACATATTGTTAGCATTGTTGACATGGGACTGTACAGACATCTAAGAGGTGGATTGACAAATTGGTGTTGATTTTTTTTTTGCAGATAGAATACGCTAATGTATTGCAAATGATATAATACAGTCAGCTGTTATTCCAGAACCTCGTTCTAGGCTGTATGTGTCAAATTGACGAGCCTCTGATTGTTAAAGAACAGTGATATCGGCAAGTTGATTGTTTCACATAATATATCCATACAGTAGAACCATTTGTTTCTCCAAGTATCTTTGCTGTGTAACCTTCGGCCTGCCTGACTTCGTAGCCTGGCTGTCAAGTGGTTAATGGTAATACGGTCTTTACGGGAAAATATGATTTTTAAATGTTATCGTTTTGCTGAAATTAGCTACAGTTGATGACATGGTATGCTGGAAATATACTCATTGCATTTGTTGGCTACCCCACACCCTCTGTCTCTCAGTAATTTATATTGTATATCTTTTAGTGGATACGAGTATGGTTTTGAATATTATATATATATATATATATATATATATATATATATATATATATATATATATATATATATATATATATATATATATATATATATATATATATATATATATATATATATATATATATATATATATATATATATATATATATATATATATATATATATATATATATATATATATATATATATATATATATATATATATATATATATATATATATATATATATATATATATATATATATATATATATATATATATATATATATATATATATATATATATATATATATATATATATATATATATATATATATATATATATATATATATATATATATATATATATATATATATATATATATATATATATATATATATATATATATATATATATATATATATATATATATATATATATATATATATATATATATATATATATATATATATATATATATATATATATATATATATATATATATATATATATATATATATATATATATATATATATATATATATATATATATATATATATTATATATATATATATATATATATATATATATATATATATATATATATATATATATATATATATATATATATATATATATATATATATATATATATATATATATATATATATATATATATATATATATATATATATATATATATATATATATATATATATATATATATATATATATATATAATATATATATATATATATATATATATATATATATATATATATATATATATATATATATATATATATATATATATATATATATATATATATATATATATATATATATATATATATATATATATATATATATATATATATATATATATATATATATATATATATATATATATATATATATATATATATATATATATATATATATATATATATATATATATATATATATATATATATATATATATATATATATATATATATATATATATATATATATATATATATATATATATATATATATATATATATATATATATATATATATATATATATATATATATATATATATATATATATATATATATATATATATATATATATATATATATATATATATATATATATATATATATATATATATATATATATATATATATATATATATATATATATATATATATATATATATATATATATATATATATATATATATATATATTTCATGAAAGTAATTAGTTCCGTGAAACAATCTACAGCCGTCGTGAAATGTGGGTTTACGTAGAGGCCTAGTCGACTGAGTACAGCAATTCCAACAATAAGAAAACATGGAGTGAGTTTTTTTTGTTGTTGAAAACTTTGGTGCCATTTTGTGTCACATTTAACCTTGACTGTTTTCCTTCCCCCCCCTAAAAAATTGGCCTTGCGATGATCATGTTGGATCACCGCAACGCTTGCAGACTGAAAAAAAAGCAAATCAGTTTCAAGGAAAAGAGGTTTTGAACTAAATAAACACCTTTTTCAACGTGCTGTGAATGTTTGTATAACTGTTTAACTGATGTGAAATGTAAATAATTGACACGTCACATTCACACGTTCTCACGTCATATATCTATATAATATATAAATGGTCTTCGGTCACTGATGATATGTATCTTTCTGTATCTAGTCGTATTACGTCCAAGTATTTGTGTGCTGTTTCCAATGATCACAACTATAAAGCTTTATACGCGTATAACTCAGTAACTACTATAAAAACTAATTTAAAACATTTCACGTAGAATATTTATGCGAGAAAGGTCACGTGTTTTTATTTATTTCGGGTTGGCTACTAAGACAGAACAAACAATATTTCTGATCTCGAGCTAAGCCTGCTGTACGTTGAGTATTTATCGAATCGTAAAGTTTGAGTTTTTAATTTGTTTATGAAGTTGAAAAGGAATTGCAATTTATCATTTTAATGAAATCTTATCCGATTGTACGCGGCATTCTCATTCCCCTTTCATCCGGTCGTGCCCAGTTGTGCGATCCAGGGGGCCGCGATTGTGAGGTTATGTCGTTGAAGTCGCGCGTGTGATAGTAGCGCGAGTGCGTGGGTTTTCTCAACGGCTGAATCGTATCTGAACATTCCATTTAATCTTTTAATTTCTATTCAGGCCTATTGACTGTCCTAGCGCCTAAAAGTATAAGCCGGGGTATTTGTTTTTTGGCGTGTTGGTACCAAAGCAATATATATTATATATATAGTATGAGATTATGATTTTATCAGAAGTGAATTTCAAAGAGTTTTAATCAACTGCTGTTTTTATTTTTTTCCATGTTTTTCTTTTTTTTTGTCAGTCTTCATTGTGATTCATAAGGTTTGTACAATTATTTATTTATTTTAAATCAAACACCGGATGAAAACTTGAATGCTGTTGGTTCATATTCTATCAATTTGTTGGTACCCACAGTTTATTATTATTGAATTAATACGTTGTTACATTGGAGAGGCCTATCGATAGAACTTACAGACCCTACTAACAGGTATTTATAGAAAAATCAATTTGTGTTTGTGTGGCATATGGTTAGGCTAGTGTTACTAGGATTTACCTGAATTGAGTGTTTGCGTTGCGAAGGTTTCACAACCTGACGTAACGCACGGTGACTGACACGAGGCTTGATCTCGTTCTGTCGAAGTTGTTGTAACACATGCTTTAGTAGTGGATTTAGAGTATAGTCATAGTAAAGTACTTATACATACATATTGCATAAAATATAAATGATGTTAAATAATAATATTATGTTGTGTGCTTCATCCCAAAACTTGATATATTACTGAATAAATAGTGCGAGTGAGAGTATTAAACAGAGTCAACGGTTGTTCTTTGATGGAGTGGTGTGCGTGGACATGTCTAGGGCTGCACTCTGGTATCTAAATGTTGCACTGTGTCTGTATTGACACGTACATAATACTGTTGTCACATGATCCGAAGATATATTAATAGTAAGTTCATTTGCGGTCATGTAAAGTGGTTGAACAAGCATCGTTGAAATGCTTCCGGACGAAAATTTAAGGACATTAAATTCTTCGAGTCAGGCTGAAAATCTACGTACAGATCATGAAAAAAATCTGCGGCTAGACAAGAAAACGCAGATTTAATTGAAATTTTTGTTTGGGAAACAACATTTATGTGACTGCAAAAGTACAAGGGATTTTTGACATGTGTATAATTATATAAAATCATTATATATATATATATATATATATATATATATATATATATATATATATATATATATATATATATATATATATATATATATATATATATATATATATATATATATATATATATATATATATATATATATATATATATATATATATATATATATATATATATATATATATATATATATATATATATATATATATATATATATATATATATATATATATATATATATATATATATATATATATATATATATATATATATATATATATATATATATATATATATACTATATATATATATATATATATATATACTATATATATATATATATATATATATATATATATATATATATATATATATATATATATAATATATATATATATATATATATATATATATATATATATATATATATATATATATATATATATATATATATATATATATATATATATATATATATATATATATATATATATATATATATATATATATATATATATATATATATATATATATATATATATATATATATATATATATATATATATATATATATATATATATATATATATATATATATATATATATATATATATATATATATATATATATATATATATATATATATATATATATATATATATATATATATATATATATATATATATATATATATATATATATATATATATATATATATATATATATATATATATATATATATATATATATATATATATATATATATATATATATATATATATATATATATATATATATATATATATATATATATATATATATATATATATATATATATATATATATATATATATATATATATATATATATATATATATATATATATATATATATATATATATATATATATATATATATATATATATATATATATATATATATATATATATATATATATATATATATATATATATATATATATATATATATATATATATATATATATATATATATATATATATATATATATATATATATATATATATATATATATATATATATATATTACTACATCAACAGTTGACACTGGTAGAAGCTTGTTGCTATTTAACTAGTTTTTAGTTGTTGAATGTACTAGTAACATACTTTTGTGATCACATCTCTCATCTCTGGTAAGGAGATGAGTACAAAGATACGTATAAGCGAGTGATTCAGACACGACGACGAGTAAAGTCTGCCTTTTACGAGTGCGCCTACAAAATGTAGCACGTGGAAGCATTTGTTACGTATTGTTTAATCGAAACCACTGTTGTGGTTCCTCATTTTATTATCGGAATGATAAACAAGACATGTAACATGTGCCGGAATGTTGGCTACAGACTTACAGGAATTGACAGAAGTAGTGTGCGGGGTGACGAAATAAAAATACAAATTTCATTTTCGAAATTTTCACATGTGTGTAATGACTAATGTGTTACAAATCTTCCCTGAAATGGCAATACCACGTAACTAACACCTTTGGAAAAAAAAATCGGATTGAATTGTACCCGTGTAACATTAATAAGTAGGCCTAACACCCCTGATATGTTAGGACCGCTTGAAATTGATATGACAAAATTGATGGAAACGTTACATTACTCGATATGCTTTATGAGACACCGATCTACTATCCAACGTCGCTGCCCGAAGCCCAATCAAAACACGCCTGTAACAATGATTCGTGAGCAATGATCATTACCGTAGGTAATATTGCTATTTCAGGGACGATATGTAAGACAAATGACCCACATGGGACATCTTGCGCGGGTATAGGCCTACGCATAAATTTGTGAAAATATTTCACAAGAATACAAAAATTAAGACCTAATTCAGCACACCTTGAAAGTAGAGATTAAATGGATGAAGTTTTAATTTATATCAAGAACGAAGACAATGTTGGGAAATTGTCATTCGAGTTAAAGTGAACTGTTGCTGGTTACGAATAGCTATCGTACCAAGCTCGTGCGCATATATGTGACTGTGCTTGGCCTCAGTACACCTGTAATTGTGCACTTGTATATTATATAATCTATTGCTGATATTTCAAAAGACAATACTTCCCAAGTATGATAATGTATGTACTTGTAATCGATTGTAACATAGTTGTAACTAGCCACGTAGTTGGACCTGTCAAATCCTATCAACTAGATAATCAAATACACAAGCTGCAACTTTGATCTTATATAGGCCCTACTAATAATGAATATAATTTGTTTTAAAATTATTCAGATGTTATTTGAAAACGGAGAACTTTTATTGCATTGTGTGACCAGAAATGTTGGATTAGATTCTAAATAGTTTTGTTAAAATAATGCACTTGTTTAAAAGGACTGTCTGGCAAGTAGAGTTACTCGGTACCGAGCTTCTATCTCTTCTTTGAATGCACGGTCAGTTTTAATACTGTCGTGAAATAATCAGTTTAAATACAAGACGGTTCTGAAAACTGTGATTATCTTCGTTCTAATTATTGTTTCAATCGCGTTGATAATTCAGTACATCGGAAGTAATGCCCAAAAGGTAACGATACCAAACAAAAACCAGACCAATGATCAAAGACGTATACCAGTTCTAGGCTATAATAGTTGATATTGTGATATTTTAATGATTACGGTCTAAAACTTGATCTACAGAATATAATTGCGCTGATTGCCTCATCCCAGTAAGCAATGTGAACCTGTCAGAAATGTTCTCTATAGTTTCCGTCTAGCTCACATGACTTACGGGGGGAAAAAAGTACAAACGTGTTACTGTGAATCAAGCTTTGATGATGCGGTTATTATAAATGAATAATAAATGATAATTAGTTTTTATAATCTCATATTAAAATTTAAAAGAAATACGAGAGCTCTTTTCTAATATCAACATCGACTACTTGTGACTGTAGGATCTTTCAGATAGTAAACCACCAGGGTGAACTTGTACCACGCCAACCGTTTGAATATGAGAATAATGATTGTAACGTTGAATAGCTTTCGGACAACTTCTTCAAAGGCTTACACTTCAAATACCGTCTAACCGGTTACAAACCCTTGTTAAATGTGTCGAGAATTGAAACCAGCATTCCAATCATGCGACTAAAGCCTTCTTCTCGTGCCCAACTGACCGTTATTATCCGTGAGCGAGACCTTGAGACGAAACTTGTGAGTATGGTTCTTGTGCCCGAAGCCAGACAGTCCTGCACGTAATGTACGTTCTAGAAAGTTCAGTAACAATACTCCTTAGATACAACTGAAAGGTATCTCTCTGAGGAAATAGGGTTATATTGGAATTTATCAGTTTTACTTGTGAATAATATCTATTGGTGAGGAAAAAATTCAGAAGTTGAATATGCAATTTTGTTAATTGATGCAGGTTTCATTTTTGTTTGCGCGCGCAATGTTATTAGCTTCAAGCTATTGCATATCTATAAGAATTGTTAGTAGCCCTAGTAGCACTTTGGTAGCCCATGAACATGTTAGTAGCACTAGAGCTTGTTGGTAACCAAGTTGTGCATGTATATGTGGTCAATAGGTAGTTATCGGATCGTAAATTTCAATGCCCGAATGCGAGACTCTATGCCCTTGAAAGCACTCAAGGGTACCGTTTGCATGTTGAACATAATTATATACATAAAAACTAAAACGTTGATATCCTTATAGCTTACGCACTTGATAACCTTCCATGCATTTGCAGTGTCCTTCGTTTGATCATTTCAAATTTAACTATTGCAATTCCTAGTAGAACTAACAGAAAAAATTTCTGTTTGAAAAATTGTATTGCTAAAATCGTGGATTCCAGCACTTTCGTCACTTTGAGTGCAGAAATGCCAATTGCAACTGACTGGATGCAATTAAACCGCGTGAGGTATATTACCGCAAAGAAGTGCCACTAGAGCACATGCACGGGCGCTAGAAAAACCTACAGAAAATGAAACTAATCTCACTAACCTAACCAATCTAACCTAAAACTCCTTTGATAAAAATAACATTTATTTATCTGAGTCACTTTTCGGGTGAAAATAGGCACTGCGTAGATCCGGTTCCTAGAATTCATCAGTATCAGTAAATACGCTAATGCAGTCAAATGAAACTGCATTTCTGAAACTGACTAATTGAAAATATCTCATCATCTTTATCGAGCAATATGAATCACACTGCAGTGTTTCTCTCCGTCAATGTTCAAAAGTGGCAATTGGAGTCGAAGTTTGACGTAGATGTGTTTAGGTGTAGTTCTCAGTGTCTGAACGTTTATCGTGCTTCTGGTAGGCCTTTTGTCGTGACTTCAATTCGTTCGTTTAATACGTATATGTCTATCGCCTAGGTGTACAGTGAATGTCGCTGACATTTTCAACCATGCCTAATATTACTATTTAGTCATTACTCGTACCTACGTCTCCAACTGTGAAAATAGTCCCCGGAATGCTTTGGTTAATGTATTGAAGTTGACGCTTTTTAACGCTGTTATAAACATTTTTGTAAGAGCGTCGTTGGAGGAATGTGATATGAAACACGTTGTGATTCAAGAACGTAGTTAGAGAAAATATAAAAAAGACAGCCCATATTTGTTTAAAAAATAGACCGTTCAATGCAATAACAGAAAAGAAGGATCAAAAATCATTTACACATTTCTGTCCTTTGGTAATTATTTAGTGTTGTAAAAAAACATTTTACATCCATTACTATTTAATCACCTTACCTCGATGTGTAGTAGAGAAGTTTTCTTCCAGTTTTTGTACTCGACACGAAAACCGCGCTCGAGACGAAATCTTGTTCAATTTTGTTACTCACGATAAACGTTGATACCGAGCCTGAAGGCACGTAGATTTTCTTTTATCGTTGATTATAAGTTATGTGTGATATTCACGTTTGAAAGTGTCCCGTTGTGAAACTGTGTGCCTCGGTTATTGGTTTGATTACCGAGAGACGCGTTTGTACGCGCGTCTGCTTCTCCAGACGACGCGTTCCATCAGGAATCACTCTCGTATTTGTATTGATTGTGAGTAGTGTTATTTTTTGAAGGACATTGGGACAATTGACGAGTATTTAGGTTTATATAATAGTGATTTACATAAATGAATATTATATTATATTATTATAGATGTATGTAAACTTACAAGATGATAATAATTCTCGTCCTCACTTAACTGTTGACATTATTGACTGGCACACATGTATTGTAATATATGAGAGAAATATAACGGCAACCTCTGTTGATTGTGGTGCTCATTTTTTCACCTTTTTTAAGTTATTCTCATTCTATTATTATCATTGACTTTATTTAACGTAATCTGCATTTTTTATTTTTCTCACATTGAAAACTTGATATAAGTCATTGTTCCCTGAATAAGGCTGATAACAAGGTAGGACTAAATGGATGGGGCACCACAAGGGCGATCTTATCACTCCCGAGGAAATTATAAATTCTAATGTATTCAATTTATTTATACTGGGGATAATGAGGCACTGTACTGATGACTAATATCTATTGGCGTTGATGAATGATATATGAGATGAGATGATGGGATGACAGGATACTTTATTAGGTGTTTTTGGATAGTGGAGAGGAGTTGGCTGTGGCCTGTTGTTAAGGAATCATCCCAGTATTGACCTGAGCGACAGAGAAACCACAAAAAACTCCTGTCAGGATGGTCGACCATGACTGGAATCGAATCCCGGTCACGTGAATGATGGCTCAGTGTGCTAGCCACTCGACCACTCGTCTCAGTGAAATTTATTCTACCAACTGTCATTAAAACTTGCATCAACGAAAGAAGAAGGTTGCCTACCAACCAAATAATTGTGCAATCTTTGGTAGGGCCCAATTACATTTAATCTCGTTACAACTTCAACGATTCAGTGCTTTTGTATCATGTTTCTTGTCCTGAAAAATAAAATACCCTAAAATTTCTCCGCTGTAGAAATATAACAGCGATATTCATGTTCATTAGGTTGGTATTTGACGTTTTGTGGTGGTTACAAGTTCAGGGTTACTGATCAATTCAAGATTTGTGTTGAGGAAAAGGAATCTTCAATCGGGTGGAACTGTTGTCACAAGTCATAACGGTAGGGGCGGCGCTGATACATACCCGAAGGCCAGTCACTTGGCTCTCGAACCATAGGTATAGGTTACCGAGATACGTTACTCAACGATAAGAAGGCGTAGGCCCCTACATATATTTTTTTTCTTGGCAGTAGCTCCACACCGCCTTGCAAACTGGAAGTTTCCGCCATATTCGACATATATTGGTGATAATATAGAATTGTAAATGTCCAATATGGCCACCGAGATTGGAACGAGCATATGTCGCAATTGGCTGCAGGAGTAACGTATCTCGGTGTGGTAATGTATATCTATGGCCAAATGTACCCGATCCTTCCACTTCAACCATAGAAAGAAGTGTCCATTCTACTTGTATATTTGTTGTACACCACATATTCTGCATATCATATTTGTCTTGATTTTTGTTTATTCTTATTTGTATCCCACTAGATGAGGCATCTGCTCTCAATGCTAGGGAGACTGGGTTTTTAAATATCATATTTAAAAGCTTTTAGCGATAAGTTATGGGTCGTGTAATTTTTTTAATCGTCGAATGTTTGAACCAACACTTGAACGTTTGAACCAACACTTGAACGTTTGAAAGTTGAGTGCCAATAAACTCCCGACAAATTATCCAGATGGCCATACGACTGCACTTTGGCTCTTCCCCACCGTTTCACTTGTGATAACAGGCGCATCCATTGTCAATCTCTTAATTAGTCTTTATTTTATTTTATTGGATTCTTCTTTGTCCCCTTTTTCTTTCCAATTCTTCATTTCTTCCTCTTACTTTCTTCCTTTGCCTTAACTTGTGTTTATTTTCATTCGTATAATAATAAATGATACCAATCTACAAAACATGACCTGTTAGTTATAATAATAATTTTATTCAACTCAACAAGTGATACAGTGAATGTAACTCACAAACGATATTTTCAACGTCGACGACCTTGACGAAACGGAACTCGGTGACTGATCACGAGCCAAACCAATCAGAGCTCATGGCTCCGAAGAACGCAGCAGCACCGGAACGCACCGTTTCCGTCGGAGTCGAATCCACTTTGGCTTTCGGACTAGACGTTGTTTTACGCTGTTGGTAGAACACACCTTCAATTAGTCACAATATACACAAAAGCCAATCTTTTTATTTGCTCAACGACTCTACCGATAGCTGAGTTATTTGGGAGTATAGGCTCAACTATATCAAAGAATTATAACAAACAAGACAACTTCATCAATCTTGACCCCCAAATCACGTTAGGACTCTGCCGCCTATGGGACTAGCTATTTGAAAAGAGTTATCAATTTTTTATTATTATATTGGGTTTTAACGACGCACTATACTGATGGCTACGATCTATTGGCGTCGGTGAATGGTGAATGATATGATGGTATGATGAGATGAAAGGTTATTTTACTAGGCAAACGCAAAATATGCGTTGTAAGATGAGCGAGATATCTGAATAAGGTGTAATAACAGTCCTACATCTGCTACTTTATCGACTCTGGTATTCTACACACTTTGTCCTTCATTTAATTGCTACTTTACCTTCTCTGGTATTCTACACACCTTGACGAATATGAAGAATATTTAATGCTTGGGCAAATATCTAATCTAGTAAGCAGTGAATCTTGGCTCATTTCCATATATTTGATGTATAAAAACAGTTATTTGAATTTTTTTCTTCGAAACGGCTGGTTTGAATTGCTTACAAAATGGTGGTTATGTGTATCATTTATGTTTGAACACTCGAGGAAAATTTTGTTTTTTTCGGAGAGGTCTCATTTTTTTAAATTTTCTCACCCAGCCTAATCTTATGGGGTTTTTAAAAACTTTGACATGATATTTCTCAAAATCTATCCGACCGATTCATTCCAAAAACTATACAGTTCTAAGTTGTAAAAGTTGGCCCGTACAAAAAAAGTTTCATGTTGATCAGTCAACCCTTGCGACCTGTGCAGTGCCCACAAAAAAAAAAAAAAAAAAAAGACAGACAAAGCCCTATAAAAGTGGGATGGAAACTTTGCTACGCTCATCTAATTAGGTGTTTTGGATGGCAGGAAGGAGTCGGTTGTGGCCTGTTGTTGATGAACCATTCCAGTATCAACCTAAACGACAGAGGAAAACCACGAAAAACCCCTGTCAGGATGGTCGACTACGGCGGGAATCGAACCCCGGTCTCCCAAATTACTGTTCAATGTGTTACCACTTGGCCACGCATCTCACTTTATTAATTTTCATGTACAGGCCTATTTCTAATGATTTATGTTCTATGGTTATTAAATTCCATAATGTTATTTGTACTAGGCAAACGCGTTACGTGTTTCCGCGTTGATGGATGAGCTGGAACATATCAACTTATCTTTGGATTGGTTATTACATATATATATACACCTTGAGATCCAAACCATTACATCACTGCCATCTTATTTTCCATTATTAATTCATATGATAATAAAGAAGGCTTTGTTTTAATCGTTTACAATCAAGTGGTGACACTTGTTGCTTTTATTTAATAGGTATCTTAATAGCTTCGAATAATTAACACAAATTACATTATATATTTTTTTACATCGAAACGGCTGATCCGATTTAAGTGAAAGTTCCGAATAATGTTTATCATTATTAGATTAAAATTCCCTGAGAATTTGAATCCTCTTGGATGAAATATTTTTCACGCATTTTTTCCTCTGGGTTATTCTAATGGGATTTTTGAAAACTTTGGAATGAGTTTTCAAAGAAGTGGTTCAACCGATCGCGCCTCAAAACTATACAGTATCGAATTGGATAAGGATACTTGTGTGTGCCAAGTTTCGACTAATTTTGAATTTCCGTCTGACCTGTGGAGCGCGAACAAAAAAACAATCAAAAAAAAAAAAACAGGCACTTTTTTTGGGGTATGGCGAAATTGAGTCTTCGCTTCGCTCATCCAATTATTTTCTCACATTTACTGGGTATTGGCATTAAGTGAGGAAGTATCCTATGGTATAGAGTGGCAGTGCCCTGGTTAAAAAACAGTCTACAGACTCTGGTAGTGTTACGCCTGGTAATCCTGCTAGGAGCGCTGTGATCAGCCAACTTTATCATTGATGGTGAGCAATTGATGAGTAAAGGCTCTGTCATACGGGCGTTGCCTATCTAGAGACTACTTTATCAATGTTATTGGATAGCAACAGAAGCTCTCTAGGGCTTTGTGGACATCAGGTGACTGTTCATTTATTTATATTTATGTCCATGTTCTTTTTTGTCAATAAAAAAAAAGTGATCACAGAAATGGCCACTGGTGGGGTTTCATGAAATCTCTATCTGTCGTTTTTCAAGAAAACAGGAGAGGAAAACCATTCATGCTAGAAAATGATCCATCCAGGTAAGTTTAGCATTGGTGAGATGGGAATACGTTGGGACAAAATGAAGGAAATGAGCAGGCAAACGATGGATCCGGGAACGATCCATATAGATTTCACTGTAAACACGGACAGTAGTACTACCAGGGTAGTTAACTCTGACCAAAATTAAATTTTCTCTAGACAACTGCATCCCCCTCGTTTTATGTTGGTTAGCAGTGCCACTGCTGCAGACGCGGGCTGTGGACTGGTCGATAGCAATCACAATCCGGCACGCTTGTTGCGCTTTTGCTGAACTACGTGGTAAGAGGGGTAGAATGGAGTGGAAATGGAGTACAGGGTATCAGTTTTATTCTGAGGTAGCGAGATATGTATATCTATTGTCTGTATTGTCAATAGTCAATTAGCTCTTCTGTTGACCTAATACAACAGAATACTCGTTATCTCGCAATCAGTATTGATAGACACATGTAAACATAGCTTCTATTTTTTCCTTTGATTGTATTCTCAAATCAATTTGAAAAGTAGTACTTTGGTGCATCTACTATTTGAAACATTGTATTTTGTAGCGCAACAACGTTCTGTAGAGTAACAACAGTACAGTATCGGTAAAACCACTAGGTAATGTACAACAGGTGTACAAGAGAGACCCCAATTGATATTTTTATAAAAATAGTGTTCATCAGCAGGTTAAATCTACGCCTGATCTGTCACCTGCATTTGACGCTGTAATTTGCTCTTCCAAATTCCCCGATTAACTTCACCCTTTTACACCCAAATTGATCTGACTTGTGGAAAATAACACCCATAAAACAGTATTAGAAATACTGTACAAATGACATACAGTAGTATTTCCCTCTACACCCCTGCCCTTGTTCATTGCTACCTCACGGACTGAAAGTGATTGACCCCGGCTAGAGACTGGTTGTGTCAGACTAGAGTGGAGACAAGTCAGTCAGAGAGAGAGTTTTCTTTTCGAGATGGTCTGGATAAGTGACTGGCTGCTGGCCTTGGCTCGGTAGCTCAATCAGCTGAGGCACTGCTTCAGAAACTGAATTCACCGTTGAGCACGGGTTCGAGTCCCGCATAAGGCATGGGTTTTTGTGAACTTATCATCACTTCATAGTTTCATAATCACCTGCTCATTTGTACCTCCGTATAACCCAACTGTTGGTGGAGTCGTTAGGCAACCAACAATAATCATCATCAAGTGACTGGCTGTGCAAGTGATTGTAATAAAAGTGGTGACGTGTTCTTTTGTTTTAAATAGAAGTCATACATTTTATGGCCAGGATCCTTCTTGTCCTTTGCGTTTAAACCTTTCCATTCTGCCTGAATGCTGTACTTTTGACCAGCACACTGAGCCACCACGAGCTATGCTGGGGTAGATTGTAAGTAAGAGCAACGTAACACTTATAAAGTGCTATTTACACTGTCCAATTTCCTTTGATTCAAGACTTTTATGCAATAAATTATATACAAAATATTGGAAGGTCATTTAGACTATCCAATACATTTGATCAAATGATGACGTTTGTTTGGTATCTAAGAGGCCGTGTATCATAGCTGTTTTCTCAATTCTCATAAAACCTTTGATGGAAATAGGACATACTCTAAACGAAAAAAATGCTAACCAACATTTTAAACGAAAAACTGGAAGCGCTAGTTTTGGTACAATTTTACGATTAGACTATCAAATACGGTAACTGTGATACAAGTCTTGAATCAGAGGAATTTGATGGCAAATTGGACAGTGTAAATGGGGCTTGACACTTCTATTATGCATATCACATTTAATCGCCAATACATTGAAACCTAGTAGAGTCAGACATTTGTAGTGCTTTGTCGCCTTTTCAAAAAAATAATCAAACAACATTGAATGTATCGAAACATGGAGATATATCAGAAGAACACAAATTAGAGCACTTTAACTTTCCATTGCTTTTATAGCAATAGCTATTTTTACATGTCACTAAGAGTTGGTTTGACAAAACTTGGTCAAGTGTTAATCCCCTAACTATTAGTTAGGTCAAGTTTGTCAGGTTAGGTTGTAAGGTATGAAAACAACATGCATACCGGTTATAACAAGTTATTTCAGTCACTATCGCTCAATCCACCAACAATCGGGGTAAAACCAGACCAAAGCATTAATAATACAAATGTCTAGGAAAAGTAAATGGTTACACGGGGTTAGAGCAAATAGACACCTACATACAGTATTCCCATGTGGCACGTCGTGATTAGATTACTCTTGAGACTGAAAATGACAGAATGTCAACATGTGTGAAAATGACTATGTATCAGTACGTATTTGAAAGAAGATTTTTGGTATGGGAGAATAGGTCTAATTTTGTGAAATTCAGAGGATTCACTTCTTGAGTTTATTTCTGTCTGTTGATTATTCAAAGTGATATTGTGAAGTACAACAATTATTGTCTAGATGGCACCAGGTGAGCTCGATACGTCTTGGGTGGGGGACTCTGAAGAGCGTATACTGGAATAAAAAGTCGACGCAGTCGTGTGACACGAGCTTCGTGGTACTCTTCAATGGAATGTGGTTAGGGTTCAGGTAAGGTTGGACACCCAAACCCATGCCACACAACCAAGTTGACTCTGTTCCGGTATACGCTCTGCAGGTGGTTCAGTAGCAAGTGTATCTGCGTCCAGGGCCTTATCAAGATTTTGGTGCCCCTCCTCTCAAGTATAGTAATCAATCTAGTATAGTACTGGTACCTACACTATCTCAGAAATATGACTAGCACTAGGTTTTCATTCAGAAGCACATTTATGATTATTGTGTTGAGCCATTACTATATGACTTATCAATGAGAAGGATTATTTTATACATTTTCATCATTACTAAATAATATGTTGAAATGATGATTCATTTAAATTTGTCAATTGGCAAGAAATTTTGTACAAAGACCATATGTACGCTAGAAGAAAACTACTAACTAGCAATACAGAATAATACTCTCTATGCATTAGGGCCTAGTTGATATCTCAAAACGTGAATTAATATCATATGAAAATATAAGATTTTTCAAAATATATTTACTACGTAATTATTTCATTTTTGAGGGGCTGATAACCCTTAAAAACTAGCCGCCCCTTAAGAATTTGCCTTGATATGGCGCTGCCTGCGCAGAGAATTCCTCTCGTCTCCCAAGTCCTACCTGCGCAACGTCGGTGATCCGGGCGCTGGCCGACCTCTGACCCGGTGGCCCGCTGACGGGCAGCAGAGGGAACCACTGACTGCCCGTACACAGCGGCAACACGTTGGGGTCTTCTATCGTCGCTTGTTTGGCCGTCGCTCGTAAGCCGGCTGTCGCCAGCTTCTCCGGCCACGCTATCAGCACTCCCAGCAGACACTGGAACATTCGTTGTTCCCTCAGCACCGGCACAGCGCAGTGGTTAACGCGCTCGCTTCATGTGATCCGGGAGGTGAGGGGGCATATCAGACCTGGTTCAATTCCCGCCACCGTCCATCCTTACAGGGGTTTTTCGAGGTTTCACTCTGTAAGCTAATGCTGGGATGGTTCCTACTATGGGTCAGCCATGCGTTTCCTTCTCATTATCCTTCCCAATACCTAAGAAACCCTCATCTCATCATCCTATCATCTCATTAATCATTCATCCGATGCCAATAGATTTCTAGTTATCATTATAGTGCGTCGTTAAACCCAATAAAAAAAATGAAAAACAGTTCCCTTAGCAACCTCACAAACAGCTACGTTAATCATTTATTCATTCCATTATATCGGGTTCAACGACGCACTGCACTGATGACCAAGCCTAATTAGCGTATGTGAATGCTATATGATATATGGGATGATGTGATGAAAGGTTATTTTAATATGTGTTTCTGGAAAGTGGAGAGGAGTCGGTGATGGTCTGTTGTTGAGGAACTATCCCAGTATTGACCTGACCGACAAATGGAAACCACGCATGACCCCTGTCAAGATGGTTGACCATGGCGGGAATCAAATCCTGGTCTCCTGAATTATGGCTCAGTGTGCTAGCCACTCGATCACACGTCTCAGTAAAGCTAGGTAATTGGGGGTTAAGCATGAGCTGATGGATGGATCATGAAGCTGTATACTGTCGTGCCGGAGGTTCAACTCCAGTTTTCCTGAAATTGAAGTGTAACCTATGCACGTTCACTGCTATGTTATTCATGAAGTTACGTAGAGGGCGTATTTCAACATAGATTTAGGGGACGTCTATGAATTATGTCACACTTTTTTAGGCCACTTTGAACCCCCCCTCCCTCCCTTGTCACAGTTGGTCACAAAACCTTTTACCCACCCCCCCTTTAAATACGTCAGAAATTTGAATTAACAGGCGGCAAATGTACAATAAAGTAATAAAATAAAAATGTTCATTTCTTAACGTTTGCTTTTTGAGTAGTCGAACTTAATAATTATTTGATATGCATCTTTTCTAGGGTGGGTATAAATATAAGAATCTATAAGTATGGCGCCAAATACATAGAACAAAAAAAGGTATGCCACACAGTTGCCTCCCCCCTCCCCCACTTGTAACACCTTGTCACAAATCTTGATAACCCCCCTCCCCCCCTGAGCTGTGACGTAATTTATGGACGTCCCCTTATCGACCATTAATGTGACTGCGAGTGTGCATCGGTGGGACTCGAACCATTATTGACAATAATTTTCAATCAATTGAAAAGTTTCTCAGATGGCAATTTTCGTCTTCTTTTATCACAGTATACACTATACAGTGAACCCTTGTTAATTCGAAATGCAAGGGACCCCCAAAAAAAAGATTTCGATTTATAAACATTTGGATCAACCAAAAAACTTCTTTTTCACACAAAATCATCACACTTCCCAATTAGGATTCAAGCAATTTCGTATTGCGCGCGAGAGAAAGCTATGCCACATTATATAGCTCGCTTCCATTGGCGGTCGGCTGTCCCGAGTCTGTCTGACGAACGAGTGTTCCAAGCTCACCACTCGTGCAGCGAGCGCACTCGAAGTCGGATAACGCATTCAAGGCAGGAACATCTCAGCTGGCTTCAGCCTATTGTTATGCGTCAGATAAAAAGGATGAAAATTGGGAAAATAATCAATTTAAGGAATTCATACGAACTATGTCAAATTATTCAATCTGGAAACAGTGCTAAAGCAATTGAAGGGTCAAAATATTAGTTCAAATTACGAATTAGCTCAAATTCGGATTAACCATATTCATTAACATTGAGATGTCTATACCTTCAGCCGGGGACTGACTACCAAGTTTGAAATATGTCAAATTTTTGATTAACCAAGTTTGGATTAACGAGGGTTTACTGTAGTTGAAATGCCGTACCTGAGTTCGTTGAACACTTCGTTTGATGTTGTTCTGGATGTAGGGTGTGAAGACGTCAAGGTCAAACGGATCGACCCTGTCTTCAATCTTATCACTGATCTCTTGAGATTGACTCATGAGAATCTGAAAAGAATTCAAGTTTTTAAAAACAATCAAATCGGTAAGTCTGCTTATTAATTGTTAGGCCTACTCAAGATGCATTGAGGGTTGCGTTGGTTTGCTGGTTTGAGATAGTGACTTCACTTCTCATTCCTCCCATGTTAAAAATGTGTACTAATTCACCGGTCACATCTTCAGAACTATCGATTGTGCGTAGTGGAGTAGTGACGGAGGGAACTAAGTTTACGTTCACGTCGGCTCAGCTAATAACAGCTGTCATCAAGTTTGTCAGCCTGTCAGCTATTTTTACTAAATAGAGTTTGGATCTAAGGAAAGTACTCAGAAAATGGAACGTGTTATGTGTTGAGTGAAGTCACCATTTCTAACCGGCAAACAAACGCAACCCTCAATGCATCTTGGCCCGGGTGCATGAACCAGCTAACTGCAAAAAAGTGCTTTCGAGTTATGAAGGTTTGTAGTTTGGCGATACACATTTAGGAATAAATTACAGTGAAACCTCTATGCATCGTTCCGGATCCATCGTTTTCCTGCTTGTATCATTTATTTGTTCTCATCCCACTCCCATATAATCGATGCTAAATTTTCCTGGATGGATGGTTTTATTCACCTGGTCCCTTGGAAAACGATGGATAGAGGTCTCACTGTAGTGTGTTTATGTTAGACTTGCATGGATTTATATTGTATTAATAAGTGAATAATGGATGAAGGTTATTCTCCACATAAACTCAGCATTTATCCATCATTTGCACCCTTCTTGATAGTAAATGAACATGTACACAATGGCTCTGATTGTCGTATCCAAACGCGGACAACAAGCGGATCAACAATTTTACTCATGAATGGAACGCACTCAAACAAAACACCACACAGTGACGCACTCTGTTGCCATATGATGGCAATCTTTGCAGGTGACGGAGTCAACACAATAAGGAATTCGTGGCTGTCACTGAGAACATAAACCAGCCAAGTCGAGTTAGCTGGTTCATACATCCGGGCCCTCAATTATGGCAGACCTTATTACCAAGTATTGGTACCTTGGTTGAATTTTTAATTAGGGCTGTGCGAGCAGAGCTTTTCAAGTTCGAGCGAGTTTCGACCACTATTTTAGTTCGAGCGAGTTTGAGCACAAATTTTAGTTTGAGCGAGTTCGAGCACAAATTTTATAAAAAATGTTAAAGAAAATTAAAAAAAAAAAACATTGTAAATAAAATCATATCTGGAAATAGGCCTATAGCAGGAATATAAAAAAAAAATGATATGACCAACCCTTGAACAATACTTCAGCAACATTTTCGTGAAAAAATTGAATTAAAAAAATTATTGTTTGAGAAAAACGAAAAATAAATTTCATTGTTATAAATTTCGTAAAAACCAAATAATCATGTAAATTGTTGGTTTTTATTTTATTGTCATTTTTTTGGCAGTTTTAGCATGATGGTTATCATTAAGTGCAAAATTTGAAGTGGATACAATCAATATTAAAGAAGATAGCCACGAAAATCATCACTTTCCGGTTAGAATTACGACAATTTTGTATTGCGTATGAGAGAAACCGGGCGAAACTACTTGATAAGTTTGCTACTGATGAGCTACTTGATCGGCTAACTACGCCGATGACGACGCGCAATCTTTTTGCCATTGGCGCTCGGCCGTCCCAAGTGTCTTGGCAACACGCGTGATGACATTTTAATGTGTCGTTGAAGAGTTTGTTGAGGGGGAGGAACTGAGGAAGGGAGAGAGACGCGTGTGCATGTCTGGTGGTTTCTACGACTCAACAGAACTCTTACTCAGTCACTCGGTGTCATTCAGTCCGGTGCAACTGACATTGTGAAATGATGCGCGTTGTTATCATTCAGCAAGTTCTATATGCAAAATCGAAGGGAGAAATGCAGAAACAAAACTTTTTCTCAAGTTTCAGACACTATATATATATTATTTAATACCAATATGTTGAATGATAAAAAGATGACAAGTTTATTCTCGCTCGCTCGTTCGAAAACGTTCGAGACCCGAAATTTCGATCTGGGAAAAAATCTTTTCGAGCGAGTTTGAGTCTCGATCTCCACTCGAACTCGCTCGAAAATTTTGAGTCTCGCACAGCCCTATTTTTAATATTTACCAACAAGTATGTAGGCCTACTGTCAGGTTTGATGACAGGTGTCAGGTTTGATATTGCCAAAGTCAATTGGTGAAATATTTTGTTTCATCTAATTGCGTTATATTTTTCACGTGTAATTTGTTGAAATGGGCCTAGGCATTCCTTCTTTATTACTTCTTTAATATGGCTGGTCCGAAGTTCTCGGCCACTCGTCTCAGTCACTCATTATTAAAGACATGTAAAAATAGCAATAGACCTTTTTCGAAAAGAATGAGCCATCTAGCGGCGATCGTTTGAACTTGAACGGGATGTTATATTACCTGCGTTCGAAAGTTCTATGCTACCAATGCTATTTAGCACGATTGATTTATACCATTGTGTGTTACAGTGAACGTATCAAGTTATGATATGATGGTCGTTTTAACATGTGTATGTTTACTATATTACAAGAGACTTACACACTGTCAGAGTGAGCGAAATGAGAGATAATGCAAGTTATATATCCCCGTGTTTTGCCTTTAACACTGTGGATAAGCGGACCGACTTTTTGAACCGTGCTAAAATTCCCAAAATGCAATACCAGCGATCTCGGCCAGCGACGCGCCTGCGCATTGAATTATGAAAATGATCTATTGCTATAAAAGCGACAAAATATAAAAGTGCTTTGAAACATATTCTTCTGAAATCTCTTCATGTTTCCATAAGTCTACATTTGAAGTTGTTTGATATATTTTTGAAAAGGCGACAAAGCGTCACAAACATCTGAATTAGCTATGTTTCAACGTACCGGTATCGGCGATTTAGACGCCATTCATGGAATAAAAGCATTATAGATGCTATTTTCTGCAGAACATATCAATTGGGAAGTAAACAGCTGGAGTCAGTTGAGGAATTTCAAAAACCAAAGTGCATAGGTCTAACCTAGGCGTGGACACCACTTTCCTAAAACTATCAATTTGAGTGTTCCACTTGAATGCCTATTGTACAATATATCAAATCAATATATTATATTAATATACTGATATATTAGGGGACCATACTTTTGTAACGGTACAGAAATGTTATTGCGCCACAAAACACAATGTTTTAAAATAATAGATGCACCAAAGTGCTACTTTTCATATTCTGAATGTTATGAAAAGTAGAAATAGATGCTATAATTGCATGTCTCTACTCATCATCATATCATTCATATTTGCCGTCACCTTATTATCTCTGGGAACGAGAAGCGCGGTGATGTATTTGACGTCGAGAGACATCTGCAGCGCGCGCGACTGGTTGACCGCGTCGCTGGTCGTAGTCGCGTCGTAGTGGTCGAACATCGCGCCGACCAGATGCTCGATCAGCTCCTGGTGGATGGTGGCGGGCAGCGTGTGTGGCACGAGGGCGTTGACCTCGTTGCAAACCGCGTGTAACAGCGCCTGCAGGTGGAAGCTCGGCTGGGACGGGACTCGGATGTCGGATCGAACGCTGTTACCTTCCTCTCCCTCCTCTTCGATGCTGACCACGTCCCATTGCTGGAAACACGACGAGAATTTTCCATTAAGTATCGTTTACTCACTCGCGTTGGGCGCGACAAGCGACGAGCGGCGCCAATCACAGCGCTAGTAGCTCGCGACAGGCAACATGGCGCGTAGGCCTTCGCGTGTCGCTTCCAAGTTGAACTTGGTCCAACATTTTCGCTCGGTCGCGTCTGATCGCGCGCGTTAATGTCCCACAATGCACTCTGTTCAACCATCAGCGCTGCGAATTTTACGGGACTTTCGTGAAAATTGGACGTACTCTAACCTCATCGTTGTGTTTGGAATTTGTTGTCGTGGTGGACAGGACAGGATACGTTATTTAATTCAATTTATTTCATTTTCATAATCATATAATATAATAATAATATTGCTCCACTTGGTAACTATACGAATCAATAGCATCCATCTTGCATTAACTGACATTCAGTAACCAGTCAGTGGCGGCGCGACTGCGCGAGTCAGTAAACGGTACGTGCGGGGAGCAACACGCGTTTCGCTAGTCGCTCGACGCGTCCAACGCGAGTCAGTAAACGAAGCTTTAGTCATTTTATATTTACAAACAGTCCTGTTGATGATTATTTGTGCTTAACGACCCCACCAACAGCTTGGTTATACGGGGGGGAAATTGTTTCCCAGAAGGGTGTTCATATAGAAGATCAATTGGAAAGACCAAATGTCAAGTTGAAAAGAGTCGTTGGTTCTGTCCTCAAAATAACTATCAACAGTAATTGGCATTCGGACAACTTCTTGCCACGAACTTGAAAGTCCAAAAGAATGTGTAATTTTCCTTAATTATCCCGTAGTTGTTGATCTAGGGTTTGCAGCTCCTGTTTTTTTAGTAGTTTGCTACAAAATGCTACGTTTCACATGAAAATAGACTAGCAAACCTGAACATAAATGCTATATTCCTACAACTATAGTTATAACGTCTACTATGTGGCATAATTTTTAGTTTCTAACTATGTTTCTAACTATGATTAGATTGAATTTGAGGGCAAAATAGTTGCCCAAATACCTACAAGGTCAGTTCTGTATATATATGGCCCTGGTATATCTTCTTCTATCCACTGTACAGTCTGGTGAGAGCCACAGCGTTCCGCTTACGCATTATGGACTGCTCTGGTAGCTAATTTGGAAAGTGAGTTTAGTTGATACTGGAAGGTGGCTATTTGTTATTTTCAGATGTCACCATGGTCACCAAAATTACAATCACATTAATGCAAAACCTTTGGGCCTAATCTCCTTTGTGCAAAAACAATGCCCCCAGCCGCCCTCCGAAGCTCAGTCAGCTGAGGCACCGCTTCAGAAACTGAGATCACCGCTGGGCACGGGTTCGAGTTCCGCCTAAAGTATAGGGTCTTGTGAATGTCCTTTCATTTATCATCACTCACAGTTTCATAATCACCTGCTCATTCAAACCCCCATATAGTCTAGCTGTTGATGGGGTCGTTGAGCAACATTAATCCTTAATCAACAATGCTCGCACAAGTTACAATATTTGCAATTGGTTCAACCCTTCCCATTCATCTACAGTAATAGCGAATACGAGTGGCCATGAATTGAATCACGTTAATTCCTCTGCAATAACAAAAATAAGAAAGAAAAAAAAAGGGAAATTCTGTAATCAACACAAGTACAGAGAAAGAGAGAGAAGAAAGAAGGTCAAGATGATAAGAAGACTCGAGCTTTTCTCCTCACTGTGGATGTTTGAATTGTTTCCTAACCCTGGCATTATTACCTCAAGAGTTTATTGTTTGTTGAATGAGTTATTCTATTTGTATTATTCTTTGGGATGGTAAGATCGCCCTCGTGGTGCCCCGTTCAAACGATCCTATCTTTCATGCATTGCCTTAAATGGTAAGCAATGATTTTGTATCAAGTTTTGAAGTTGTTCCCAGATTCTACGGATACTAAAAACCAACACGTACCGGAATTGTATGTAACAAATCAGCCAGCCGACTCTTATCGCCGAGTTTGTCGTTGATCAACGCGACAAATCTGGTCGAGATGGAGCGTCGCCACAGCTGCCACGTTGCCAGACTCTCGCGCCGCAGAAGGCCGACCAACTGCTGCCAGCGCGCGGCGTCTTGCAAATGGCCGCCGCCGTCGACGAGACACTGTTCGAGGTTGGTACACAGGTCGGGCGCGGCTTGGAGGAATCGTGCGAGTAGGATCGGACACGACTCGCCGCCTTGTTCGGAACACTCGCGTCGCACATGCTCTACCAACCTAACAGACGAAATGTCGTGGTGAGTACTGTACCAAGTTATCAACCTGGTCTTACATGAACATTTTTGATGCGAAATTGCTACTGCATGCGGGAGCGATATCGGAGGTTGACAAACATTTTGAATTACTAGGCAAACGCAGCATGCGTTGTAAGATGAGCGAGATATCTGAATGAGGTGTAATCAGAGTCGTTAAAGTAGTTCTACCTTTGCTACTTTATCAACTCTGGTATAATCGAGAGCTCTACACACCTTGACGCATATAAAATATACTACAATGAAGGCAAATATCGAATCGAGAAAGCAGTGAATCTTAGCAACATCATAATTTCTGCTATTATTTGATGAATAAAAACCGTTTATTGAATTAATTTCTTCAGAATGGCTGGTCCAAATTGTATACAGAGTTGTAATAATGTGTATCACCCATGTTTACATATTCAGAGAGAATTTTATTTTTCAAATATTTTTGCTCAACCTGATCTTATGAGGTTTTTAGAAACTTTGAGATAGTATTTCTCAAAACTGGCTTGACGATTCACCCCCAAAACTATACAGTTCTAAGTTGGATAAGTTTGCATGTACAGAATAAGTTTCATGTTGATCAGTCAAACCGTGCGACCTGTGGAGTGCTTAAAAACAAACAGACAAAGCTTCATAAGAGAAGGATTGAAATATTTGCATTTGCTCATCTAATTAGCCAATCAGCGACGACTGCGAGGTGGTGCGAGGTGGTGCGAGGTTTTGCCGCACAAGTTCAGCTCAAGTCAATTTCTTCCCCGCACCGTAGCATATCGCATGCGAAACGGCCGGGTGCAGTTTGGATTCAAGTGCAATCCGCTTGAGGGTGCCGTCATACTGCTTCTCCCAAAACATCTGTGTCGATTTTAGCATGAATTGTTCCATAATAATTTCATAATTGATCAATGTGCGCACCTGCGTATTACTTGTTTCATACGATTTTATTTTTATGTAGTTACCGTATTTACTCGCATATAAGTCGCAAGTATATTTAGAAATTTGAGAACTCAAAACAGGGGTGCGACCAATACGAGGGTGCGACTTATACGCGCGCACAAAATCTCCAAAAATGAAAGTCAAATGCATCAATTCTCGTCACAGTCGAGCTTGCTATTTTTACGTCATCAAAAAGTCACATGCGTCTCATAAAGATAAGTGAGAAAAAACGTCACATTTTGCGATAAAAACAGTTGCCCTGAAACACTGCCAGTCGTCCAATGTTAGAGCATAAGGCGAACCCACAATCGTGGTCAGAATTCATGCACAGACAGTCGTCAGTGCTGAAGCAAACATAATACTTTTAGATTCTTGTGTTACACTGAATAACAAGACAAACACTTCAACACATCTGTTCATCATCAAAACAGTTGCCATGAAACACTGGTTGTCCAATGTTAGAGTATAGAGCAAACCCCCAATTGTAGTCAGAATTGATGCACAGACAGTCATCAATGTTGAAGCAAATAAATACACCTAAATATGTTTACATTCATTTTTATCTAGCCTCTTCCTAGTGTTGAATGAGTAGCCCCCTATAGACAAATCAGCCATACATAGCATTGTTGATTGATGATAAACAGATCTGTCAAAAGTGTTCTTGTTGGCAGATATCTCAAAGTGTTCTTGTTGGTAATCAGTGTACCGGTAACATGAGACTTTGAAAGTCTCATGTTACACAGTGTTGTACTCAGTACTCAGTGTTGTACAGTACTCATGTTGTCAGTGTAACATGAGACTTTGAAAGTCTCATGTTACACTGATTACCAACAAGAACACTTTTGACAGATCTGTTTAACATCAATCAACAATGCTATGTATGGGTAATAACAGTCTATAGTGGACTATTCATTGAACACTAGGAAGATGGTAGATAAAAATGAATATAAACTAGGGAGATATTTATGTAATCATAGTGTGCTCTGGGTCCCATTGTCACGCTCAGGTATGTTAGGCGACTGTCCCCTTCTCACCCTCACGGTTTAGTTGCGGCCCCTCACAATGGTTTCTCATGCCTCATACCAAGGGTTTCTCTCTTAAGTGTCTAGAACAGAGAGCTAAACATTTCAATCGCAATGTATTTTTGACATACTGGAGACTTTTTTTCTTGACAGCATCAAAACTTGATACAAAATCATTGTTCCCCAATTAAGGCTATGGATGAAAGATAGGATCGTTTGGACGGGGCACCACAAGGGCGATCTTACCACTCCATTTTGATTATTCAAAACTAATGAACTTCAACACCAGGACTGCTCTGTCTGTGACCATAATTTTTCGCCCTGTATAAAAGTCTTTCAGTATAAACACACGAATGTTGATATCTTTCACTTCAAACTAAGTCTCTTGGGCAATGATCACTTCTTTCCATTTTCAGCAGATGTAAAGTTTATCATTATACAAAATGGACAACATAAATTAGTGATAGGACTATAATGTTATAATTAGGCCTATCACTCTACTAAATAATGGTGATAATACTAATACTGATACTGGAGACTGCAGGTGCGACTTATACGACCATACAAAGGGTTTTTCAAAAAATGACTGTCAAAAACAGGGGTGCGACCTATACGCGGGTGCGACTTATATGCAAGTAAATACGGTATTACTATTATTGAGAAGACTCCAGCAATTTTTACAAAATAACAACTGACTGTCAACTGACTCGAGTCTTTGACGCTCTTCTCTCTGTCCACCTTGCTTGAATTGCCACTAGGTAGCAGCAGTTTGGTTTAATCGCATCGCAACATTCTGCTCCCGCATGCGGCAACGAAATTGCATAAAAAATGTTCATGTAAGGCCAACTTCAGACTGTCTGCCAGGTGTGCTTGATGTCTTAGTGCTAGAATCACTAGCATGGGAATAGCTGTAACTGACAGTTAGTTGAGTCTTGTTGCCAACACGTTTCTTCTTTAATTATTCATGTTGGGTTTAACGACGCACTCTACTGATGACTACAATCTATTGGTGTCAGTGAATGAGATATGAGATGGTGGGATGGTGGGGTGAAAGGTTATTTTATCAGGTGTTTTTGATAGTGGGAAGGAGTTAGTCGTGGCCTGTTGCTAAGGAACCATCCCAGTGTTAACCTGAAAAACAGAGAGAGACGACGAAAAACTTCTGTCAGGATGATGGACCATGACGGGAATCGGACCCCGGTCTCCTGAATGATGATTCAGTGAGCTAGCCACTCAGCCACTTGTCTCAGTATTTTGTTTTCCATGAAGGTAGAACTATCTGGACAACATTACCTCGTGATGGAGTCGACGGTACACGTCTGGAGATGCGATTGTATCGTCTTCTTATCTTCGAACTTGTTGATCCCCGCCGTGGTCAGCTCCAAACGGTCATCGGCTCCGAGGTAGTGCTTCAAGTCGGCGAGAAGAGCTCCGAGCTGGACATCGAAGCCGGCACAGAGCGTCTCAACCCGCGGCGAGTAGCCCTTGGCTTTCATCGACAAGCCGAGGACTCTCGACTGGTCCGACCTTGCGCTGCCCAGCGGCAGATCGCTTGCCCACTCTGACCACACGAACCAGCGCAGATCCACTTCCGAGTGCTCTCGACTGGTTCTAGAACAGCGATTTGTTTGTTATGATGCAGTCAACTGACCCTAGAATAGCGATTTGTTTGTTATGATGCAGTCAACTGACCCTAGAACAGCGATTTGTTTGTTATGATGCAGTCAACTGACCCTAGAATAGCGATTTGTTTGTTATAGCCCAATCGACTGTTCCTAGAATAGTGATTTGTGTGCTATGATTCAATTAACTGACACTAGAACAGCGATTTGTTTGTTACAGATCAACCGATTGGTTCTAGAAAAGCGATTGGTTTGTTATGGCACAATGGGCTGGCCTTAGAATAGTGTCTAGTCCAATCGACTGGTCCCAGAATAGCGATTTGTGTGTTATGATTCAATCACCTGACCCTAGAACAGCGATTTCTTTACTATGGTCGAATTGACTGACCCTAGAATAACGATTTGTTTGTCACGGTGCAAAGGATTGGCCCCAGAATAGCAATTTGTGTGTTATGGTCCAATCCATTTTGATTTGTCTATTGATATAGATATAACAAATGTTGAAAGTCTGTCCATTTATAATTATTTGGCTTCATCTTCTCCATAAAAAAGTTCTATGAAATACTAACTTATCGTCTTGTAGTTCTTGGATAGCGACGGAAAGCGACTTGATTAGCTGATCGATGATTGAGCTCCAGTTCTGCTTGACGATGTCTTCGACTCTGCGCGTCACTAGCGGCTGGTAGTAGCTCTGCCACAGGTTGAGGCCGCGCGGGATCATCAGCTGCTGGCAGACGAGGTCCCAGCCGTCCGTCGGGCTGGCAACGCTCACTGCCTCGTCCCGGATCGCCTGCAGTCCGCGCACCGTGGCGACGGCCAGCAGGCGAGACGACACCTCCGTCGCGACAAACCTCTCCATCCGGCCGAGCCACGCGGTCACTCTCTCGCGCATAGTGCCGGGCGCGACCGGGGTCACGCGAGCAGAGGTCGACGGCCTGGAGGAACAACGAGCCATTAACCTTCGTCCGGCCTCTGACGTCACTTATTTCGAGAATATAGTAAGTGACAAGTGAATAAGACAAGTGAATAAGACAAGTGAATAAGATAAGTGAATAAGATGAGTGAACAAGACAAGTGAATAAGATAAGTGAATAAGATAAAATCTTGAATTTTCTTATCACCTTGACCTTCTTTCTTCTCTCATTTCTCTGTACTTGTGTTAATTACAGAATTGATCTTTTTTTTTCTTTCTTTCTCATTTTTGTTATTGCAGAGGAATTAACGTGATTCAATTCATGGCCACTCGTATTCGCTATTACTGTAGATGAATGGGAAGGGTTGAACCATATAAGTGGAGATCAAGAGGTATTGAGGGTTGCGTTGGTTTGCCGGTCTGTTATGGTGTCTCAACTCACTTTTCCTTCAATATGAAAAATATATATTGTACCAATTTACCAGTCATAATTCTGAACCTACCGATCGTTAGTAATCTAGTAGTAATACAAGAAACTGGCTTTGTTATTATTTATATTGGGTTCAACGACGTACTGTATTGACGACTGAGATCTATAGACATCAGTGAATTATATATATATGAGACAATACGACGATGATACAAATGGTTATTTTATTAGGTGTTTTTGGATAGTGGATAGGAGTCGGTCGTCGCCTTATGTTAAGGAACCATCCCAGTATTGACCTGAACGACAGAGGGAAACCATAAAAAACCCTGTCAAGATGACGGTCTCCTGAATGACGAATCGGTATATTAACTACCTACTCAGCCAAACGTCTCAGTGAATTTGTTCGCAAATTTACGTTTACGTCGGCTCAGCTGTAGCAACAGTCACCTGAAATGCCAATATTTGAGGCTCGCAGAAGGAATGACACATAGTACCAAATTGCTAACTAGGAATCGCAGTGATTGTTTTTTTCAAGGACAACATTCATGAAATGGAAAAAGATTGACAGCGGAGTGATAACACCATGTAAGCGTTCGATCCATTTGGGCAGAGATTTTGGAATTTGCCATTATTGAAATGGACTAGGCCCTATCAGATTTGAATATTTCACCAGGATATATTTTGGGTTTTCTTTCATGTTTCATGCTATTTCGATTCACTCAAAACCTGATACGGGTGGTGGAGTGGCTAGCACACTGAACCGACATTTAAGAGACCGGGGTTTGATTCTATCCATAGTCGACCATCCTGACAGGGGTTTTTCATAGTTTCCCTCTGTCGTTCAGGCCAATACTGGGATTGTTTAACGACAGGCCAAGACCGACTTCTTCCCACTATCCAAAAACACCTATAAGAATAATCTTTCATCTCATCATCCCATCATCTCAAATATCATTCACCAATGTCAATAGATTGTAGTATAGATAGAAGATAATAGATTTCTTTTTTGCGTCATTATACCCAATATAAATAATAAATGAATAGATGAAGATAACTACCTGAAGTCCTGTATATTTGACGGCAAGAATTTAGCGGCCAAGTCGTTCTTGAGATCGAGTAGCGCAACGGTTGGCGGAGCATCTCTGCCGACAACACTCTTCAGCTGCTTCCAGATCAGACCTTCTGGCAGCGACTCTTCACTCTCACTCTTTCCTACGTACAGAAAACATCGTCATCATGTGTCAGCATACAGAGGCCATCTTCTATTCTTTGGACTGCTGAACTACATCACCAGATACATATATATATATATATATATATATATATATATATATATATATATATATATATATATATATATATATATATATATATATATATATATATATATATATATATATATATATATATATATATATATATATATATATATATATATATATATATATATATATATATATATATATATT
The DNA here is from genome assembly GCA_964007535.1 of Brachyptera risi. Lineage (NCBI taxonomy): Eukaryota > Metazoa > Arthropoda > Insecta > Plecoptera > Taeniopterygidae > Brachyptera > Brachyptera risi. The sequence continues at coordinate 42,816,089 of OZ023330.1, read as the reverse complement.
TTTTTTTTATTTATAAGATGCATGCAGGGAAACAGCCTGAGTATCTAAATAAATACTATAATAAAGTGAATAATCTAAATGTACATAATACGAGGAATTCTGAAAATATTTATCAAAATAGTATTAACTCTACAATAAGTAGTAATAGTGTATTTTATAAAGGAGTAAGACTGTATAATTCTCTACCATTAGAAATTAAAAAATGTAATAGTGTAAATAGCTTTAAGTTCAATGTAAAAAAATTGTTGCTAGATATAAGAGATCAGAATCATAATTAGAGTTATTAAATATGAAGAATATTTTGACCATGATAATATGTAATCTGTATATGTAATAGCTATTAGCTAAACAATAAATAAATACATATACATATATATATATATATATATATATATATATATATATATATATATATATATATATATATATATATATATATATATATATATATATATATATATATATATATATATATATATAATATAATATATATATATATATATATATATATATATATATATATATATATATATATATATATATATATATATATATATATATATATATATATATATATATATATATATATATATATATATATATATATATATATATATATATATATATATATATATATATATATATATATATATATATATATATATATATATATATATATATATATATATATATATATATATATATATATATATATATATATATATATATATATATATATATATATATATATATATATATATATATATATATATATATATATATATATATATATATATATATAATATATATATATATATATATATATATATATATATATATTATATATTATATATATATATATATATATATATATAATTATATAT
>OZ023330.1:42600578-42815005 GCA_964007535.1 Brachyptera risi | reverse complement strand
AGAGAGAGAGAGAGAGAGAGAGAGAGAGAGAGAGAGAGATCGATATCGATATAGATATAGATATAGATACAGATATAGATATATATGTATATATATATATATATATATATATATTTATATATATATATATATATATATATATATATATATATATATATATATATATATATATATATATATATATATATATACATATATGTATATATATATATATATATTTATATATATATATATATATATATATATATATATATATATATATATATATATATATATATATATATATATATATATATATATATATATATATATATATATATATATATATATATATATATATATATATATATATATATATATATATATATATATATATATATATATATATATATATATATATATATATATATATATATATATATATATATATATATATATATATATATATATATATTCATATATATATTAATAACCAAGATACGTTACTAAACATCAAGAAGGCGTACATATTTGTGTCTGGTCAGTAGTTTCACTCCACTCTGCAAACCAGGAAGTTTCCGCCATATTCGACATTCATTAGTGATAATATAGAGTGCCTTGCTTAGATTCTGTTCGTAAATGTCCAATATGGCTGCCGAGATTGGAACGAGCATACCGTATGTCGCTATTGGCTATAGGAGTAACTTATCTTGGCAATGTTATGGCCTTTTCATATGAGGCACGATCGTATCAATCTCAAGTTGTCGAGCAATGAAACACCCCGTGTGAACGCGTCAAGGTCAACACTGCGTGCCTGAATCACATCAAATTTCAGATAGACTGAGTTATATATTTCAATCCCATCGAGTTGGTTTATGCACGACTGACCAATAGGAGGACAGTATTTTCAATTTAAGTGATCGATAATCACATCGATGCAAATTGATTGAATATGGTTGCCTAGACAGAATTTTCTATTGGTCCATTTATCCCGTGACTGACTTTCCAGCAACAAGATGCGCGATGCCTAACTTGTGTGTGAATGCCCCAAAGCTCGCATCGAATTGCTCGACAACATAGGATTGGTACGACAGTATCTCGTCTGAACAGGCCATTATATCTGTGGTTACGCCTACCGATGAAGTTGGAGTGCAGTATCGCAATGGTTCGTATCGTCAGCTGAAGACTGGCGCATATCCGCGACCGAACGCCACCGCTCACGTGCTGTTCCGACCGCAGTACTTTTTCCACGGCCGTCGTCCGTAGCCGTAGAAACGTGTCGAGCAATTCCTCGGATCCTATACCATGCAGCAGAGCGAGCGAGCACAAGCAACTTGACGCTTCCTGAAAGCCAGCCATTTCAGTCAAATACTTTTCGATTGTCAATAAAAAAAATGTTTCATGTTACTTAGTACTCTACAATGAGTGAAATTATAAATGCAACAGGGTGAACTTTTTTTCTTTCATGATGGGTTTCGAATAAGGAAATAATCTTATGTCAAATATTTGGATTGAAACCTTTTGTGCGACGAGATAGCACATCAAATTTCGGAAGTCGCCCACGTGGCCAAGTCAACTATCGCTAACAGTAGAAACTGAAGTCAGGTCGGGCATGGGTTCTAGTCCCGCATAATTAAACCCACGGCTCAAGATATGGGTTTTTGTAAATGACCTTTCACCTACCAACACTTCATCGTTTCATTGTCACCTGCTCAATTGATCGCACCCCCCATATAACCTAGCTGTTGGTGGGTTGGCTTCTGATCGATGGATATGATAGAATAGGGGTGAGTCTATCACTTGATTCTACACTTCTCGAGTAATCATTCTTTTCCAACTTGCTAAAATTATTGAAATGGATCTTAAATTCAAGTGGAAGAGTGTTCGTAAGTCGGACCTCGCCCTTCTCATTGTACACCATACAATGACCAATAAAGATATCTATCTCTAGAGGGTATCAATGATGATTATTGTTCGCTTAACAACCCCACCCACAGTCAAGTTATACGGGGGTACAAATGAAATTATGAAGTGATGATTAGCGAGAGAACGTTAACAAAAACCCATGCCTTATGCAAGACTCGAACCCATGCCCAATGGTGACTTCAGTTTCTAAAGCGGTGCCCAAGTTGACGGAGCTACGAAGGAAAGCTGGATGGTATGTTTTGTGATGTTAGTGGGTAGGGCAATCACTAGTCAACACTGCCCTACCTAGCAAGCTAAGGTACGAACTACATTCCTCACTTTACAGTGAAACCTCTATGCATCGTTCCCGGATCTATCGTTTTCCTTGATGTATCATTCATTTTTTCTAGCCCCACTCCCATATAATCAATGTTGAATTTTCCTGGATGTATAGTTTTCCTGGATGGATGGTTTTATTTTTCTGGTCCTTGAAAAACAATGGATAGAGATTACATTGTATTGAGTTGAGGGCAATTATCTTCATGAGATAACATTATTTTATGGTTCACACAGCAAGAAAGCCCTATCTGGACTAGAGATAGATGATATCATACATTACATTTGCCCTATCTACATGAAAACTTGGTTTTCCCGAGATATAAGACCCTAACTAACATTTACTAAGGAAGAAAGCTCTCTCCATTGTACATAGGACATACTTGCTTGGTATTTGCATTTTTTTCTTCGCATACGCTCCTAACTATGATACTTCACTGCATGTACCATGATAGAACCCTGACTGCTATAAAAGAATGAATATTGAAATTGTGCATTTTATCAGTAGGCCTACATAATAATAAAATACTGTATAATTACGGCTCAGTGAATATATCTCTTAACTTAAGGACTCTATGACAGCTCGCGTGATCTGTCACCGCCACGCATTCACTATTATGAATTGCCATTGACAGAGAACTACCGGTTCTACTCTAATGAACAATATGTCATTAGAACGGAAATTGTTCAAGGAAGATTACAATATTTCTCAAATTGCATGTCTGCCATATTGGCGATGGTAAAAATAATTACAGTTTTACCATAATACATATTTATGTTGATATCGGGTGGAGATGATGTGAAAATTCAAAGGCGATAAACATGACCTAATAATTGCCGAGGCAGTCTTCAGCTTGGAATTCGTTAGAAGAAATATCACAGCTCACAAATCTTGTATGAATCGAAGTGTTAATTTCCATGAATTTGCGATTCATTTTTCGTTCATGATCTGTGCGCTGCCGTATTTTGCGGCGATCTTTCACACTACTTCAAGTTTACGAAGGGTTGCTAGCTTGCTTCCAACCCCATCCCCCCGAGGCTAGCCACGAATCAAACAATGCACAGAAAAACTACCTGTTCCAATGTGGTATTTTAACAAATCTTTCCTGGTCCAATAACGACAGTAATATGAACATTCATACTTATGTCAGAGAGGAAACTGAGAACCTTTCGTGTTACGTCCAATCAACTTACTAAGATCGTTGCGTCCAATGTTCAAGTGTTCACTATATGCTTCTCGAAATCTTCGAGTTCATTCATATTCATGATATATTTCATTCATCATTTCATCTATTCGAGATATTCATCAACATATGCTATAAATATGGGGACTTTTATGCAATATAGGCCTATTTGTTTAGTTTTATGTGATACACATCATACAGTATTCGTTATGTAATGTTATAATTCAATAATATGCAATTCTAGGATGTTGGACACTGAAATTTCAGAGATTTTGATATATAATGCGACGTGATGTAGAAAATGTATTTTGGCAATTTATTAACTATTTGTGGCACATTAGTTATTCAGCATTTTGTACATTATTCATTCATGATGGATTCTGAGAATATAATTGACCAATTTATCCAAAATAGGTCTAGACTCTAGTAAATGAACGGTGTGTATTTGTATATCATGTTACAATTCTTATTGAACTTGAAATAACAAAGACCAACAAGAAACGAATGAAATAGACTCATAACTCCAGCTATCACCAAATTTCATTCAAGTTGGGTTGCTTTACTGTCTGTTGTAGGCTCATTTCAAATCAGTCACCGCGTTGGAACATACCAATTATAAAGTTGAAATATATAAGCAATGAAATCGCGGTATTTTCATAATTGCGGGAAAACGTCTAATACTAACCACATGAATAAAATTCATGTTTGGTTCGTCCAAAAATGTGTAGATATTTCAGGAAGTAGGTGATTCTTTCGTTTTGTGAGGTTCTTGTACGACGTCGCTGTTTCGCGTTTTTCAAAAATATATATATTTATATATATATATATATATATATATATATATATATATATATATATATATATATATATATATATATATATATATATATATATATGTATATATATATATATATATATATATATATATATATATATATATATATATATATATATATATATATATATATATATATATATATATATATATATATATATATATATATATATATATATATATTTATATATATATATATATATATATATATATATATATATATATATATATATATATATATATATATATATATATATATATATAAATTTATATATATATATATTTATATATATATATATATATATATATATATATATATATATATATATATATATATATATATATATATATATATATATATTCATATATATATATATATATATATATATATTCATATATATATATATATATATATATATATATATATATATATATATATATATATATATATATATATATATATTCATATATTTATATATATATATATATATATATATATATATATATATATATATATATATATATATATATATATGTATATATATATATATATATATGTATATATATATATATATATATATATATATATATATATATATATATATATATATATATATATATATATGTATATATATATATATATATATATATATATATATATATATATATATATATATACATGTATATATATATATATATATATATATATATATATATATATATATATATATATATATATATATATATATATATATATATATATATATATATATATATATATATATATATATATATATATATATATATATGTATATATATATATATATATATATATAAATATATATATATATATATATATATATATATATATATATATATATATATATATATATATATATGTATATATATATATATATATATATATATATATATATATATATATATATATATATATATATATGTATATATATATATATATATATATATATATATATATATATATATATATATATATATATATATATATATATATATATATATATATCTCAAACCCAGATAGCCTATTAAATTGGGCCAGGGGGTGTTTCCACCAGTTTTTCTAGGGCAGACTTCTCATATCAATCGGTTCCTGCCAGTTCCGACTTCTTCCTCCTCTTCTTCACTACTGCTAGGCCTATCCTCTATTTCTTCTTCTCTTCCTACGATCTCCCTCCATCGTTCTCTATTCTCCCACCATCTCTCGTCTTCCACTTCTTCCCACTTTTCTCCTCGGTTGACTACCCCAAACTTGACTCCCTCTTGCCACCTTTCTCTTGGTCTTCCAACTCTTCTCTTGACTCCATTTTTTTCTGCTATCTCAAACATTGCTCTCGGTATTCTCTCCATTTCCATTCTCCGCATATGCTCGTACCACCTAAGTCTCTCTCTTTCCAATTTAAATGATAACCTTCCCACTCCCACTTCCTTCCTTATATCACTGCTTCTCTCCTTCTCCAACTATGACACTCCTGCTACGCTCCTTACAAACTTATAATTTTGAAAAATTATGGTCACAGACAGCGCAGTCCTGGTGTTGAAGACCATTAGTTTTAAATAATCAAAATGGGGTGGTAAGATCGCCCTTGTGGTGCCCCGTCCACACGATCCTATCTTTCATCCATAGCCTCAATTGGGAAACAATGATTTTGTATCAAGTTTCGATGTTATTAAAAAAAAAAAAATTCATTTCTGCTGCCTCCATTTTCTTTTCTTCTCTCCAGTTGATTGACCATGTAACTGGTCCATATGTCAAGATAGGCAAGTAGTACCCATCGCCATTATAAATGAGTATCTTCCCACTCCTTGGAAAATCTTGGTTCCAAATCAGCTTCCTTACTTTTTGAAATAGCCCGTCTGCCTTAGCTATTCTCTTATTCACTTCTAGCTCTACTTTTGCCGTATTACTGACAATACTTCACAAGTATGAGAACTCTTCTACTTCTTCCAGTTCTTGACCTTGCAGCTGTACTTTTTCTTCAATCTTTCTCTTTTCTCTGCTCATCACCATTGTTTTGCTCTTTTCCACGCTAATTCTCATCCCAAACTCCTCTGTCATTTCTTCCCATCTTTCTACTTTCTCTTGCACCTCGTCTCTACTGTCTCCCCATAACAAGATATCATCAGCATATATCATTGTCTGTGACCCTGGGCCTTCCTTCTCTGGTTCCACTTTTCTAATCATCTCATCCATCACCATTACAAACAACATAAGTGATAGGACACTGCCCTACCTAACTCCACTCCTTACCTCAAACCACTCCGTCCTGCCTCCATTTGTTTGCACTGAAGCCTTGCATTCTCGATATAAACTTTTCACACGGTCTATCATCCCCACATGCATACCATTTGCCCTGAGACCCTCCCACACCCTTTCTCTGGGAAGATGGTCGTATGCCTTCTCCAAATCTAGAAAAGCCATGTACACTCATCTTCCCTCCTCCCACCTTGTTTCTACCAGTTGCCTGACAGCAAATATCAAATCTACTGTTGATCGGCCTGTTCTGAACCCATAGTGCTCTTCCCTTAACATGGGTTCCACTAGCACTCGCATCCTTCTTTCAATAATTCGTTCATAGAGCTTGGCTGCCTGGCTCATCAGCGTCACTCCTCTGTAATTCTTACTTCTTTTCCTGTCTCCTTTCTTGAATATTACTGTTATTACCCCTTTCACCCAATCTTCCGGCACTCTTTTCTGTTGCCATGCTGCCGCCATCACACGAAACACCCACTCCGCCCCCCACTGCCCTGCTGCCTTCATCATCTCTACCACGATCTCATCTGCTCCTGCTGCTTTACCATTCTTCATCTTCTTTATTGCCTGTGCTACCTCCTCTCTTGACACCCTCTCCACACAGTCCTCTCCTCCCTTCGCCGCTTCCTCCACTTCTTCTACCCGTGTATGTTTTGCATTCGATGGCTCTTCGAAATGTTCTTTCCACATTCTCTTCATTTCTCTGGGTTCTCGAATCAGTTTATTATTCTTATCATACATGATCTTGTGCTCCTCTTTGTCTCTCCTCTTTTCTTTCATAATTCCATACAACATTTTCTTATTTCCCTGCCCATCTTTCTCCAGCTTCTTGGCAAGCTCTACCATTGTTCTCTTTTCTCCTTCTCAATCATGCTCCTAACCTCTCTCTTCCTCTCTAAGTACTTCAATATATTTCTTGCCGATCTATCTTTCTCCTTCCTAGTCCAAGCTTCCTGTTTTTGTTTAACTGCACGCCTCACCTCCTCGCTCCACCATGCCGTCTCCTTTGCCTTTCTCTTCCCACTTGACCTTCCACACACTTTGTTTGTTACTTGTACCATTACTTCTTTGAATTCTCTCCATTCTTCTTCCACGTTCCTTATTTCACCTTCTGGTACTCTCACCTTGATCAATTTTTGAAATTCCCTCTTCACACTCACTTCTTGCAGTCTCCATAATTTCAATTTGGCTTGCTTTCTCCCTGCTTTTCTTCTGACCTGCTCTTTTTTCCACTCCTTTCCGCCTCTTATTGTAGCCACTATGAGTCGGTGGTCTCCATCCAATGCCACTGTTGGGTTCACAGCTGTGTCACTCACCCATCTTCTCAATTTCCTGCTTGCAATGATGTAGTCGATCACCGTTTTCCTTTCTCCATCCCAGCTGACTCGTGTTATCTTCTTCTCCGCTTCTTTTTCGAACAATGTGTTACATATGGTCAATTCATTTCTTACACACATTTCTATCAAATTAATTCCGTCTCGATCTCTACTCCCGTCTCCAAACTTACCCAATACCCCTTCGTAGCCTTTCCACTCCTTTCCCACTTTCGCATTCAAGTCCCCTATAATTAGCACTCTTTCTGCCGTGATGGTATTTTCCAGTTCTTTCAGGAAATTTTCCTTCTCTGCCATCGGTCTTCCCATTTGAGGGGCATACACTTGGATAATCTCAGTTGTCTTCTTTTCCATCTGCACCGTCATCTTCATTATCCTATTGTTTGTGTTTTCCACGCTGATTACTTCTTCTTTCATCTTCTCACTCACAATAATTCCTACTCCGTTTCTTCCTTCTGTTCCTCCTGACCACTAAAGTTTATATCCTTCTCTGAGCTCTTACGTCCCTTTTCCCTTCCACTTAGTCTCACTTAGACCTAAAACCTCCAGTTTCTGATCTTTCATCATTATCAAAAATAATATACCAAATTCCACCCACCCACCAAACCACCCACCCTCTTCAACCCCTTTAGTATGGATTATATTCTGACACTTCGACTTGACTGACAGCGCTACTTCGTACCTATAGTCGCTATGTCTGTGGACAAGCACTGGCGGGTCGAAACACCCGAGCGGTAGGCTACTTTCTTGGAGGGACGAACAATCGATGTCGTCAAATGGAAATACATGTATATACATGATAATACATTTTCAGTATGCAAAGACGACATTTGATGAACATTTGCACGTTATAATCTTGTGGTAGCTAAGGTGGGCTATTGATGATTTTGTTACTATGGATAGGCATACTTGGAGCTTGAAATTGATATTTTGTGTATATAGTTCATCAAACGCTATGTGCATGCCTGATAGCATGATCTGCTGCATATTTATTCATCTTTTCATACTGTAATATGTCTCAATTGAATTTGTATTCCTGATAATTAATGATGCATATATATATATTTTTTCATCAATTAGAAATAATGGAGAAATGGAGAATAGAATGATCAGTAACAATGATGAATGATGAGTATAGACAACAGCGTTCCGCGTAAAGACTATACCATACAGTAAGGGCTACAAGACACAACTACATCGACAGTCAATTAGTTTTGGAACACTAGATAAAAATTGTATTAGGCCTACCGATGCTCAAATATTTTCCGAAACCATGATGTCAAGTTGTTATACTGAAATGAACACTCTAAACCGTCATTCAGGAGACCAGGGTTCAATTCTCGCCATGGTAGGCCTGTATCATTTATCTCATATTTTATGAATATATTCACACTTCGGAATGTTTCAATACTTTTGCAATAATTTACATATTTCACATAATTGAAACTGAATCAAAACGAATCAATCAAAACGCAATGTAAGCAGTAAACACTGATTCAAGAGTTAATTTCTAATTATTCTCAAAATGGGCTCAAGTTGAGAACAGAAAAAGAATTTGTATGAAGATTTGTCGATTCGAACTTTTAAGAACTACTAATCAACTTGACTAAATACAGACGAAATTTCAAAAATAGAATTGGAATTTTATTAATTCTCCATGCTCTATAAGTATTCAATGTGAAAAATTGAATTCATAGTTTAATTAAGATAACAACATATCGTTTCGATATTTATTCAAATTGTATGGATAGGTAGTAAACCCATTTTTCTTTTGTATATGACATGGTTGACGGCTAGAGAAGTTGAGACGGGGTGTATCCTTTGAATTATGATGGACAACTATTGTCATGGATCTTCTGCATTCACTGCTTTATTCGTACCCACGAGAGAAGAAGGTTCCAAGCGACAGTCTCCCCATCCCATACCACCAACGCACGTGTGGCTCGCGCTTTATTCTTTCGTAGATACAAGTGTAGACAGGTAGAAAGCTGCGAGATGTATTGAGGGTTGCGTTTGCCGCAACCCTCAATACATCTTGGTGTTTAGCACCATTTATAGGCAATAGATAGAAAATGTTAACTCGACACTGCTACCTTCTGGGCGGCAGTAGGAGGAACTATGCGAACTATGATAAAGTCCTTGATCCATACAAAAGAACCAGGAACCAGACCAGCATTTCACTTTTGACATTTCTTCAATGATCTAGGAATATACTTTTCTGTAGTTGGGGCTTTCTTCCCAATTACGGCAGAATAGTCGTCAATGAAATCTACTTCCAGCTGTTCCAAGACTCTCCTGACGGAGAAGAGATATGACCGAATGATACCAAGTTTACGAACATTTTCCGTCAAGTTACTCGACAGCAGTTTGCTCTGGCATCTGTCGAGCAGTGCCTCCCTGAAGTGACTAATGGCACTCCACTGGCGTGATACGATTGGGAACTTCCCAGTTAAACTACCCTCGGATTTCTCGCCACCCGTGTGCAGTTGGAGACCTGCAAACAATTCGTTCTATATGTCGAAGCAAGGAACATGAAATGCACAATTATATGGCTATGCAGTAGCCATAACACTGGAAAAATACAATTTCACGTTGAATTAGAAAGCAACAATGATCTGTACTATACAAATAAGGCGTACGTATTGTCAAATTTGTACTGTTCATGAATCACAAATTTGACGTGTATTGTGAAATTTGTACATCAACAACAAATTAGGCAATAGGCATACATATTACATATTATACATTAAATTGATATATTATCATTTGATTCAATTATTAGTCGAATAATGCCTAATTGATAAGAATGCAAAGAAATGAAAAATGAAATTTTTACATCAAAAACAAATTGGGCATAGGCCTTCATATTGTCCATTCTGTAGGGCCTACATGAATCACAAATTTGACGTACATATTGTCTTATTTGAATGTGAATTACAAATTGGGCAAACATTTCATAAAATTTGTCCATAAATGGGCCTATATGAAGGGCCTGCTAGCATTTTTGAATTTAGTATTTTCTGGAAATTCAATTCATATTCTTAACAGATTCAATCATTAGTCAAGTAATGCAGGCAGTTGTCAAAAATGCATACTGAATATTTTACTTCTTTTGCTTCATATTACATGAATTTCTTGTAGATGTCACCAAATAAAAGTACAAACTTAGTACAAACTCGATGGTGATACCTAATTAGTGAATATATCACAGTCAAACTTCAACTTCTTAATCTTATTAGGTCTACCTTCATTTTATTCACTCATTTTTATACATTATTGCACTTCTCTGATATTGAGTTTGAATAATTTTTTCCTTGAACTAACAATATAATTTGTGAAATAACAGTTGAAATCAATAGGCCTATACGGTAATACAAAATATGGCCTGAATAGTAATAGGAGGCAATTGTACATATTTTTGCTTTTTTCATAGCATTTAATGTTATGGCTAAATATTTGTGCTACTATTTCTACTCGTTTCATTAAGGAATTATTCTTTGATATAACGAAAAGTTGACACAATATGCCATCGTTCCCCTCCACAGGCAACGGGTGAATGTTTAGGATTGTTTGAACGGGGAACCAGGGCGATCTTACCACACCGCAGAAATAGTTTGATATATAATTAAGCTCATTCAACACACTGTGAAAAATTAAAGTAAGTTAAGAAATGAAGAAGAATTCAAAAGTTATGTTGGGAAAAAAGTAGTAAATTTATCATACTCAGTACCACCATTGAGTTTATAAACTCATAATTATCCGTGGTGAGAACACTAATCTTGACCACAAGCTTGCCTCATTGGGAAATTTACACTGCAACCTTTATACGGTATTGTACTTATAAATGTAAAGAACAATAAACACTTAAACACTTAAACTTGAACACTAACCCTACCTTTGAAAACTGAATTTGGTAGGCCTACCTAGTAACACAAAATTAGTACCGTACCAAGAATTTTTAAGGAATCAAGTAAACAATAGGCCTACATACCTGTATTTATATGCCTTGCAAAAAGAAAAAGCTGTGTTCCTAAGAGAAATTCTTCTTTCTCCACAGCACACCAAATCTGTTCAGGCATATCTATTAGTATCTTTATTTGGATACCAATAGCGTAATAAGATTTGTTGGTAATGTTCTGTGATGGTACTGGTACGGTCTGATCTGAGTCTAGTTTGAATCCGATCAAATGTTGGTGCTGTAATTCTTGGCACTTGGCACTCATCTTCTCGATGTGACCTATCACGCCATCAGCGGTAACTTTCATGTCACTTATGGTATCTGCTGCATCTATGAGGTCTCGATACCTTTCACTGAAAGGAAAGATTAATAATATACAGTAGTAATTAATAACAAGACTGTATAGGTGCCTATTAGTATCATCGTGGTGATAAAAATTATTTTGTATTTTTTGGAGTGGTTGTTCAACTTTCCATGATCTAATAGCTCAGTGGTAAGCGTGTGAGTTGGTATTACCACACTGATTGTTTACATAATAAGATACATACTTTAAGAACAAACTTTAGAATAAGATACTTTTGTATTTCACCTCCAGAGAATACCGTAGTTGAGAGTGCATGGGCGTGGATTAGGAGAAATATTAGTCTTCTGGAGGTGACTTTTGAATGGTATGAGATCAAAATTCTGATGAGTGAGAAGACCAGATTTCTCTGATGCCTTTAAAATTATGTGCGACAAAATTATCAACGTTGGATTTCAACATTTTCCGCAAAAAAAAATATTTTTCCGTATTCAACATTATGTAGGCCTATACTTTACGGATTGATTGATTAATTATTGTTTGCTCAGCGACCCCACCAACAGCTAGGTTATACGGGGGTATGAATGGGCAGGTGATTATGAAATGATGAAGTGATGGCAAGTGAAAGGACGTTTACAAAAACCCATGCGTCATGCGAGACTCGAACTCACGCCCAACAGTGACTTCAGTTTCTGAAACAGTGCCTTGGCTGACCGAGCTACCGAGGGTGGCATATACTTTACGGTACCGGTACCTATTTTTGGTCATAAGTTTTGAACTTCATGAGATAAAAAATTCTTATACACTACATGAAAAAATTGATGATGAAAAACAGTTATTTTCAATACCTTCAAAATGGTTATCTAGTAAAATCTATTCAATTAATAAATGTCCCCTAATTTTCTCAGGTACCAGTATACAGCTTAAAAACACATTTTTCATCTTTACAGGCCTTTTTTCAATTTGTCTTTTTCCATTTGGTAGGCCTATAACGATAAAAAATGTGTTTTTAAGCTGTATACCGGCAATCATACCGGTATATGAGTAAATTAGGGGACATCAATTGAATAGATTTTACTAGATAACCATTTTGAAGGTATTGAAAATGACTGTTTTTCATGTAAAAGAATTTTTTATCTCATGAAGTTCAAAACTTATGACAAAAAATAGGTACCGGTACCGTAAAGTATGTAGGCCTATACATAATGTTGAATACGGAAAAATAATTTTTTTAAAATCATACTTGAATGAAATATTGGACAATTGATAATGGTATCAGATGATGGTAGACCGGTATCAGATAAAGATGGACCGATACATTGAATAGGTCCAGTGAAAATAGTCTGAAGTGCTGTTTGGACCAACCAGTGAAAATAGTCATATTCATATTATATACAGCCACCAAAGTCAAGCTATGAAGGCCTTTTGGTAATTGCAATTGGCCTGTGATCATCAAATGTAGGCTTAGAACCTACAGATCCTATCTATAGAACCTATTTCACTAATGCCTCGGGGAAAGAGTTGGGCATTGGATTACAGCTATCGTACTGATAAATAAGCTACAGCGTTCTTGAGCTACAGGTGCATCTAGCCACACCGTATCATTGAGCTTATAGTATATACTCAATGACCGTATTCTTGAAACTAATTATGTGCCGTTATCACCGAACAAAATAGGCCAACCGGTAGGGCCTACATTAGTTTATCTATTGCACCAACGTTTTGTTTAAAAAATATAGGCCTACCAGTACTGTATCACCATTTCATGCATACAAATGAAACGGCAAAAATATGTGTTCATGTAATTTGTTCGCGCATTATTTCTTTTGAGTAGGCCTACATTGAAGTCTTCTTTGTACTTTGTAGCAGATATCTCGCATACATAGGAAACTCAACGTTGGAAAAATTCCTCATCTGTGATAAAAAAGCTGCTGGGCTCTATATGAATAATATAATTATGTTGTAGCCTTATCCTCTTAGGTCTAACCTAGGTGATATTAATGTATTTAGTGTCTAAGTTAGGCCATTACAAATTCAATGGATAGGCCTAGACTTCTCTTTTGGTGAGGTTAAGTTACTTACCCGACAAGTGTTCTAAGCTCCACCCGCTTCCTTTCATTTTCAGCCTGCAGTTTTGTCTGTGTCGTCTTAATTTCACTGATGCTATTTTCTTCAAAAAGTTTATTTATATCAATATTCAATAAACTAGTAGCTGGCATTTTGTCAGTAAATAATAATAATACAGCTCAAAATGTTTTGTTGACGTTGACAGCTGACATGGCGCATGACATATGTCACGTGATACAATTCGACTGTCCCGCTAGATGACACGTGCGGTCTGCGGTGTACTTCAGTACTTCAATTAGTTTCGTATGCAGAAACTAAGAAGGCTGCGATTATTGATGGAATTTCTACTTGCTTTGAAGAAAATATATTCAAAATGATGTCTTGCATACGTTTTAAAATACACAATGTAATTCCTGCGTTAAAAGGTAACCGTAGTTTAAGTGCGTTTATCAATGAAAGTGAATACACTAAAGTTCCGGAATATCCTCCAATATTTGACACAAGTTCAGACTCGCGTAAAGCACGCGAGAAAGGGGAATGGCATAGTAAGATCGCAGGTTTAAAAACAGTCGAAGAAAAACTGTTTGCTATCAATGTACCAAAGTATTATGGATGGCATTCTTTGCTACTCAATGAAGGGACCATACCTTACAACTCTTTACCGCTGACCCAGTTCATTACGCGTACGCATTTAGTCGAAAATCTACCCGAGTTCTACACCCAAGGAATATCACAGGAATCAGTCGAAGCCGTATTACCCGAAATAAAGTCTCAAGTGGAAGATGCTATAATTCTAGAATATAATTGTCACAGGTAAATTTGAAGATTTAAAGATGAAGATAACTTGAAGATAACCAAACCAACCAACCCAATTGTAAAATGTTGAAATGTTGGCTTGTTTTATGTTTCAGAAATAAGCAGGATCGCTTGGGCTTGGCTGATGCCGGACAGGACCTATCACCCACAGAGTTAGAGAACATTATCGGCACATCAGTTGTTCAACAATTAAACCGTATTTTACTTGCAAATTTATCTTCAAAATTGCCTCATCTCCTTGAAACACAACTTGATTTTGACCCGCGCATAGAATCTTTTTGGTTCGTCGGTCAAATAGATCCCCCAGCAGTTGTGCGCGTTAGCAAGGAGAAGGTTGACCGCTTGAAAGACCGAGCTACCGATCCTGTCGATCGTTGCGTCCAATACGTTGGCAAACCTGTACTACAACTACGCAGTGAAAATTCGTTATCGCCGTTTGTAGAGTTGAAAGATTACGATGACGCTGAACTGTGCGTTCCCAAGTTCCAATATGATCCGCGGGTATTAGGAGTTGAATTTGTTCATCGTCACGGTACAAACATTCCCGGCTTTTGGCCTGGGGACGAATCTGAATTCGGCTTACTGTCGTATCATAATCGAGGACACGTATTAAAACGTCCCGCGCATTACGGCGCGAGAGATTTAAAAGAGTGTTTACAAACGCAAGCAATACTTGCCTCGTACGGTTGGACTCTGAGTCAGGCTTGCTACCAGGGCTTCTCTACTTTCAACGAGCTGACCTATCCCTTGACATCCCAAGCCGTGATCACTAACGGCCAGTTCTGGTCGTTCTACGCGTATCAACTCAACACGACACTCTTACACACGGAACACTCGATTACAAACCCAAGACGGAACATCTGCTGGGCCTCTGAAGAAGTGAAACTATTCGAGGCCATTGAAGGGGAAAAAATTATTGGTGAGTATGAGAGACGATGATTTTAAAACTTCTTCTTTTCTAAGCCTTTTGTTTGTTCATTCAACAGGGATAAATAAGCTTGACTCACCATCTTCTTGGTTTTCCTACATGATGCTGATCTCTTGGAAATTTTAAAGTTTGCAATTCCTAGACCTATCCATTAGCATCATTTTTCCGGATCAATAATTCATTTTGTCCCACACTAATCCCATGTAATCAATGTTCAATTTTTCTGGATGTTCGTTTTTCTGCATGAATGGTTTCATGTTTGCCTAGTCCTTTGAAAAATGTTGGATAGAAGTTTCACTGTAGGCCTATTGTTTGAACTATTGTCTACACAATATAGCCCAGATTAACTAGATATATGCAGATGATACAAATTGATGGTCATATTGAAAATATCCATATTTTTACTACCGGTACCCTATATTTTAGGGCCCACTGTCTCTATAATCAAACAAGAGATAGTCTTCTTGTTTATGCTTAGCTGTTACAATATTTTCTGAATTAAACCTACTTGAAAACTAGACCTAGGCCTACATATCAAATACTGACACTGTCAAATGGAAGGCAGCACCCATTAATCGCTACCGGTAGTGTGCCAAACACCGTTATTCAGGAGGCGGAGCTGTTGATGGGGTCATTGACCAAGAAGATCATTTATTTTCAAAACCCCTGTCAGTATGGTCGACCATGGCAGGAATCGAACCCCGGTCTCCTGAATGACGGTTCAGTGTGCTAGCCACTCGACCACTTGTCTCAGTAAGAATCTTCCTCCCTTGCAGGTTTCAACGACGACGTGTTGAAGACGTTGCTCCGGTTCTACTTGAACGAGCCGCACGCGCGCGACGGAGTTGACATGACGCCGTACCTCGGTAAGAACGTGAAGCGTGTCGCAGACATCCCGGACGATGGGCGTCGCAATTGGCTCGAGTCTCAGTACAAGCACATGTACAGCAACAGGCCGAGGCACAGGCTGCCGTACGAGGTTTACGACTGGGAGAGGATATACAAGATAGATCACAATACGAAGCCGTTGGATAAGAAGCGTCGACCGTTTGAACTAGGAACGAATCCCTATCGCAGGACGTATGACGAACACACACCCAAGTACATACCCAAGGTGTTTAGACCTGAGGATACCAAACATAAGAATAAATGGTCGAAAACATTTTACCCTAATAGTAGTAAGTAGTTCCCGGATCTAGTTTTGTTAACAAATGAGTGTTCTTGTTTACGGTACTGTAATATATTGGGCCTAAGTTAACCTAAATGAATATCATAGAACGAGTGTTTCTTAACCACTTGACAGCCAGGCTACGAAAACACTACCCAGGCCGAGTTATTTTCTGGTTATTCACGAATTACTTCAAGGGTACGTCTATCACCTAGTTATTCTTTTGTTCTCCCAAATAATATACTGTTGGTGCGATTATTCAGTAAACAATTATTATTGTGATGAACATTCTGTGTAAATTTCATTTGTGATAATTGAATTTTACCAGGCAAAACAACTTGGTACTGCAAGGCCTAATGAAGAAAAAATTAAATCAACGTATTCTGATATCATCTTTACTCGTGTTCACAAGAGATGAACGTGGTCCATCAACAGAATAATTCTAAGAACTTGTAAATGTTAATAGAGAAACTTGATACAACTTCAAACAGCCAACAATTTTGAAAGACTTAGTTGTGTTTCTAACCGTAAATCTTGTCTTGGAAAATCATTGACCATCAAAATACCTCAGCTCCACAGATGTACCGGTAACTGTGGAATTGGTGTTTAAGTTGGTAGACGACCTTCAACTCGCGTGTATACAAGTATGAATACCAAGATGCATCGAGGGTTGCGTTTGCCTGTTGAATATGGTGTCATCACTATGTTGAAAATATGTTCCAATTCACGGGCCACGTTCAAAGTACCCGTACTATTGACCGTGCGTAGATAAGTGGTGATAAAAGTAACTAACATTACTTTCAAGGCCGGCTCGCTGTCATCAAGTTTGCCAGCCTATCAGCCATTTCTACCAAAA
Source organism: Brachyptera risi (assembly GCA_964007535.1). NCBI lineage: Eukaryota > Metazoa > Arthropoda > Insecta > Plecoptera > Taeniopterygidae > Brachyptera > Brachyptera risi. The sequence goes on along the minus strand of OZ023330.1, from coordinate 42,797,048 downwards.
AACACCAGATAGAGCAGCAATCCATATTATACAGAAAAGTAGGCCTACTCATAGAATAGAACGAGTTTTCGAATTAGTGAAGTCACCATCTCCCGGCGGCAAACCAACGCAACCCTCAATGCATCTTGAAGTATACCTACAACTTCCTTCGTCTCTCTCCCTGACCTTACATAGAAATAATTATTCTTTTCATTATCATAGGCTTACAGTAGGCCTATATTGTTAAAATACAGGGGGGGCATTCATGTACGTCTAGCGAAGATGCTAGCGGTCGCAACTTGCGATCCTCGAAAACTACCCCGCAAAGTTGATGGCAAATTGCTGCCATGACAGTAGTTAAACAGGTTTCATGCCTTGCTAGAGCTTGCTAGGCTTACATGAATGCCCCTCCAGGAGCTCTACTGCGACTGTCACTTGGAATAACGTTCTAGGCTTGGCTAGCTCCAAAAAAGTAGAACTTTAGTTGGATAATGTTTACTAGAAAACCTAAATACTGTGGTAATGTAAGATAATAAAAAAGTCACAGTCTCTTAGACTGCAAATGCATATATGTATTAGCTTTGCTAGAAAATGCATTTTCAATATTTCGCAATATGCCGTACCGATTGAAATGTCCTATGCACGCCCATGTGACCACCTCCAATCTTCAGCATGGGACCATGTTCTGCGGACAATCGCCATGCATGAAAAGAATCTAAGCGTTGAAGAAGTGAGCTATATGGGCCTAGTTAGATGCAAGCTGCTAGTAGAGATCGTTGTACAGTAGAACGTCGGTTCTACGTTTCTCATATATACGTTTTTTACACTTGTACGACTTTTTTAGGTGGGCCCGACCATTCTCCATAAGACTACATGTTAAATTTATTCTATTAGACAACTCATTTATTTACGACTTTTCGTATATACGCCTCAATTTCTGGTCCCTTCCTGCATTTTTCAATAATCCCAGTCAGGTGTTCATCATAAAGTCGTAAAAATCCCAAAACATAAACAACACATGCATAAGCACACCTGTTTTTCCTAGTAAAAATACCACCTTATCATGACTTCACTCCTACCCGGGTTTTTCCTACCCCAAAAAATATTTATAGATATTGTCTAGTCCTAAATCACTTATATTCATGAAGAGACCCATCATTTTCCTAAACCAATCATCACTCTTTAGAGCAATAGGACCTCCAACCTCAAGGTTTGGAAGCACACTGCCAAGAATGTTGCAATCACACTGGCACATTTGCCCAGCCAGTGACAGCTGATAATGTGTGAGAAGGGGGGAGGGGGTATGCAAGGCATGTGCAGGAGCGCATTTCTTTCATGTCGACAAAAAGTGATTTCAAAATCGAAGTATTTTAAAAAGGCAATGATGATCGCTTTTCATTGTTTGAAGTTAAATGTCATTTCAATAATATTCCCTCTCTAACAGGAACAGAAAAACAAAAAAATATAATTCTGTCAATGTGATGTCAAACATTTGAAGTAAATGCCACACTAAGAGTCGTCTGGACAGTGTTAGTTGGTTGCTATGAGCATTGGTAAATGTCTGCGTCTGTCTCTCATAAAGCACATGTCATCTGAGAGCTGTCAAGGACATAATGGCATGCTCTAGTGGCTTGAGGGTTGGTGAGGGGGCGGAGGGGAGAGCTGTGACGCGTCTTCACTTACAGACCAGATCAAAAACATCATACACAAGAAAGTAAAGACAAAAAAAAAACATTGATTATGCAGTGGGTAAATGTTTGAACCCAGATTCATTAATAAATCATTTATACGTTTATCCATTTATACGATTTTTTTTCTCAGTCCCCTGAAAGTCGTATAAACGACGTTCTACTGTACTCTATTGGTTACGACGGTGAGCATTTCAACCGCTCCATGCCAATATGTGTTAAGACACCTCACTGTTAGACACCGTACCATAGAGTAATGAAGTTTTTTTAGAGTTCCAACGCTTATGGGAAAGTAATAGAGAGTGACTGAGACAGGGATATGCTGCGAGAGAGAGAGAATATGTCCGATTGTTTTGTCGCAGCCAGAGCTACGTGTGCTGATGTCGAGTAGATATGATTTCTTCCCTCGCTCCACATGGTTGGCGCTAACAACCTTAACGTGACGTTCGTTAGCTGAGACTGTTTCAGCACGTGGACTCAACATGTTTGTTCATAGAGTGGTCTGTTGACAGAAATAATGTTAAGAATGGCAACATGGCACAGCCGAGAGTGATGACGAGTGCTAGAGAGAGGGGAATAGATCTCAGCCGGCTGGCGAGCAACGACAGTTGCATAGCGTAGGTCTGGCTGAGACCAACTATTGTTACTGTTCTCTGTAGCTCAATCGCTAAATGTAAACCTTCTAAAAGCTCTCAAATTAGCGCAAATATTGGGCGTTGGACCTCTTGAAAAACTTCATTACTCTATGACGGTACTTTAAATACTTGACTACTAGTCAGGAACAATCAAGTCCACAAACCACAGCCTTCTTTAGTCAGGTTACTCAGTTCCTAAAGACTGTCTTATTCAATCCAGAAGGCTGTGGTATGAACGTAACATGTTTCGACCGAAGGGTCATTTGTTTATTGAAAAGTGAAAGCTCCGTGCATGCAAGTGCATAATTTCACAATTCAATACCTGTGGAAATAAGATATTGAAAATGTGGAACAATCAGCAATCAATACCATATACGTATATGGAAAGTATTGCTTTACAAGTATTTATACTGTATATACTAAATACTAAATAGGCCTATTACAGATGAGATTATAATAATAGGTCATTTCATGACAAAGACTATCACATCCAAATTTAATGTGAATCATTCTGAAACAAACTATCTGCTGAATTAAGAAATTATCATGTCTTCTAGCATGCTTTGTTACTCTTGTATAATTTTTAACAATATGTTTGAAGCCAAAAAGCTATCAAGTCTCGAAGTTTCTCACTAAAATATACTTCAAGAAAAATCTATACAAACTAGGTATACAAATCCAAACATCACCGTCTATTTTCAGGGTATTTTTCAGGCCAAAGCTTATGATAAGAAACGTAGCTGCATGTTTCAAAAGCGTTATATTTTTGTAGCTGCAGAAAGATAATATGTGATTACCGTACTGAAGTTGTAGTTGGTATGTAGTCGTCTTCCTTGGATCCGAGTATACCGTAATACCCTATTCACACCGAAAAGTTGATCTCGATCAAACTAATTGCGATTACATGTACGTATGGAATTGTGGGTAATAAACTAATGGCGTTAACGCATCAACATGGTTTGCTGAACGAGATTAAGACGTTAATCACTGAACCTAACGTTAATGGAGTTGCGTTCACACTGCACGGTAATCGAGATTAAGTCGTTGATCGTGATTAACATTTTCGGTGTGAACGGGGTATAAGTGTGTTCTCTCAATGGACCCCCGTGATGGGGTGCTGGGCTCATCCCCATCCGTCAACTGCCGTTTCCCTCTAAACCCATATAATACACCTAACCACAAGCTATCTTTCTATACACACAACAATTATTTTGAAAAATTACAGATTCGTTGTAATCAACGTAAATCATGATGAAGACAAAAATGCCGCCCTTGGTAGCTCTGTCAGCTGAGGCACCGCTTCAGAAACTCAAGTTGGTGGGGTCGTTAAGCAAACAATAAACATCATCGATCATCATGAGAAGATCATAATAACTTGATGTATTAATCCAAACACACATTTTTTAAAATCTTCAAAATAATAACATGCAAGCACTAACTAATTGATGTAACCTTAATGTGGAAGTATTGGTGAACAACTTCAGTTAAAAAATATTAATTAATCAATTCATCGGTTAGAATTCTATGAAGAAGGGAGATATTCCAGGCAAAATTATTTCAAACAGGCAACACACCATGTAACACTTCTATTATTGGTTTATTGGTGATTATTTGATTACGGTATTACAGTATTATTATTAATTCAATTGGTGATGCCTACCAATATATTGTTATAGTTCAAATATTGTAATCAACAACAAATGATTTGTGATAGATTCCCATGCTGAAAAACACAAACGAAATTCAATGTAGGTTAAATACAGTAGAGCACACACAACTGACATCAAAACCTGATCCCTGTTTGGGATTGGTATGGATTAGAGCATACAATACACACCACAAATATAAACACTAATTTAATCATGGTAATTAAAAACCACCGGTATTAGCTTCGCTGAGGCGGGAATCAACTCGAGTTGATTGGTGGACATTAGTTTTTGTAGAAAAATTTTTGATCCCCAAAAATATGACCGTGTAAAGGTAGGTTCATAGAGCCACGGCATTTTTGCCGGCCGGCAATCTTGTCGGGTGCCGTTGGACGTCAAATGATTTGTACCGTTCATACTACCACGGCAAACTATCGCCGACTTAAGGCAATTATATATCGAATCGATGCAATAACCATGGCAACGTCGATAGTGATTGAGTTTGACAGTCAATAGTTCGTACGCAGAACACACAGTTCGAGTATAAACGTGGCCGTGATGTCGTCTACGTCATCACGGCAAGTTTGTCGTCCGGCAAAATGTTCAACTGTATTCAACTTTCAAGGCCACAGTGAACGACAAGCCCGGCAAGTCTGTGATTGGCTCATTCCCTTTGACGGCACGGCAAATTCGTGTTGCCGTGGCTCTATGAACGTACCTTAATAGGAATTACTGGTCCACTATAAACTTTATCAATTCAGCTTTAATTTGATCCTGTTATCTCTATTTATTCACTGTGGTATAATATTCTACAACATGTAAATGTTACAATGTTTTAAATTAATTGTGCAGTGTTTTTGAATACCCTATGTCAACAGCCCAAACATGTTGATAGGGTGTACCAGTATATTGAATATACCTAATGATTATACTATCGATTATAACTGATTTACACAAGCCACAAACTCTTTTTTCAAGATACGCAAGATTTTTGTTGGCAACTCTATTAAAGATAGACCTTACTATACCTAGTCTGAAAGTGAGTCTGTAGCCAATCTCAAATCAAGACTACCAGTAAGAAATAAATTCCTTTTTCAAATAATCCATTGACATCTAAATATAATAAATTAATGAGAATGCCGCCGATTATAGATTATTATTCAATTTATTGATCTTATGAAATTCTTTTCCAATAGTTCGAGCTGTTCTTTCAAGGTGAATGGTTGATGGTTGGTATCAATGAAGCTTAGTGCCTATTGTTTGATTTTTGCATTCAATGTTCTGACATATTTTGAATGATTTGTACATGTACCGGTATTTAATTATAGTTTTGTTGTTATTTTTGTCAATCATCATTTTGATTAGTCGTCTATATTAAATCGTGACAAATTTGATCAGTCAAGGTCACTTTCTAATATCGAATGGCAACCCTACAATATAGACAGACGCTGTCAAGGTGCAGATCAAAATGGTACTCTGTCTACACATTTTCAAATGTTCATACATGGAATAAAACAGAAATGTTGATATGATTTGTTACATTTGATTGGATTAGAGCTTGTAGGAGCCGTCAGGTGCTCAAGACAACTCGATCATTGACGTAATCACTTGAGCGATGAGTTCAGTAGGCCTATGTGTATTTCAACAATATTCCTTTCAAATTCAATGTAAATCTTTCAAGCTAGTAACAAAAAGAAACCAACATCAAATTGATATTTAAAAAACTACGATTGTGAATGTTTACGGCGTAAAAGCTCGCATCCCTGGGATTCTATAAGGGCAAACAAACAAGCTGTTGAAACAAAATCAATTGTTTACAACCTCAGTCAAGTGCCGAGAAATTTCATCAAATTTCTATATTGGCGTCAACATACTCACAACTTTGAGGAACATTCAGAGAATGTGAGATTTTTTAGAACATTTAAGAATCAACAAAAATTGTTATTCTTAAAGGGGACATTGACTCCATCAAATGTGCAATTTCTCGGTACCTGTTTCTCACAAACTATGAAAGCTACACGCACAAAATATTTGATAAATAAATTTCGATAAATATTCGAGTAGTTACACACAACCTTTTTACACATGCACTGGAATTTAAATAGAAATGAAAAACATTGCTCATATTTTCATTTCTTTTAAAATATTGTTAAAAAATATCGCATTTCAAGGCATACAACAATTTTTACTTCTGATGTTATTTCACATGGAAACAATAATAAAATCTCTGCCATTGATTTTGTAAAACACTACAAATTCAATGGTGTGGCATACTTAGATCTAGATGTGGTGAAAATTTGGAGTGATCATCTCCAATGGTTTTACAGATTCAGGTATCGGCAATCGAAAAAATAATATTTTGCAAAAACTGCATTTGAGAATATTATCACCAAAGTTGATCCTACTGAAATATGAAAAGTGAGCCAATAAAGTGCTGAATGAATGAAATAATAAATTACTGTAGAACTACTTCGAATAATTTGGTGATTCTTGCAGCATCCAATTGACAAAACATTACACTATGGATTTAAAAAAAAGGAAAGTTTCAGAAAAATAACAGTCAATGTCCCCTTAAATCAATAATCCAGCAGGCCTGTGAGAGTTTCCCGACTGATCCAACTTCTCCGCAAAGCGTGCTACACGCGGAACGAGTCAAGAGACTACAGAGCACTCGAGAACAAGGCACAATAATCATAACTATCAATTACGAGAGCACTGCATTGATATATTATATTATATTTGAATTAATTCAAGTAAAGCCTACGGTATGTTCAGTGTTTATGCTAAATACATTTAGTCGAGTCATTCCATTTGTCACTTACAAAAAACTTACAAAATAGATCTTACATAATCCTACTAATCCTTTCGTCATGAACCTAGTACCTACCATGTAACCTAGTGTCTGTTTGTCATTAACCTAGTCCATACTATGTAGAAGCTTACTACTCTGTAGGTCTCTAGAAAACAAAAATTATTACACCAACAGTATTTGCTGTATTATTACGGTGGGATCTCTTCAATCAATTTCTTGTTTATACATTTATTACCATTACAGCCGTATAAGATTCAATTTGGATCCTACCCTTGTGCTTCTAGTGTAAAGGAGTTTTTTTAGTACCGGTAATAAAGTTTTTCCCTCCAATAAGTTATTTTAGTCTGGTCCCCTGAAAAACATACAATAATGATTAATGAGGTTCTACTGTAGGAAGCTTCTCTTTATACATAGTACTGAACTACATTCCCTAGGCCTAGGCCTACTCTTCGTTAACAATAATTATTAATTATTATTAATTTCTTATTTGGCACATGCCTGCTCATGTTGAATATCGTTAGGTTCTCTGGTGAATTTTCATATTACATAGTAGGTTTCTTACTTTGGAGCCCTAAAACATGTACCAAAAAGTGATTCCATTGTATTTAGCTTTTAATCAGGACTTTGGTTGACATTTTTAGAATAACACTTCTGTATTGAAAATACATAGGCAGATTTCATTGCAATACAGTACTTACTTTTCAAATTAAAAACAGCTGCCAGTTGAATGATCAAATTGATCAACTACACAATTTACCATCAATTGTACGACCAATTCACCAATCATTTGACCGATTGCAATCGTGTTGTTTTTGATCAATTGAATTGTACACTCAAGTTCACAATCAAGTTTTGGCCATCAAGTTCTTGACACAATTTAAACATCATGCGAGAGATCCGAAAAGTTTCATGGGCCACCTGTCCTAAGCAAGAGGTAACATAATTCAAGCTTTCCTGCTAATTATATTACTTAACATCCATTTCAAATTCTTTGTGTGGCCATTCCAGAGACTACTGTGACCAAGGCAATAGCCGAAACGTCAGAATCTTATGCGTACATTTCATTTCATCGCTATGTTCTATCAAATCTCGGTCAGCTGCTGTTCTTCCTTTCCCTTTCACCTAACTCACAACATATAGTCAGCCGTATGATGCCAAAAGGTGCAATAGCTGATGACAAAGCGTCGATGATCTACGTCTGTATGAATATTGTGGGTAGAGACCACACGTTCAACGAGAATGTACCATGTGACAATTTGTTGAGATGTCATTGGTCAATTATCGCCAAAATTGACGACAAAGTTGAACATTTCCAATCTATGTTGATGAGATCTACCACGATAACGCCACATATGGGCTAGGTCAGAAATACGGATTACCTTATGCTATCAAGATCTTAATGGCCAAATATTGATCATGGTATGGTGGGTTAAAATATTTAATTAAAGCTACAGGTTAGAACATAAACAATTTAAAGCTGTGCAAAGTGAAACAAACAAGTTGGCTTGCATAAACTCTATAACATATCACAGAGAAATAACACAGAAACACTGTTCAAACATTGTGCCATACATGTTGATTTTTGGCAAAAACGATCAAGGCGAACATGGTTTGAGAAGCGATTTGGCAACGTCGAATTGCATCTTGAATACGTGATAAACAGGGCAAATCATGTGGAGGCATCTCTAAGCCAACTACTCTAGGACAATAACAAGTACCAACATTTGTGAATAAACAAAAATGACCAGTGTTTTTAGATTTTTCAAACTTTTGTCCCAAACGATTCAGGGTATTGGGGAAAGTTGATTAAAGTCATGAGAGTAAACCCTCATTAATACAAAATTTGACATATTTCGAATTTAAAGTTGGTCCCCTGCTGAAGGTATGGGTATTTCAATGTTTAATAATATGGTTAATTCGAATTCTAGCTAATCTGTAATTTGAGATGATATTTCAACCCTGTAAATGCTCTAGCACTGTTTTCGGATTGGATAATTCAAGATAGTTTGAGTGAATTCCTTGAATTGATAATGACTTTCTCAATTTCATTTGACGTGTAACAATAAGCTGGAGCCATCTCAGCTGTTTGCTGCTTTGAGTGTCATCTGAATGCGCTCTTAGCCTCTGACCTTGACGAAATACGACGAGTACGAGATTTATGGTAATCTCGTAATACTCGGGACAGCCAAGCGCCAATGGAAGCGGGCTGTAGAACGATTGTGCGTTGCTGGCTAGCTGAGCGGTCTCTCTCAAGCACAATATGAAATTGCAAATTCTAAGCGGGAAGTGTAATGATTTTTGTGGAAAGAGTTTTTTGTTTAGCCCGAATTTGTATGAATCAAAGTAATTTTTTTGAAGTCCCTAGCATTTCGGATCAAAGAGGGTTTACTGTGCATTTAAACCGTTTCAGGCTGAATCAGTTTGGCTTAGGTGTTTCCCAGCTCTTAAAAATAATTAAATATAGTCTGTGTTACTTCTCTACTAGCAGATGCCATCCCATCTTTCCCCTACGATGCTACTTAACAGAAACAGCTATAAAAACTAAAATACATTAGCTTAATTAGTATTATATTAATAAATATTAAATATATTAAATAATCAACAAATGAAACAGCTGATACGTGGAAAGCTGAGTGCGCTATGGTGAGTGGTAGACGAGCTGCCCGTACTATTTGGTATTTTAATACTTTACAAATTTATTTTGCACCATCGAGCAACAACGTCACAATAAATAGAGGAAGAAAACCCTCAACAACCCGGAATAATTTTATCTTTCCCGCTAACAATCTAGTTTCATCACCACGTTAATAACTAAGTGCACAACCGAGTAGGGAATACGGACATTTCCGCGGTAACAGATCTTCTGGCCGAGGCGGCGCGACGTCTACCAGAGACGGGAATGGAGGAAAAGGTTCTTGGTCAACGCGTCGTCGTCCAAATCGATCAACGTTCCGGCCGTGATCTCGTTGTCGTTGGTGTTCTCGTCTAAGACGTTGTTAAAGTTGTCGTTTAGGGAGGATCGCCTGTAAGTGGTACAATGGTTACGGATTATATTTCAAGATTTTCACGAGTGGATTTAGACGCTGGCTGAGCCCAGAAGAAAATGTTGTCATGAATATTTTTGATGAATTAAGAAGGAAAATGCAACATATGCGTTGTTGGATGAGCGATATAGGCATATTATTTATATGAAATGTAATGCAAAGCTGAACAGTCGTGACCAAAGTTCGGGAAGTTGCCACCGTGCATTTATGCGAACTGTAGGAGTTTTAATGATAATGCTATGAATTAATAATGAACCTTGAGTTCCTAGCTATTATGTCACTCACTGCCTTCCTGTTTTATTCATGACATTTTAATTGACCACTAGTGACAGGCGTGGCTAATCCGCCAGGCCACCTGGATCTATACTTCATGTGGGAATTTAGAGATACTGTGATAGGTCAAAGTGAAATTTCCCACATAACAAAGCCCATTTGATTGGATGTTCTGCTTGAGACATTTTGATCAATTGTTTCAAATTAATTGGTGACACTTGTTGCTTAGATTTTTAATAGATTTCTAAAATAGCTTTGATTTTTGTGAAAAAATTATATTATATATTTTTTCATCAATATGGCTGATACGATTTGTGTGAAAATTCGGAATAATTTGTATCACTATAATATATGGGCCTATTAAAATTTTGTGAAAATTTGAATTTATTGGAAGGAAATATTCTTTCCGAACTTTCTTCTCTGGGTTATTCTTATGTAGTTTCTAAAAACTTCGAAATGTGTTTTCTCAGAAGTGGTTCAACCGATTCGATTGAGCCTCAAAAGTTATTATTATTATTATTATTATTGTAATTATTATTATTAACTCTTGCAGTTGCACATAAATGCGCGGTGGCAAGTTCCCTATCAATCCTATCCTATCGCCTCCCTAACCTTCTGACGGAATAGCTTCAACCCTATTTCATCCTCCTCAAGTATACTTCTACTAAGCCCATTCCAATCCCTACCTGTCCTATTCAGGAAAGAGAACTTACCGACATCTAATATAGCCCCCTTTATAACTACTGCTCTATCATGACTTCGTCTAACATATCCTGACTCATTCCTTTCAATCAACCTATTCAACTCTCCCCAGCCTTCTTCTCCTTCCATTACCCTGAAGAAATTACAGATCCAATCCTCCTTTCTCCGTATTTCCAATTCCCGCCATCCCAAGTCTCGGATCATCTCAGATGGACTCTCCAATATTCTCACCCTCTCCCCCCTTTCATTCTCCCCCCATTTCCACCTCCTAACCCTACCTGTAACCCTTCTAACTGCAATCCTTTGCACCCTTTCCACATCCCTTATCTCACCTAATCTATAAGGATCCCAAACTGAACTAGCATATTCCACCATGGGATGCACTAACGAGAAAAAAGCCTTTTCCTTTATCTCCATACTTGTCCCCCTAAGCTGCCTCATTACAAAGTTTAGTGCATTTATACTCTTTTTTACTATTCTCTCAATCTGACTCCCCCACCCTAGACGTCTATCAAATACCACCCCTAAGTACTTGTAATTTTCCACTGACTCAAGTGACTTCCCTCCATCATACACTACATCAGCCCTCACTCTCCTCCTACCAAAGGTGACTAACTTACACTTCCCTTCATTTAACCCCATCTTGTTCAACTGAACCCAACAATTAAGTGCCGTCAAATCTGCCTGAATAGCTACTACATCCTCCTCTGTATTGATTTCCCTATATACCACACAATCATCTGCAAATAACCTTATTCTCGAATTAACAACCCTAGTCAGATCATCTATATATAAATCAAATAATAACGGACCTAACACACTACCCTGTGGAACTCCTGACGTTAGGAGGTTTCCTCACTTGAAACCTCCGAACCTACTCGAACTGTTTGAACTCTATCCTGAAGAAAGTTTCCAATCCAATTAACTAACCCAGCATTCCCAATGGACAGTTTCAACTTCCCTAATAATATAGTGTGATCTACCTTGTCGAAAGCCTTTTTAGCATCAATACAGCCCCCCTTGTCTAATACCCCTGCCGAGCTGGCAGGGGTATTAGACAAGGGGGGCTGTATTGATGCTAAAAAGGCTTTCGACAAGGTAGATCACACTATATTATTAGGGAAGTTCCGCAAAACCTAACAACTGTGTCTCACATGAATACCCCTTCCTAAACCCATGCTGCACTTCCAAAATACCCCTATGTTCATCTACTTTCTCCATTATTCTCTTTATAACTACCCTTTCCATCATCTTACATACATGTGACGTTAAACTGATTCCCCTGTAGTTGTCTACCCTGCCCCTTTGCCCTCCCTTTGAAATTGGAACCACCTCCGCTTTTTTCCAATCTTGCGGTACTCTACCTGCTGTGAGTGAGGCTTGGAACAACCTTAGCAAATAACCAACAACCCCCCTACCCGCTAATTTCAGGAGATCGCTTTGCACCCCATCTATGCCTGGTGACTTCCCACTTTTTAGTTTCCTCAATACATTCCACACTTCCCCCTCTGTAAGCAGGACTTCTTCCCCCCCCCTCCAGTGTTGTTTCTCCCTCCCCTATAACTCCAGTCACATTGAACACTTCCCCGTAGAATCTATTTAATGCTGCTGCCTTCTCCTTATCCGTTTTCCACTCATTCCCTCCCTGATCAACTAAGGTGGGCAACTCCTTACTACTACCCTTCTGACTAGAAACAAACCTGTACATTCTATTCCAGCTACCCTGTACATCACGTTCATTAAACATACCGCCCATGTAGTTTTCTTTCGCCTCCCTCTTAGCCTTGTTTAAGTCCCGCCTTAGGTCCCTGATCGCTTCCTTTCCCTCCCCTGACTCCCTCAATTTCCTACTCATCTTTCTACCCTTTCTCTTAAGCCTCCTAACCGTACTATTATAGTAGGCAGGATCTGCATTCGCCTGCAACACCTTATAGGGAACCAAGATATCTCTAACCTCCTCATATATTTTCCGAAAATTGAACCACAAACCTTCAACATCACGCTCGTCTATCTCACACCACTTCTCAAACCTATCCTCAAAAGCTTTTTGAACCTCTCTTGCCTGCACCCTTTTGTACCCCCAAACTTTCTTCCCAACGTTATCGGTTTGAACCGGAGCTAAAGCTAAGCTGACTATAGGTACCCGATGATCGCTAATACCATCAACAATCACTGTTTTTGCCCACAACTCACTCGGCCTGACTAGCACTACGTCTAGAATATTTGTACCCCCTAACCTTCTACTCCTGGTTCCCTCCTCCACAACCTGATGAAAACCTTCGTTTAATATGCCAGTAACGATATTTTGCATTACTCCCCTCCCTTGTTCTCTACCTCCTACCTCCCATCTTACGTTAGGCATGTTCAAATCTCCCGCTATAATTAAACTCTCTACATTATCCCTAGCACTAAGCCTATCCTCTAAACAATGAAGCAGTCTACTACACATTTACACATTATTATTATTATTATTATTGTGAACTATACATTATTGAATTAGATGACGACACTTGTTTGCCAAATTTCGACTGAATTTGTACCTTAGTTTGACTTGTGGAGCGCGAACAAAGACACAAAAGAGAAAAAAAAGTTGTTTTTATTTCAAGTCGGTGAAATTGAGACTCGCTTTGCTCATTCAATTAGCGTTGATGGTGTCGTAACTAATAACGAACATTTTGAAGATTTCACTAGGCACTTTTCACTCTGAACGGTTGACAGTAGGGCCTATTCAGTCATTAATTCTTTTCACACCACTAATAATATGACCTTGATTATTGTCTGCCTGAGTAGAAAGAACAAGGACAAGCTCGAGCTTGCGGCAGATTTAGTAACAGTGTCTCAATTGTGAGCTAAATGGGCAGCAAGAGAATTAAATCAATCAAGCTAATTTATTGCATATGAAATGTGTGCGAGCAAAGCAAAGCAAAAATATCTAATCTATTTGTTAGATTAGGCTTGAAAATTATATCAGCGTATTAGTTTACGAAGAACTGTTACTGTATGTATGTTGAATATGAAAATAATGTAAATACTGTAGGCCTATGTAAAATGATAGTAAACTATTCTAGAAGTTCAACATAATATTATCAATCATGTACCGTCCATTACATAGTAGGCCTATATGCACAATGTAGTGATACCAACATACTTAATCATAATATAAAGAAGGGGTACCGACTCCAATACTAATAACATGGAAGGTATTTGTGGTTTATTGCGGTCAGATCAGAGCCAAAGGCCTCGATTGCCTGTCACGATTTAGCGACTTCCTTGTGAACTAGATGTAGATAAAAGTGATTAAGGTACCAATCGTATTGTTGAACTTACAAATTCTATCTTTTTTGTGCAAAACAAATGAAACTGCTAAAATAATAATTCTACTGAGCCATGTAAAGCATTGTTGAATATTGTACTATATAGTTTAATATAAAAGAGATAGTTGCGCTATTGGTAATCAGGACTCTGGACCCTGGAAATATTTCACTTTGAAGACGCGAGTCGGACACCATCTTTATATTATGATAAAGTATTTTGGTATCAAGTGCTACATCGTGGTATATGTACATGAATAAGCAAGGCACGGTTAAATTGTTCACTTGCTTTTTATATCCTTATCGGGTTTGCATGCGTTGAGTGCCTTTATATACCCATACCCATGATATAGATAGATACCCAATTTCCTAATACAAACTGGGAATATGCTACGCACTAGATCTATTTACTGAAAATAAAAATAATAGATGAATGAAACATACCTTGTTTTCTGAGGCTGGACAACGGTTGGGTTGTGCAATATCTGGAGAAACAAAACAAATATCCGAGGTAGAAATAGTGCCAAGTAGGACATTTTCTCTCTCCAAATTTTCCTCGACATAATTTTACAAAAAAATTTCGGAAAAATTTTCACTGGCCGAACAGTGAAACCTGTATGCATCATTCCCAGATCCATGCTTTGCCTGCTTGTATCATTCATTTTTTCCCACCCCACTCCCATATAATCAATGTTACATTTTCCTGGATGAATCGTTTTCCTGGATGGATCGTTTTCCTGCATGGATGATTTGATTTTGCTGGTCCCTTGAAAAATGATGAATCGATCCACTGTATACTGAAAATACAAATTGACTTGAAAAAAGTTCAAATTATATTTCAAGATCGATGAAACTAATTTAAAAAGTATTACTGTTCCATTTGAATTACTTTTCTCTAGAGCTTAGCTGAGACAATACTATAGGCTACTGTGGTATAATAAATCTATTAGAAATACCCCCTCCCCCCCAAAGTACGCAAGAGATAAGGGTAATTCACTTATAATTAGGAGTGTGCGAGCACTCGAATTTTCGAGTTCGAGTTTTGAGTTCGAGTTCAAATTCAGCTCAACTCGAAAATTTCGAGTTCGATTTTTTTTCTACCTAATTTTTTCCTCTTATATGAGAGTTCAGAAGTCGCTACTGATATGAAAATAACGGCCTAACATTGGTCAAAAACATGTTTTTTATTTTTGTAATTTCGCAGAACATACTAAACTTGGGAAGTGTTTAAAATTGACCCTCTATAGTAATTTGTCGTGCCTATCCGCCTATACTTGAGCAGTGAGATAGCTCGTTTTGTTGACAGTTTGTTGGCAGTTTTGTTTGACTAGGGATGTCGGAGGGTAGGAAAATTCCTACCCGCCTTTATTACCCGACTCCTAACCGGGTTTTCCTCCCGAAAGAAAAAAAAAACGTGAAGACCCTATATCACCTATTCATAAAAAGACGCGTCATTTTCCTTAATACAATCATCACTCTCCAGAGCAACAAGACCTCTAACCGCAAGGCTTGGAAGCACACTGATGAGAATGGTGCAATCAAATACTTTACCATATGAATACTGGAAACTCGCTGAATTTTCGGGCGAACGCACTAGTGGCGCTATCTATGCGGACAGGTTTGACTTATTACAAATTGTATGCTGTATGGCATGCGATAGTATGGTGGTCTTATATTCTACTTGTTACGTTAATTCATCAATTTATAACAATGGATGGATCTCAGGATGGACTAGTGTGTGCTGAATTTGCTTGTGATAATTATGCAATTAAGAAGAACTCCCGATCAATGTTTAGGTCCTCAAAAGACAGACTTGTAGATATATAGGCCTATGCATATGGTCAGCAATGTTTTTCATTGCCAATTGATATATTATACCTTCTGTATGATAATAATGATGATTTATAATAATAATGTTGATAAGTTTCCATTTGGTGTAACTTCTGTACAGAGTTGTAGATTATGACAATAGATGTACAATTAGATGAGCGTATGCGAATACTTCCATCCTACTCTCACGAAGCTTTGTCTGTGTGTTTTTTTCCTGTTTGTTTGTAAGCACTGCACAGGTCGCAGAGTTTGACCATCAAGTTGGTTTGACTGATCAACATGAAATTTTTTGTACACGCAAACTCATCCAACTTAGAACTGTATAGTTTTTGGAATTATTCGGTCGTACAACGCATGATACTGTGTTTGCCTAGTTATTAAAATGACACGCTTTTCAAATTCAAGAGATACATTAAAATAAGCTGTGCGTAGGCCATTCACACCCTGAATGCTCCTCTCTGAATTGAATAATATAATAAATGTATACTTCAGTAGGTCTATGATACCGGTGTGTGAAAAATACTAGGCAAACGCGACATGTGTTGCCGCGTTGATGGATGAGCTACTTAAATCAACTTATATCTTTGGATTGGTTATTGGATGAGCGAAGCGAAGACTCAATTTCGCCATACCCGGAAAAAAGTGCCTGTTTTTTTTTTGTCCGCGCTCCACAGGTCAGACGAAAATTCAAAATCAGTTGAGACTTGGCACACACAAGTATCCTTATCCAATTCGATACTGTATAGTTTTGAGGCTCGATCGATTGAACCACTTCGGAGAAAACTCATTCCAAAGTTTTCAAAAATCCCATTAGAATGACCCAGAGGACAACATTCGTGAAAAATATTTCATCTGAGAGGATTCAAATTCTCGGAAAATCTCAATCTGATAATGATACACATTATTTCGAACTTTCACTCAAATCGGATCAGCCGTTTCGATGTAAAAAAATATATAATGTAATTTTTGTTAATTATTCAAAGCTATGAAGATACCTATTAAATCAAAGCAACAAGTGTCACCACTTGATTCTAAACGATTAAAACAAAGCCTTATTTATCATCATATGAATTAATAATGGAAAATAAGATGGCAGTGATGTAATGGTTTGGATCTCAAGGTGTATATATATATAATAACCAATCTAAAGATAAGTTGATATGTTCCAGCTCATCCATCAACGGGGCAACACATAACGCGTTTGCCTAGTTTATATATATATATATATATATATATATATATATATATATATATATATATATATATATATATATATATATATATATATATATATATATATATATATATATATATATATATATATATATATATATATATATATATATATATATATATATATATATATATATATATATATATATATATATATATATATATATATATATATATATATATATATATATATATATATATATATATATATATATATATATATATATATATATATATATATATATATATATATATATATATATATATATATATATATATATATATATATATATATATATATATATATATATATATATATATATATATATATATATATATATATATATATATATATATATATATATATATATATATATATATATATATATATATATATATATATATATATATATATATATATATATATATATATATATATATATATATATATATATATATATATATATATATATATATATATATATATATATATATATATATATATATATATATATATATATATATATATATATATATATATATATATATATATATATATATATATATATATATATATATATATATATATATATATATATATATATATATATATATATATATATATATATATATATATATATATATATATATATATATATATATATATATATATATATATATATATATATATATATATATATATATATATATATATATATATATATATATATATATATATATATATATATATATATATATATATATATATATATATATATATATATATATATATATATATATATATATATATATATATATATATATATATATATATATATATATATATATATATATATATATATATATATATATATATATATATATATATATATATATATATATATATATATATATATATATATATATATATATATATATATATATATATATATATATATATATATATATATATATATATATATATATATATATATATATATATATATATATATATATATATATATATATATATATATATATATATATATATATATATATATATATATATATATATATATATATATATATATATATATATATATATATATATATATATATATATATATATATATATATATATATATATATATATATATATATATATATATATATATATATATATATATATATATATATATATATATATATATATATATATATATATATATATATATATATATATATATATATATATATATATATATATATATATATATATATATATATACCTTGAGATCAAACCATTACTTCACTGCCATCTTAATTTTCATTATTGATTTCCATGATAATAAAGAAGGCTTTGTTTTAATCGTTTACAGTTAAGAGGTGACACCTGTGGCTTGGATTTAATTGGTATCTTAATAGCTTTGAGTGATTCACAAAAATACCATATATTTGTTCACATCAAAACGGCTGATCCGATTTGAGTGAAAGTTCGGAATAATGTGTATCATCATTATATTAAAATTCCCTGAGAATTTGAAATGTCTCGGATGAAAATTATTTCACAAATATTTTCCTCTGGGTTATTCTAATGAGATTTTTGAAAACTTTAAAATGAGTTTTCTCAGAAGTGGTTCAACCGATTGCGGCTCAAAATTATACAGTATCGAATTAGATAATGACACTTGTGTATGCCAAGTTTCAACTGATTTTGAATTTTCGTTTGACCTGTGGAGCGCGAACAAAAAAAACGAAAAAAAAGAAAGAAAAACAGTCACTTTTTTTTCGGGTATGGCGAAATTGAGTATCCGCTTCGCTCATCCAATGAATGTATTGGTTGAAATGTTGAATGTTAAAATTATGAGTCAAATGTGGAATATTATAAAAACAATTTGTTGTCATAGTATAAAGCTTTGATACGTTGAGGTGATTTGTTGTAGTGTGTTGAACTAGCACACCCTGGGCTCTTCGTGATTATTGACAAATAACGTTTTTGACTGAAGAAATCATTTTTTCGACATGTGTTGTGATTATGGACTTGTGTGTATCAGCCTTGTAGTAGTTTGAAATTGTAATTCCTGTTGTTGTGCTCAGTTTGGTGTGATAATTGCCTTGACAGTGCACAACATTGTTGAAAAATAAGCGTAAACATGAGAAGTATCTTTGTGAAGAAAAACAATAGTTAGGGGGCCTATTGATGAATATTCAAAATGAATGAAAAAACGTATCCATAATTTATTTATATGTCTATATGATCACTGATTCAATTCCATTACCATCTACCAATTCAACCCAATTCAGTATATTCCTAACCCAATTCCTAACCCAATGCAGTATATTTTGTATCTATAAATACTATATCTACTAAATAATTAATGAAGGATGTTGACAAATTTCATATGGCAAATACATTGTTTAGGATAGGTCCATTATTATTTCATTTTCCAGAGTCACACCAATACATGATATTCGACTCTATAGACATTATATTGCTGTAAGGTAATGTCACAAGGAATACATATATCTGTAGTCCTAACATAAACAGTTAACTGTCCAGACTTTAATGTCAAACGTGGGATAACACGCGTTATCTATCTAGCTGGACGAGAACACATTTGAATGCCGCGAGAAAGTCAAACCAAGCCGCATAGATAGCGCTAACTGTCCCTGTTCGCCATCGACTCAACGTTATTGGTATGGGAGTTTCTAGTATTATAACCGAAGGTTATATATTAAAGTATTTGATGCAATCACACTAGCACATTGGTCCTCCAGTAACAGCTGATAATGGTGGGGGGGGGGGAGCGGGGATACGCAAGACTTTTGCAAGAGCGCATTTCTTTTATGGCAACAAAAAGTAATTTCAAAAATGAAGTATTTAAAAATTTAAAAAGGCAATGATGATCGCTTTTCATTGTTTGAACAAAAAAATGTAATTTCAATAATATTCCCTTTCTAACAATGACAGGGAAATAAACAAATGTCAAAAGCACATTTAAAGTAATGCCACACCAGCCAGTCATTTGAACGGCGTCATTTCGTTGCTAAAACACTTTTGTCAACTGAGCTGTCAAGGACACTGAACACATGGCTGCTGTACTGATGGATGGATGAGTGGGTGGGTGAGGGGGGTGGAATGACGAATGCGCGTGAGTCGAACGCGCTTATACACACAGACCGGACCAAAAACATCAGGCACAGGAAAATAAAGATCAGAAAAAAACATCAACTACCCGTCGGGAATCGTTTGAGTCCGGGTTTCACTTGAAATTGGAACCGCCTGGGTACCCCGACATCCCTAATTATTAATTACATACAAACTCAATGTTGTTGGTGATAAGATTGTGACAGATTGATGAGTAGTAGCCTAATAAATAATCAATAAATTATCACATGTCAATGTGGAGTGGAATTTTAAGTGTGTATAGCCTAATAAAATGCATTTGCCAAGAGGTAGAATGAATCAAATATTTTTTTTTCAAGAACTCGAACTCGAAACTCGCGATTTTCTCTCAAACTCGAGCTCGACTCGAACTAAAATTCTCAAACTCGCACACCCCTACTTTTAATAAGGTTCGATTCAAACTGTTTGTGGTTTATTTAAGCTAGATTTAAGTAACACTTTACACAAGAGCTATGGTTACACGTCTGCATCTCGCAAGCATAGAAGGACAAGACCTCTCTTGTCCGCCACCCCACTCGGTGCTGAAGTTTGCACTATTTCCGATAGGGAGCGTTTCTAACAAATCTAGGAGAATGCAGTCACAGATGCATTGTGAGATGAGCTTAGAAGTATGAGAATCTAGAATGATCCCCTGGCATGTATGCAGCACAAGGAGTAGAAAGTAAAAGAAAAAAGAAAGTGAAAAGAAAAACGGAGACCCGATTTTTTTCGGTATGGGAATGGAAGCCTTCGGTACGCACATCTGATAAGGCTATGCGAAGCATCATGAAAGCAGAAAGATGCTTCAATGAAGAAATTGTGCAAATATAAACACTGAAAATATAGCTTTCTTAGGAACAATATAGGTTATGCAGTATGAAATAATAGGTGGTAATAGCAATTGCGCAACGGAATCAAAGTTTACGTGATGTAAGAAAAGTGCTACGGGCAATTAACCACTCTCAGCTAGGTTACAATGTTACTACCCCAGCTCCCAGGCCAGGTTATTTTCAGATTACAGAGCCATAGATACGTGTCTTTATATGGCCTTTTATAACAGACATAGTGTGGACCAAGATGCATTGAGGGCTGCGTTGGTTTGCCGGTTGGACATGGTGTCCTCACTTCCTATCCCTCCCATCTTAAAAATATGTACCAATTCACGGTCCACATTTAAAGAATCATTGAACGTGCGTAGATAAGTGGTGATGAAAGGAACTAACTTCACTTAATGACGTCGGCTCAGCTAATAACAACAGTCATCAAGTTTGCCAGTCCATCAGCCGTTTCTACAAAACAACACTAGATAGAGGCAGCAATCAACATTTCTCAGGAAAGTACTCGGGAAATGGAACGTGTTTTTGAATTAGTGAAGTCACCATCTCCAAACGGCAGACCAACGCAACCCTCAATGCATTTTGGCGTAAGCTTACATTCCCCATCGAGCAGATTGGTTTGCTGGCCGCGTTGCGTCCATACCCCTGCTGTTGCAAGCCGTTGTACGCGTCCGCCTCCAGGCCGTTGGCGTCCAGCGGGGGGTAGGACGCGAGCACCTTGGGGGCGGACCGCACCGTCACCGCACGCTCACCTGTTCCTGGAACACAAACATCCATTTCGCTTGTACAAAAACCCTGTCTAAAGAGTGTAAAAAAATAACAAAAAAGGAACAAAGTTGTCGGATATCTCGAGCACAGCGACCTTTTGTACCAATGTTGTGGTACTTAAGATACTTTATCATAATATAAAGAAGGTGACCCAAGTCGCGTCTTCAAAGTGAAATATTTCTGGGGTCAGAATCTGAGTCCAGGATCCCGATTACTTGTAGCGCAACTATAGCTTCTATATAGAACTACAATGCTATACAATGCCACCGGTACTGTAGCCACTCTTATCTACATCTAGTTCACAAGGGAATCTGCTAAATCGTGACAGGCAATCGGGACCTGTGGCTCTGAACTGTCCGCAAGAAACAACAAATACCTTCCATGGTGTGTATGGGAAAAAAAGTCCGAGGCTGAATATATGAATTGGGTGAAAGGGAAAGAAAGAACAGCAGCTTTATACCGAGATTTATGAGTAGAGAAAGGCCTGATCATAGTGGAGAACCAGTAGATAGAACACAGAGATGAAAAGTACACACGAGATTCCTGATGAGCTCTACTTCATCACTCTCTACTAGGGATAACATCGATTAATCGAGAATCAACTCAGAATCGATTATAATGCCCAACGACTCTAAAAATCGAGAATCGATTTTTTTGATTTCTTCTGTTCAACGAAACTGTAGGCCTACATATTTTCAGCATTTACGATTTGAGTCAACTGATACACTATCGCCTCGCGCGCATATGTTCTTTGTCTTTCCCTTCTTTGACTTTCCCCTTTCAAGACCAATATCATCTTTGTTTGAGCTATGAGTACCATGATGACATTGGTTGATTGATTTTTAAACAAGCAAATGGTGACGACGTTCGGTTGGTGTACGGTCGCAAGTTTTCTTAATGATAAGGCAAATGTCATTGGATGATTACCGTATTTACACGCATATAAGCCTATAAGACGCGCACCTACTGTGAGGTTCTATTTTTGGGGACCTTTTAGAGTACCGGTATTGTATTCCCAATGTTTCGGGTCATAAACATGATTCTGAATAAACAAACAATGTTGATAATGCCTCCTAAGTTTTTATTCATTTTTATCCAGCCTAGTGTTGAATGAGTAGCCCCCTATAGACTTATCACCCAGGGCACACTTCTAGGTGAGCATTGTTGATTGATGATAAACAGATGTGTCAAAGTGTTCGTCTTGTTATTCAGTGTAACATGAGACTCCAAAAGGCGGACCAATCGGGATGAGTTCGTCCTAGGCTTCAACATAGGTAAAACGGCAGTGTTTCATTGCAACTGTACGGTACATGACGGAGGGCATGGTTCGGCGTAGAGAAGAATGTGAGCATACCGAGGAGGGGGGGTGAGCATTTTGGTTGCCATGGTGACGTGACCTAGTACGCGCCTACTACAAGAAATTACAATTAGTACAGCAGTACACCTGATATAACTTGATATGCAACAGTTTAAGCTACCTACTTGAAAACAGCGCGAGAATATTTAAAGACGTAAAATGTACACAGAAGAAAAGTATTTAAAAATATGTGAAAAAAAAAACGATTCCTAATCGATTCTGGGTGGCACAGAATCAATTCTGGATTTTTAGAATCGATGTTATCCCTACTCTCTACTCTGCTGTGACCAAGGCAATAGCTGAAACGTCGGAATCTCGTGTGTACTTTTCATCTCTGTGTTCTATCTACGGGCTCTCCACCATGAGTAGGCCTTTCTCTACTCATAAATCTCGGTAAGCTGCTGTTCCTTCTTTCCCTTTCTCCCAATTCACAAATACCGTCCACGTTATTGGTACTATAAGAGTCGGTACACCTTCTTAATATTATCACTACAGTATCACTACATCATTTCAAACGTTTCTTCATTGAGTCAAGTTGAAATACATAAATGTTATACAAATTACTGTTTAAACACTATTAAGATTAGGGGGTAAATCCTATTTCGTACATTTCGTTTTGGTAAAACTTAAGCCAATTATGATTCAGGGAAGGACAATTTTTACTACAATGTTTTGGTAATATTTTCCAATCTACAATCTTTCTGATTGACTTCATCACGATGTCGGTATTACTGTATTTTTTAAAAATGTTTAAACTTTAAAACTCTTGCAATTGCTCATAAATGCGCGGTGGCAAGTTCCCTAACTACCCCTATCCAACAACGTCCCTAACCCTTTGACGAAATAGCTTTAACCTAATTTCATCCCCTTCAAAAACACTTCTCATCTCATTTTATTGTTAGGTCCCAGAAATCTGTTGCCTATTCTTTGACACATCGGGTTGGAATGCAAACAGAGTCTCGCAACAGAAATAGAAAATTTCATTACGATACGATACTCTATTTGGACATTCGATAAGATTATGAAACAGGAGAAATAATATCGATACATCACGATTGGGCTGTCCTCCCATAGATGCGGTTAGCTGTTTACTTTTGCTTAGTGTTCAAGTCGGGCCGAGCTCAATATTCAGAAACTACGCCGCTCTCTTCACTGATTGGTCGTTTTTCAACAATCCAGCTCAAATATCCGCTTGACGAATTTTGTGTTCGTAGAAGTCCAACTTTGATTATGAATGTGATGTGAATGATAAACGATATCAGTTTTAACTTTGCACTCACCGTTTGGATGCGAGAAGAATTCATCGAACACAACATAGTGGTTGGCTTGCGGGAGAATGGTCTTCAAGCCGTAATGCTTGTACAGGAAGTGTATGAACTTGTCCGACGGCCGGTCGATGGCTAGATGTTCCGGACGGATATTTTCTTCCTGGAAACAACAATCATTTCCATTTATACTAGCTTAAGGGGACATTGACAGCCCTATACCGACAATGTTTCATTGGTACTTCCCCAGTAGGGGAGGGGGTGGAGGTGTGGGCCACTTTTCACTAAAACTTTAATATTTCATACAAATGATCAAATATCTGAATGTTGTTGTTTTCATTACAAAGTTGGCTCAACACCACATAATTTTGAAAGCTCTCTTAGCTATTATACTATTAGCAATTCATTTTTCAAAACATGTCGACAAAGTGGCCCACTCCTCCCACCCTCGTGGGAGGTGTGTGCCACCAGAGAAAATACAGTGTAAAACAATAGAGTTTGTGTATAAAAACATATTTTTTTACTCATAATATAACAAGAATAATACTTTCTTCACTTTCTTTCAATAATACCATCAACTACTTTCTTCACAGCAGAGGCTGCTGTGAAGAAAGTCTACCTACCTTTTCTGGAGGTTCCCTGTCCATCTTGAAAGTACGGCATTTGATGACCATTTTACAAAAAGAAGATCAAATCTAACCTATAAATGGCCCACTCCTCTCCATGGTACAAGTTAGCACTTGAAAGCTGATAGTTGAATAATGAAAGAAGTTATGTTATTCTATATTGTTTATAAATGTACCCAATTAATAATATGTTTATTGAAAAAATACCTTATCTGGCAATCTAACATGTGTCCAGAGAAAATTTAGCAAAATACTGGGAGCAAAATTTTCACTTTGAGGTGTGCATTTTCTGAAAATGCCAATAAAAATGCTGTCAACTTCAAATTCCACATTCCCACATTCTTCAAATTGCATCCACATGGCAGTTGTTATAAAATACACCAACTGTTTGAGTGTTGGTTCTGAATGTTCAAAACTGTGACTGTAAGAAGAAATGGCCCACACCTCCACCCCCTCCCCTACCCGTTTCTCACAAACTATAGGAGGTACATGCACAAAACTCTCACAACTTAGTTACTCAAGACCTATGTACAATTTCACTGGAAAATGAAAAAAATCTGAAAAAAATTAGGTGTAATTCAATTTTTTTTAAAAGAGTCTAAAAAACATACATTTTTGAGCATAGGCCTATAACAATTTTCATTTCTGATGATATTGTAAGTAGAGGAACAAAAAGCTCTACCGGTACACAAGTATGGCACACTTGTATCTACACGTGGTAAAAATTGAAAGTACGTAATTATCTTCAATAGTTTCAGAGATCCAGGTACCGGCGTTTGAAAAAACAATATTCTGAGATGAACGCATTTGTACAAAATGTAACAACAGTAGGTCACAATGAAATTTGAGTAGACCTACAGAGTGCTGGATGAAAAAAATTATATAATCACATCCATTTTGAATAGTTTGATGAGTCTTGCAGTATATAATTAATGAAACATTATATTATCAATCTCGCGCCAAAAAAAAAATCTCGAAATTATGAGAAAATAGGCCTCTACACTGGCTCGTCGTTTGCTCGCTTCAGACTCGAGTTTAACATGCATCGTGTGCTAGGCGCAACCTGTAGACTAGCCCGCCGAACTCGTATTCACATATACGCCGTTAATTCGGGTTGCCTGAATCCCTACCCCTTGAAAGTCGTCACTCGTTCAAGTCGTCACTCAGTAAGTCGGTTCTTATATATAATTAAATGTAATAATTGCATCTCTACCCCTCGGAATGTCTGTTCCATGGAAACTCGTCCCCCACTATTCAAATATACGAAAACAATTACTGAAACTGGGTTCTGTGGAAAGTCTTCCCCACCCAAGGTCGTCACCAATAATATTACATCTCTCGATGCCGCGAGTCTTCTGACTGAAATCTAAATACACGTGTTCATATATATAGTCGCTTCACAAAATTATTGAAACACTCGCGCAACACTCGTAACACTCGCGGCAACGAGAGATGTAATATTATTGGTGACGACCTTGGGTGGGGAAGACTTTCCACAGAGCCCAGTTTCAGTAATTGTTTTATTATATTTAAATAGCGGGGGACGAGTTTCCATGGAACAGACATTCCGAGGGGTAGAGATGCAATTAATACATTTAATTATATGTAAGAACCGACTTTCTGAGTGACGACTTAAATGAGTGACGACTTTCAAGGGGTAGGAATTCAGTCATCCGGTTAATTCCCTACGTCACATTTTGATATATTTCACATTTTATATTTTTTTCGGTATTCAAAAATATGTAGGCCTATCTAGGTTTTTGCAAACAAGAAATTTCTTCATTTTCCATTTGAAGAATTTGAAAAACTACAAATTTTTTGTTCAAAATTCTGTAAATGCGGTAACCTCTGTTTTTTAATTATTAACAGAATGCAAGAACAATCATATTGATATCTCAAAAATTAGGGCCGTGAGAAATAACATTTCTTTTGACCCCACCAACAGCTATGTTATACGGGGATACGAATGAACAAGTGATTATGAAACTATGAAGTGACGATAATTGACGACTAGTGATTGACCCGCCTACAAACGTCACAAAACAAAACATCCAATCAAATGGGCTTTGTTATGTCGGAAATTTTACATTTACCTATCAGAGTATCTCTAAATGCCCACATGAAGTGTAGATCAAGGTGGCCTGGCGATAAGCCACGCCTATCATTAGTGGTCAATTGAACGGACGTTTACAAAAAAACCCATACCTTATGCGGGGCTCGAACCCACGCCTAGCAGTGACTTCAGTTTCTGAAGCGATATCTCAGCTGACCGAGCCACTGGCTTGATTGAATAATGTTTACCAGGAGAGCTAAATACCATGACAATACAAGATGATAAGAAAGTATTACTACAATATTAATCAATAATCATTTGGAAGATGAACCACGTTTTTCTTTCGTGAAAATACAAGTACAGGTATGCAAATTGGAACAGTGAACTTACTTTCAACATATACTCGTAGAGTATTTTCCCGCACCCGACCCGCTGTTTTGACTCGTGCACGTAGAAGTCGAGGATGCAGAGCGCTTGCACCTCGTGACGTACCCCGCGGCTGTCGAACAAGTATAACTTCTTGTAGCCGATCTTTAGCAGTCCGACCACGGTCCCCAGATTGCTGGAACATCAAGAGACAGACGTTTCAAAATATATCCTAGCCAATTACCCAAACACCTTTCAAAAAATCTACCGTACTTTTTTGAAAATAGAAAAAAGTTTTACCGCAGAGCGATTTGACCCAAGAACTATCAACCGACCAACGAGATCTTATAGCTCTCAATAAGCATGTCTTTTTTGAGACAAAATATACCTCTTATGCCCATTATTAGGAACCTAGAAATGTGTAGCAGTACATATTATTGAGACTTTTCATACACTATCATAGCATGACTTTGTTATATCTCCTGAAACCATCATCTTGTGTCCACTTTTCAGCAATGCTTTTCATGTGTTGAATATAGGATTACCAACAATTGGACTTATTTTAAATTCACCCTTTCAGATGTGAGGTGAAACCAAAAAATATAAACACAAATATCTTGATGTTCATTACACATAATTGCATCAAATCTGATGCCAATAATTCTCATCAAATGAGAGCTTAATTAGGCCTATTGAAAAAAAGATGTTTTTACGTTGAACGGCTTAAAAGTAGCTGATTTCGGAAGGGCACAAAGCGCGCCAAATTTGGAATTTTATCTACATGGCGTAATTCATAAACTATAAGAGCTACGGAGCCCAAAGATCATACGATTGGTCGACTCGGTGTTTAGCACAACTGTTATAAATTTAATCGAAATCAGAGATGGTGAGGGACATGGTTCATTTGATTTGATATGGAATAACCCCCTGAGAGTAGTACTTTGCAGGATTCACTAACTTGGCTCATCCAAATAAGAGATTCATAAAAGTGAGGTACCGGTAGCAGGAATATTGCTCTGTTTTTGCACCAACAGCACCATAGATTAAAAAATTTTCTCCCCCACTGTTAACACTCTATGTATACCGGTACCGATACCATTTTATTGGGGGGAGTCAAGTTAACAGAGGCTCGACTTAAGTTGAAACCATTATTTTTTTTAAATCATAGTGTTGAGTGTTGACCCATTTTTACTATATTTTGCACCCCATTACTGAATTTTGCAAGCGTCTCATTACCGAGATATTGCGTGTCAAATTTGGGGGAGCCAAGGCCATGATTTTGCAGATTGATATTCATAAACTTTTTTCGGCTTTTATTGTTGACCCATATATATTCAGCCATTCTTGATTCAGACTTCCACGTTTTAAAAATGCAGTGCGTTTACTAACTAACTGAGGAAGAAGGGGAAGGGCAGTGTACGTCACTCATATTAAAAATGACTTACTTTTTACCACCAGCTTCTGTGAGAAAGTAGACGACCTGATCCGAGTTCCTCATCTTCTCTCCGCTTGTAATCGGTTTCTTCAGGTCTTGAGCTTTAGCGGACGCGACGCCCATCTCATCCAAGATGTTAGATATTCTCGAGGCACATTCTCTGCTAACACAAATTCAAGTAACTACATTTAGGCCTAGTCTATTTTAATTTGGGTTTTGACTGTAAAAGTGTGATTCTCCTAGTAGTAGCTGGACTACACACTGAGATATATTTTAACATTTTTCCCACCAACAAGATAATTTTTAGCAATGGCGCCTGTGAGTACATCGCCAGTATATAACTCCGTGTTTGTTAACCAAATCTACAGTGTCCCGTGTTCTAAATGTTCGAAAGCTTTAACACGCGGCTTCAAATGTGTATCGTGTGATATAGGCTTTCATTATCCTTGCTACAAATGTGACTTTTTTTTGCCACAAATGGCTCCATCAGCGAATTGCCCCCAATGCGTCCCAATGGCATCATCATTCACAGAGACTCATGCCAAGGAACCGTGGTCCTCTCAAGAACCACAGTTTCCTCCAGTCGCCAACCTCTGGGCAAACCAAACAAGGCCTAACAATTTTATCCTCGACTATCTTACATCGTTATCTAACGAAATTGCTTCACTCAAATCTGAAGTTGCCTCATTAAAGTTAGTCCTAGGCGCGGATTCTGGCTCAGGTCAACTTTCCCAACCGGCCAAATTGCAAACTTCTTTGTCGACCGAACCATCTTCTTCAGTTATGCTCAACAGAGAGCAGCCCGGCACTCGCCTCGATTCGTTCGAAAAATATCATGACACTTCAAGTAAACACCAAATAGGCCTGAAGAATCTTGTCCCACTGAAGGATACAATATTCAAACATGAACATGTTATCCTTGAGCTATCAACTGACCCCTTGAGCACACCATTTTCAGTCCCACTCGTCACATGCCTATCTCAGGACCTTAAAATACGTCAAGGGAAGCTAAATACTAGGTTTGAGAACAATAATGGCTTTGAGAGTCTCAGGCGCCAGAACCTGGGTATCGGCAAAATCGCTTCCCTTTACCTGAACGGACGTCTTTACATTTGTCTCGTCAACGAAACACATTCAAACCAGCAACCTAGCCTGAAACATCTAATGTACACCCTACGTACCCTCAGGAATTTCTGCAACTTCTACAATATACACAGCCTAATTATTCCGTCATCTGACTATGGGTTCAACGATTTCTCACCGGCAGTAGTCAGAAACTCGATACATCATGTGTTCCAACACACCCAGGTCTCCATCACATTAGCTACCCCCCCCCCCCCCCCCCACTAACTGCTAACTACACACTCCTCTACACCCCTGCGCCCACTGAAGACCTAATCTCTTTCTACGACATCCCAACATCTGAAGTAAGGCCTTCAGGCACACGACTTGGCAATCATCGCGGACTACCTCAACACAACCTCTCTGCTGGATGAGATATGCACCAGCACATATGAGCAAACTCAGCCCTTCATCAACCAAGGTTCAAATCCGAATACCTGCCTCACCGTAGATCTTCCTCCAAGGCATCATAATACTCAAGAAGCCGCTCCTGTAGACATCAGCTTATCAATCAATGTACCACCGCACCATGATGGCACTTCCCAGCCATCTGCCACCACGACCAACACTCTCAAAGCTGTGTTCGACAACTTTGCAGTCATCATTGCCCCCTTCCTGTCGCCATCAGACAACCTATTTCTGCCAAGCCAAGCTATAACAACAGATGGCACGCCTACCGGTAACACTGTCATCATTCTATCACCAATAGAAGCCACACCTCTGTCACTTGCCACCTCTTCAGACACTTGCTTGGACCTTTCAACAGTCAACGCCTCTGTCGTACTGACGCTCACTGATGCAACCAGTCAGCCTTCACCTCATCTGGTCAACAACTCCATAGACACCGCGCCGCCACTCGAAGATCAACCTGCGTCTGCATCCCAGCAGGTCTCTATCGCTCGTTCAGAGAGGCCCATACGCATCAAACGCAGCACCCAGCGCTTGGACATCTGACCAGATCATCAAACCATGGCATCCCTCCTCAAAGCCCTCCGTTCCTCGTCTCTACCGAACCCCATTCTAAAACTCTCATAATCTTCCTCAACATCAGATCTGTTTGCAGAAAGCTAGAAGAGCTAGAAATATTCACTAAGAAAACCTCCCCCAACATTCTATGCATTTCTGAACACTGGCTGTCTCCATTTGACTCTACCTCATTCGTAATCCCGGAATACAGCAATACCAACATCTTCTTAGGCTCTAACTCTTCCCATGGTGGCGTAGCCATCCTCTCCAAACCCTCGCTAAACCTCCATCCCTTGACCTTCACAGACAAGTTTTGCGTCGATATTGACTTTGAATGGTCCTGTGCCTCCTGGTCTTCCAATACTTATATTTTAAACTTATATCATCTTATCTGTCTACAGATCTCCCTCTGGCAACATCAGTACTTTTCTTTCATCTCTCGAAGAAACTCTCATTAACCTTGAACCAAATACCTCCCCAGAGCCCAGCTCCTCCTCTGCGGAGATTTCAATATTGACCTTTTTCAGAATAATCAAAATACTTCCAAATTTTTCGACCTTCTTCACTCCTTCAATCTTTTTCAAAGCATTACCTCCCCCACCCGTATCACTTCGTCCTCCTCCACCCTCATCGACAACATTTTTACCACTCTCGATCCAATTCTCTATTCCAGCAACACCCTAGACAGCGGTCTCTCTGATCATCTTGCTGTCACCCTCTGTCTCAAGCATCTTTCCAACAACAGCCCTCATGTCAACTCCGTCACCAAAAGATTTTTTTCCGAATCGAACATACTTTATTTCTCCTCCCTCCTCTCAAACGCTCACTGGGATGTTTCTAGATTGTCCGACACTAACGCCATATATACGAATCTTTCAATGACACCTTCTCCCATCATTTCAACACAGCTTTTCCAGTTCTCAAACGAAAACCTCGCTCAACTTGTTCAAACAGCTGGATCACACCAGACATTATCTCTAACTTGAACAATCTAAGACACCTTCGCTATCTCCTCCGACTCGACCCTGATAACATGAACATCAAAACAAGATATCTTTCCCTCAAAAAGATCCATACTCAGAATATCCGCTTCTCCAAACGTGAACACCTTGACTACTTAATTCAGTCCTCCAACAACAAATCCAAAACTGCCTGGAATATCATCAAGTCCCACTCTACTTCTCCTTCGCCACGTTCTGACCTATCATTCTCCCTCGACGGTCAAACTATTTCCGATCCGGTTACTCTCTCCGAAAAGTTCAATTCCTTTTTCATCAGCTCTGGCAACACTGCTCCTACCCTGACTTTCTCTCAGTCCCAAACTAGTTCTATTCTCCCCACAACCCGTCCTAACAGACCTTCTATCTTTCTACATACCGGTACCACCACTTCCGGAGAAATCATCCAAATTGCCCGCTCTTTTAGTAGCAAGCACTCCAGTGGTATCGATGAGATCCCCGCCTCACTCCTTTCTAAATGTAGGCCTATTACCTACTTGGCCTGCCCACTCTCAATTATATTCAACAACTCTCTCTCTTCTAGAGTATTCCCCTCTAAACTAAAAAATGCCCTCATCATTCCCATCCATAAAAAGGGCAGTAAATCCGAAATCAATAACCATCGTCCGATTTCTCTACTATCCTCTTTCTCCAAACTGCTCGAGAAAATTATGTTGAATTGCCTTTCTCATTTCCTTCATCAGCGTAACCTATTGTCACACTGACAACACGATTTTCAAAAAAATAAATCCACCATCACTGCCATTTTCGATTTCCTCTCTCCCCTTTACTCATCTATTGACAAAGGCGACCACGCAGTCAGTCTTTTCTATGACCTAAGCAAGGCCTTTGACACCATCGACCACAAACTTCTTCTTTCCAAACTCTACGATCTCGGCATACGTGGCACTGCCCAAAATTGGATCTCTTCTTTTCTATCGGATGGCACCGAAATCGTCACGATCCATTCCAATAACCCTAAATTCCCAACTTCCACTCTTTCAAGTCCCCACTCCGTCTGCAGCGGGGTTCCCCAGGGATCAGTTCTCGGACCCCTTCTCTTCCTACTGTACATAAATGACCACCCTCCTCTTCTCAACACAGGTACCTTCTCTCTCTATGCTGATGACACCAGCCATCTGATCACTTCACCCCAAAACGACCTTTCTTGCCTAATCACCACGGCCAAACTTCAAACTTCTCACAAGTCCTCATATTGTGTCAATAATCGCCTCGCTCTTCAAACTACTAAGACCACCTTTATTCACTTTCACTCCCGCTCCAAACCACCCTCAATCACTTCCCTCATCAGACTAGATAACAAAATCATTCCTACGACTCCCTCTATCAAGTTCCTAGGCATCACTCTCACTCCTTCTCTCGACTGGGCTCTCCACATCCACACTATCTTTGTCAAGATCCTCAGGAGTTGCTACCTTCTAAGACGACTCAAACACATCGTCAGCCTTCACACCCTCAAACTCACTTACTTTTCTCACCTTCACTCTCATTTCTCCTACGGCATCCTTTTCTGGGGCGCTTCTCCCCCTGCTAACCATGTCTTTATACTTCAAAAAAGAGCTCTACGCACAATAGTTGGTATCTCCCGTCGCACATCCTGTCGCCAGCACTTCATAGACCAAAATATTCTCACTCTCTCATCCAAGCTCATTCAAGATGCTAGCTCCTTTGTCCGCACCCATCCTGATTTCTTCACTCTCAACTCCTCAATCCATCCTTACCAGACCAGAAACAAAACTCCATCCACATCACATCTCACAATCTGTCCTTCTTCACCAACAGCCCTTTTCACCTATGCTCTATCTTATACAATCACTTGCCCTCCCACGTAATCCAGTCCCGCTCACTCAAGTCTTTTCTTTCCAACCTCAAAAGTTTTCTTATTTTAAATCCTTTCTATAATCTAAATGAGTATTTTTCGAACAACTATCCCTGATTTGCCCTCTAGCCTACTTCACATTTTGAACACCCCCACTTGTACCACTCACCGTTATGAGTAGCGTTATCATTGCTTTAATCTTTCCTCAATTTCCCTAGGATAACCATCACCTTTTCTATTCTAACTATTAGCCTTATTACATAATTTATTTAAATATTTTGAATAATATGAAGTCATGTTAAGGAATATAAAGTTCATATTTCATAATTCCTATAGGCTAGTCATTGTTATTTTTCTTCTTTGTAATTATTATTAATATCTTATCTCTAGAAGGTTTGGGTGAAAGACCACTCTCTGTATAGTGAACCCTGCTTATGTTGAACTGTCATTGCATAGTTATTATTACCGGTATATTATACCATAATATATATTGTTATTATGCAAATATCGTTCAAATAAAGACACAATACAATACAACCAGCTTCTCAGCCCAACTACGTAGCTGTAGGCGACAGATTGTCTATGGAAAGCCGTAGACTGAGCTTGTTTGCTAAGGGACCCAAGTACGGTGCAAACTTTTTAATGCACTTTCCGATCATTTGAGGAAGTTGAAGGACGTTGGTGTAAACCATAAAACTTTAGATGTAAACTGAAAGTTTCTGGTCAACTTTATGTTAGGCCTATTGGTAGATATTCAATAGGCCTAAATGAATACCGGTAGGGGATATTATGGATAATGCTTGTTAATGTAGGCCTACCGATACAAACTTTCTATTCTTATAGGCCTAGTGACTGTTCTAATATCATTGAAGGCCTATGATTAATTTGGAACAGTAAAATATTGTTATTTAAAAAATATTAAATTATAAGGTAGGCCTACGGTATTATAATTGGGCCATGTAATGAGAATGTAATTTATTCATTTCATTACAACAGAGCTCCTTTGCAACAAGAAAACCCCTCAAAAACATGTAGGGCCTAGGGCCTACATTTTGAAAAAGGGGGAAAAAAGGGGGCTCCAGAGAACTGTCGTATGGTATGATCAATCAACGGTATGATCACGCCCAAGCCCTGGAGACACAATGTCCACATAGAGATAAGATTCTTAGGCATATGAACACTAATGTTATCAAATGACTTGGAAGTTTTTCTTGTATCAGAGAGTCGGGTTCACCGCTGATCATTGATTGTGTACCTAGTGAATTGTGACACAGCTGATGGCAGAGAAGTACGAACATCTACAGTCATGTTCCTCTTCATGCCACGGAGTGTCTGATTCTGGCAGCTCAATTTTTCACGGGATTGTGGTAGGCCCAGCTTCAGGGCACTATATGTGCCAGGGGTTGTGATTAACGACCATGGTCTGTGGTATCATTGATTTTGTAAGTTCAATGGTGGTATAAAGCACTGACATGTATTGTTGGGTATGATACTTGGCATGATAAGAAACAATAAAAAAACTTCTGTTCAGGATGGTCCACCATAGTAGGAATCGGATCCCGTATTGTGGCGTAGGCCTAGTTGGTGGCAAGTCGATGGGTTATACTTAACTAGACCTAGATCTACCTGACCAAATAAATCTGATCAAGGTCCAGTATTACCAAGTCCAGTTAGTATTTATCTGGGACATGGTGAAAAAAATACCACAGGTAACCATGGTGATAACAAGTTTGAACTGTCAGATAAAGTCTAACTAGACTCGGTAATACTGGGCCCAAGACAACTTTATAATCCATTTTAATAACCTTGTAGGCCTAAGCCCTATGTCTTTGGCCTTGAGTAATGTAGTGCTGGCCTTGCCTAATTAGATCCCACTCCCAGCCCCATTTATTATCAAAGGTCAATGCAAATTTTTCTTACCGTGAATTTCCTCTGTAGTTCTCAGGTAACAATGAATTTGTCACTTTGGTCAATTCTTCGGGCAGAACTGTGTTAATCTCAAAGGGAAACTCCATCTTGAATGGTTTGCAGATACTGATAATGTTTAACTTTGCTATGACTAGGCTGTGTACGTCAATACCTTATTTCTACGTTGCGAACAAACGAGAATATTCAGAGGAAACAGTCCATAAATTGCATGGATGGCATCCTTTGCAGGCCAAGAGGCGAGAAAGCTTTTACTGTCAAGGCAAGAGGCGTGACAGGCCGGGTCATAG
The DNA here is from genome assembly GCA_964007535.1 of Brachyptera risi. Taxonomy (NCBI): domain Eukaryota; kingdom Metazoa; phylum Arthropoda; class Insecta; order Plecoptera; family Taeniopterygidae; genus Brachyptera; species Brachyptera risi. The sequence goes on along the minus strand of OZ023330.1, from coordinate 42,760,881 downwards.
AAAAAAAGCTGTCACTGTCATGCAAAAATGTTCACGAATAGACGAAAACGTAAACTATTTTAATACTAATAATGCACAAAGTGACTTGAAAGACTTTAAATAGTATATTACAAATTTCTCACTAGTTTCAAACCACATCAAGTAGGTCTAGTGATGAATAAAGAATCAGCACCAAGTTCAATGCACAGCCATTTTTTTCGGTAGTGTAACTTGTCACTTGACATATGGCCATGGCCAGGGCACGGTCTGTTTGTACTTACGGCCAGTGGATTAAAAAACAGTGAGAACAAAAGCCGATCAAAGAACATTACTACTTGATCGACTGATCAGATGGTGGGTCTACAGATCCAAGGCCGTTCTTTGGGTGGTGGAAATGTCTGATAGGCCTCAGACGAGAAGATATAGAACCTTGTTTTTGTTGTAATTGTTTCTTTTTTCTTTGCATATAGACATAAACATGCCCTAAATCCGAGTACTCATACATAGTACTATTCCCGCAATCAAATGATTCCATATATGTATTCCTAATAAATGATGTGTCCAGCTAGCTACCTATTTAGTAACAACACATTCATTTCAGTTTCAAATTAAGGAGCGCAATACCAAAGCAACCTTTCAGAGTCCGACTGGCCAGGTGGGATAGAACCCAAAGTCATAAAGAAGAAGAAGAAGAAGAAGAAGAAGAAGAAGAAGAAGAAGCGAGTGCATTTTATTTGTATTTGTATTATTTGTATTATTATTATATTATGATGAATATTATATTATATGGGAGCCCGTATACTGGACCTCGATATTGTGGCCCACAAAAGTGTATCCAAATGTCGTGTGGATATAGTGGACCACAAACTAGATATTCTGTACCACAAAGCTAGTTAGACATATTTTGTTTTTTTTTTTTTGTATACTCTCACGAATGTCAATGACGGTGGCGAGGACAACATTTTCAATTACAATACAACATTTTCAATTACAATAGCACACTATTATACTAATATTACAATCTAGAAATATGAAAAATAAAAAAATAATAAAATGTATTCTTATCAAAAAATGTGAACAATTATATATAAAATGATAGAATGATGAACGATGAAGGGTAAGAAGAAACTAGTGTATAATCAATTATCTTTGTTCTTTTTGGCTGTTAAGCAATCTTTTTCTAAGAACCTTTGCACTTGAGTTTTGTCCCCCTGATACCATCTCTGCACTTAAACCATATTGAATCCCGATATTCTGGCCCTTGTGTAGGATTCTTGTGCTAATATGTTTAGAAGATTCCATATTTTTACTTTACCCTCTCTATATATATTTATGTCCATCATGTATGTATATGAAAACAAACATATTTTATTAGCAAACAAAGATATCCATGATTATTCTACAAGAGGATAGGAGTAGTTCTACCCTTGCTACTTTATCGATTCTGGTATTCTACACACCTTGATATCTGAATAAGCTATAAAAGTCTTTAAAGTAGTTCTACTCTTGCCACTTCATTGACTCTGGCATTCTACACACCTTGATTGATGAGCGTAGCGAAGTCTCCATCCCACTCTTATAGGGCTTTGTCTGTGTTTGTTTGTTTTTTTGTTTGATTTTTGTAAGCACTCCACAGGTCGCAGGGGTTGACTAATCAACATGAAACTTTTTTGTACACGCAAACTCATCCAACTTAGAACTGTATAGTTTTTGGAATGAATCGGTCGGACCGATTTTGAGAAAAATCATCTCAAAGTTTCTAAAAACCCATAAGATTTGGCTGGGCGGAAAATGTTGAAAAATAAAATCTCTCCAAATGGAATGAAATTCTCTCTAAATGTGTATACATGGATTTTACACATTATTACGCTTTTGTGAGCAATTCTGATCAGTCGTTTTGAAGAAAAAAATGAAATGATCGATAACATTCATAATATATATCATACAAATTGTGACAGAATTAAGCTGTCGAGATTTACTGCTTTTTAGATTCAAGAGTTGACCAACAATGAAATATTTTGTATATGCGTCAAGGTGTGTAGAATACCAGAGTCAATGAAGTGGCAAGAGTAGAACTACTTTAACGACTTTCAAAGCTTATTCAGATATCAAGGTGTGTAAAATACCAGAGTCGATAAAGTAGCAAGGGTAGAACTACTTCAACGACTTTTATACCTTATTCAGATATCTCGCTCATCTTACAACGCATATTTCGCGTTTGACTAGTAATTATTGATGAGCTTAGCGAAGTCTCCATCCTACTCTTATAGGGGTTTGTCTGTGTGTTTTTTTTTTTGTAAGCACTCCACAGGTCGCAAGGGTTGACTGATCGACATGAAACTTTTTTTTTGGCACGGAAACTTATCCAAATTAGAATCGTATAGTTTTTGGGATGAATCGGTTAAACCGATTTTGAGAAATATCATCTCAAAGTTTCTAAAAACCCCATAAGATTTGGCCGGGCGGAAAATGTTGAAAAATAAAATCTCTCCAAATGGAATGAAATTCTCTCTGAATGTGTATACATGGATTTTACACATTATTACGATTTTGTAAGCAATTTTGATCATCAGTCGTTTTGAAGAAAAAAAATAATATGACTGATAATATTCATAAAATCTATGACTATCAATAACGTTATTGATAGTCATAGATAAAATATATCATAAAAATTGTGACAGGATTAAGTTGTCGAGGTTCACTGCTTTCTAGATTCAAGAGTTGACTAACAATGAAGTATTTTTTATATGCGTCAAGGTGTGTAGAATACCAGAGTCAATGAAGTGGCAAGAGTAGAACTACTTTAACGACTTTTATAGCTTATTCAGATATCAAGGTGTGTAGAATACCAGAGTCGATAAAGTAGCGAGGGTAGAACTACTTCAAGGACTTTCACACCTTATTCAGATATCTCGCTCATCTTACAACGCATATTTCGCGTTTGACTAGTATTTTTCATCATTTTCCGCCCAGCCAAATCTTATGAGGTTTTTAGAAACTTTGAGATGATTTTTCTCAAAATCGGTCCGACCGATTCATTCCAAAAACTATACAGTCCTAAGTTGGATAAGTATGCGTGTACAAAAAAAGTTTCATGCTGATCAGTTAACCCTTGCGACCTGTGGAGTGCTTATAAAAAAAAAATATGAAAAAAAAACACAGACAAAGCCCTATAAGAGTGGGATGGAGACTTCGCTACGCTCATCAATTATTTGTAATCATATTCATATGAAACGAGTGATCATTCTCCAATTATGTCACATTATTTTATACTTTGTGATGAATTTTAATTTATTCGTAAGAAATGCAAACTTGTTGTGTTTGTAGGCTATGATTGTAATGTTTGACTTGTCCAATACCATACTTGTATGTTCAATTCTTCTGGACTAATAAATACATTTATATTATTATTATTATTATTATTATTATTAAATAAACTGAATGGACTGAATGTAGTTCTATGTAAGCAAGTACGACGTTTTGATGTACTATTGTTGACTGAGGTTTGGTTTTTTTATATTATTATTATTATTATTGCGTCGAAAAAGATCGTCGAATCGACTATTTAACCTTGCAGGTGCACGTATTCGAACAATACAGCCGTACAGGAACATCGAACTTGTTAACATCCAGGAAAACGAAGGTGAGAACGTGGAGAACATTGTTGTTGGTTGGGCAAAGGATCGTGGACATTCACATTAAACCGAAGGATATTGAGGCAGCCCATCGCCTTCCTTCTAGGAACAGTGGCACTGGTAAACAATCTCGTATTATCGTGCAATTCCTATCCCGTAAAAAACGTGACGAGTTTCTCAGCAAAAAGAGACTAGCATTCAAGAATCACCGAGTCCATGTCAACGAAAACCTCAACGTATGTTATAGAGAATTATTCTGGAGTGCTGAGCAGAAAGGCAAAGAACACGGCTACAAGTTTATCTGGGTCAACCACGGGAAAATTCTCGTGAAGAAGGACGAAGAAGCGCGGACGGTAATAAGAAAACAGTCTTTCGCCGACCTTGAGCGAATAGTGCGTTGACAATATTGTCAGGTCTATGCCCCCCAATGATGACGACTATAACCTACAAAATGAACATTCTAGTACGGTAATTTGACGACATTGATATTTGGTTTGAAAAGATATATGGTTTAACCTCAATATTCGTTCTCTCTCAAAGAATTTTAACGAATTGAGAGTTATTCTTGGGAATCAAATTGGTATTTTTGACATTTTAATTTTATGCGAAATATCTGTTAAATATGTAAGCAACATTCACTCATTAGAAGGATACAACTCATATGCAGTAACACGTAAAACGGTAAAAGTAAAGGTGGGGGTGGAATTCTTATGTTTGTCAAAAATAGTATATCATTCGAAAAGGGTATTGTTCATTTCAACCATTTCGAAAGTTTAAATGGAATTCTAACGTTCTACAACGATTGCAAACTAAATTTAATAGCAATATACAGACCCCCTTCAGAACATAAAGGTCAGTTCATTTGTGAACTTGATGAATACTTACAAACTGTAAATGGAGATGCTATTGTTGTCGGGGATATAAATATAAATTTATTAGATGATAAAGATCATACAGTCCAAACTTACGAAAATATTTTAGCGATAAATGGATTTTATAAAAGCATTGTTGGAGCTACCAGGGAGGAAATGAGAGGAGAAGTCTAACGATATCATGCATCGATCATATATTTATCAGAAATTTTAGACACATAACGAGTTCATTCATTTTAACAACCAAACTATCGGATCATTATAGAATAGGAGTGGGTTTTAATGTTGTAGTATAATTATGTTTTAAAGCTTTTATTGTGCATTTTGTGACTAAAGCATGAAACTTTCAGAACTTGTTCTTGACATAAAAAAACATGATTTTGGATATGGACGTCGGCTGAGTTCTGCCCCCGGGGGGCGGTACGTCGCCCCCAATTGTCACTACGCGCGCGCTTGGTTTTTATTTATTATCTCATCGACTATATATGTTACAGAAAATTGTTTGATATGAAACAAAAGAAGAAGAGTGGTTATTCATAACAATATTCGATTCTTGAGGATCAAGCCAACTATGTTGGAGAAGAAAAATGTTAAACAAAATTACTGCATCTCAGATTTTTAGTTTTTGCTCAAGAAAAGTTTAAACAATAAGAACTCATCATTTTAAAAAAATACAATTTTTATCCCTCATTATTTTTGCATGTTAATTTATATGATTTGTTGCATTGACGCAATTAATTGTCACACAAATAATTATTGAACATGTTGAAGTGCGGCGGTGAGCGCGTCCGCCGCCGCTCGTCCCTTCCCGTCTAACCCGTTCTCGATGTCTCGCTCAGCCCGCTTCAGCCATACAAATTATCCTAGTAATTGTATTTAAATCATTGAATTTTTCACTTTCATGTTTTAATACTATCTTTTACAGAAATGTGTCACTTGTTAAGTCTTCATTAGATTTATGTTCCTCAATTAGAGCTGACAATTTGATCTTAGAAAGCGATGTAAGTTCTACAGTCGTCAATAACCAATAACCCTCTAAAAGTAGATTTAGCAGTGAATTAAAAGTATAATTATCAACATATTTGGTATTGGCAGCACTAACATATACGGAAGGTAATGAATAATTGTTTATATATCAGCGTTCTATCTTAGATAGTCGAAACTGGATTCGGTCATGGACCACCGTAGACTGTAGAGTACGGACGTGTCTAGCTGCTCTCTGAATTAGTGGAACTGAACGGGTTTGTTCAATAGGTTAAATTATATATATGGAGTAGTATTACACAGTGAGTCAATACATACGTATAGATAGAATGGAGAAGATTAAGATTGCTGCTTTAGAGGGGGCCCCCTATAGTGAGAATGGAAATGCATTGAATTATGTTATTAATAACTTGAAGCCTACTATTGAAGAAGCAGTAAGTGCAATTTTGGATGCCAAATTTAAGACTGTTGAAGACGAGATGATGAGGTTACGTGAAGAAGTTGGTTGGTTAAGAGGTAATGTGAATATGCTGGAGATCGAGCATAAGAAGTCCCAAAACAAGGAAATAAAATTGAACGTTCTATTTCATGGGGTGGCACGCAGTGATGAGGGAGATTTAAAATGTATTGAAGAAATAATCGGTGGAATTATGGAGGTGGAGGAGTCGGCCACAGATATCTCATTCGTTTCTCGCTTGGGAGGTAAGACTGCAGACGGTCCTGTTCTGGTCAAGTTCAAGTCCATCTCCATCAAAATTCAAGTGTTGCGTCGAGGCTACACCCTCCGAGGAAGGAACATATACGTTGGTGAAGATCTCAGTGAAAGTGATCGTCTTATAAAGAGACATGTCCTAGAACAAAGAAAGATTCTCTCCGCCAAGGGTAAACGAGTGAAAATCAAACGTTTCAACTTGTTAGAGGTTGATGGATGGGGTGCTGTTTGTTAGCGATGGAAAAACATTGGTGAGAGATAGTGAGATGATTGCATGAGACCGTAAGCCTCAATCCTACATAACGAACAGTGAAACTCATAAGATTCATATTCTATTTTGGAATATTCAAGGTTATCAAAACTTATGCGATTTAGAGGAAGTATCAATAAATGAGTTATTATTATGCGATATAATTTGCATAAGTGAAACTTGGATGCCGTGTGATCTGAAACACGTCCCGTGTTTCACGAAAGACTACAAACTATTCCAGTGTAAGGCAACGAGAGAAAGAAGCAAAGGTAGAGCCAGCGGGGGTCTGATTATGTTGATAAATAAACATCATTGTGAAGCAGAACTTGTGGATGAATGTGATATGTGGCTTTTTGTAAAAATGAAATCCGTGCGTCAAGACGACGAACAGGGAGTTCCTATTATTGTGGGTGTCGTATACATAAGACCTAGCAGAGACTTCAAACATTGTATGAACTTATTAGATGAAACATTGCAAAAGATACGTGATTTATATACAAACTGCAAGATTTACGTAGGCGGTGACTTTAACGCGAGAATAGGAGATTTAAACCAGCACGAGAGTATCGTGCTGGAAGGTACTGACATTGAATTTGTAGTACAAAATCAATGGTACTGATCTGTATGCGAGGAGAGATACTTTGGATGATTTCATCGATCCAAAGGAAGGTTATTATGTGGCACACTAGAGAACAATACTGTTGTGTCCGCGATATGCCGCCAGGGGGCAGCACAGATTAGCTCCATCTGAGCTGGTAACTAGCATTAGATCGTCATTCGTCACTTGTGTATCAGACTTGGATCAGTAAAGTCATGTAATAACTTCATACACTCTATTATATTAACCTGCTCTTGTTCCCTTGTCCATCCTAATCGGGTATTCAACAATATTGGCGACGAAGAAAAGAACGAAAAACGAAGATGAGTATTGATGGTAGAGAAGAAAGAGAGGCAGCGGCGCACGTATGTATGCCTACAAATACGACGGCATTCGGGGTGTTACGCGAATTTGTTATTGGGCTGGCCACGTCATGGGCTTCGTATGTCGAACGGATGACTTATGGCCAGTTCACACGAGGCATTGCAATGCCGCCTTTGGAATGTTAACCTTCCAATGCTTCCGTGTAAATCAACAAAACATTGACATTGGCGGGCTAAAAACTTTTAGAGCTTGGTTCTAAAACCTAGCATTGGACTGCCAAGCTTTGGAACGTTGACCAATAGGAGATCAGTATTTCAGAGTCGATCGACTACGAAAATCGATTATCGATAACATCGTCAGCATCGTCACTGTCGCTTTCACTCATCTTTTAGGCCTATGCTTATATAACTCATAACTATAATGATAATAATACTAATGAGTAATAATCAATCCAATAATAACTTATAATAACTGATAATCAATATATTAATAACTGATAATCTCTTCAAGCTACCCAGTACAAACAGAAGCGACGACACTGAACGACGATATTATAGGTTATGTCAGAATCAAGTATCAACATATCTGGCGCAAAAATAACAGACTCCTATTGGTTTGCAATTCCACAGCCTGCGAAGTATTCACGACATTACTCAAAACGTACAGAATACAAGCTGTGGCTTAAACTCCAATGCAGCATTGCAAGATTTGTGTGTGAATAGCAATAGCATCGACAATTGGAACCCTAGCCTTCCAACTCTAGCATTGCAATTACTATTTCGAAGCAAACGAAATTGTAGATGACAAGAAAAAGAAAGCTATATTTTTAACAGCAGTAGGTGAGACCACATACAACACATTACGGAATCTGGCAAGACCGAGAGTTACAGGTGAGCTTGAATTTAAAGAAATAATACAGCTACTGGACTCTCATTTTACGCCAGCCCCTAATGAAATTGTTGCAAGATGCAAGTTTAATCGCTGTGTTCAACAGCAAGGCGAGGGCATGGCTGATTTTATTGCTAGGTTAAGAGGCTTATCAGAGCATTGCAATTTTTTGGAATTGGACAACATGCTACGAGACCGATTAGTTTGTGGAGTGATGGATGAGAGGCTGATGCGACGTTTGTTTCAAGAAACGACCTTAACCTTCAACACGGCTGAAGGACTAGCTTTAGCAGCAGAAGCGGCAGGAAGGAATGTGACAAATGTTAGAGAAACTTCAATGGTGATGCCACCATCTGAGTTACACAAAATGGCGGCTAGACCAGTTGAGGGAAATCGAATCCAAGGGTCATCACAATGCTACAGATGTGGGGATAACGCCCACCGCGCAGACACCTGTGTATATAAGAAAACGATTTGCCGTTTTTGCAGGAAGATAGGTCACATCGAGAGAGTTTGTATGTCAAAGGAGAAGAGTCAAGGCCAACCAAGCAAAGGGAAGGCTAGGTCCAGTTCTGGGACTAATCACAACATTAAGATTAACAGAGAAGAGAACATCCATGTGGATTCTGGGGGTGAACCAGAAAGTAGTAATCATGTAGTGGAATATACCATTTATTCAACTGATGTTGCAGCTGATGGAAAAATTACAGGGACCACGCCATTCTATATACACCTTGCGGTGGATGATCAAGACCTATCACTAGAAGTAGACTCGGGGGCAGCGCGGACCATGATCAGCGAGGAAACCTACAGCCGATTGTGGCCAAAGAAACCTAAGCTAACTCCAGAAAATATAGTGCTGCAGACATGGTCGAAACAACGGCTACCGGTACTAGGATCGAAGGAGGTGGAGGTCGACTACAATGGGAGCCGACACAGGCTTACACTGCTTGTGGCACAGGGCCGGGAGCCAAGTTTACTGGGGCGCGGTTGGTTCCGAACACTAGGGATCAAGTTGGAGGGAGTCCACAACCAACAGGTGCTGATGAATAAATCACAACCAGATCTGGTAAGCGAATTCAAGGATATTTTTGCAGAAGGAGGAATTGGGACCTACAAGGGCCCATCAGTTTCCATAGAGGTTGACCCTAATTTTCCACCTGTGTTTCGCAAGAGTAGATCTGTACCTCTCGCTTTAAGACCCATGGTTAACAGCGAGTTAGAGAGACTCATAGACCTGGGAGTCTTGGAACCGACCACACATTCAAAGTGGACCACGCCCATTGTACCGATTTTAAAGACGGATGGGTCACTGAGGCTCTGTGGGGATTATAAGTGCACAGTAAACCTGGCAATATATACAGACACATACCCTCTACCAAATGCCAACGCATCGTTCGCATTTTTGGCAGGAGGTCACATGTTTACAAAGTTGGACCTGGAGCAGGCATATACCCAACTCAAGGTAGATGAAAATTCGGCTAGGTTACTAACAATAAACACGCCGAAGGGATTGCTGAAGGTGAATAGGTTACCTTTTGGAGTAGCATCTGCTCCCGGACTTTTCCAACGGTTAATGGAGTCATTGTTAGCAGGCCTACCTGGGATCGCTATTTTGTTCGACGACATCCTAATAACCGGGAAAGACGAGGTAGAACACTGGGAACGAGTACGAGAGGTCCTGAGAAGGTTCCAGGGTGCAGGCCTCCGCTTAAAGAGGAGGAAATGTGTATTTGCGGCCAAGTCTGTCGAGTTCTTGGGTTATAGAGTGGATGCAACTGGGATTGGGTGACTGGTGGCAATGTTATCAGGACATGTTCTCAGAATGATTTTGCAATTCTGGATAAAACTCTTGAATATGATGGAAAACAGATTTCCAAAAATGTGTTATAATAGATTGCTAGTGCTTGATAAACTAGAAAGCAATCAGGTGAAATATAATTGGGTCAGCCAAATGAAAAAAGTTATTTGTGATGTGGGTTATGAAAATGTCTGGCATGCACAAAGTTCCATTATGATTGGTGATAAACTGGAAGAAATAATTGTTAGTTATAATGACAAGATGTACGAGAGAGATAGGCAAAATTTGATAAAATTGTCATGCTGTCCGTTATATACAGATTTAGCAGGTAATACCCTAGGTACTGCAAGCTATTTAATGTTCCGCATATCAATGGAAAAAATTCGTATTATTTGTCAATCAAGAGTAGCTAGTGTAAATAACATCCAATGGTACAGTCGATCAAGCAAATACCAACTACAGCCTGAGAACAACTGTACTTTATGTAATGTCCAGGAAAGAGAAGATATGTTTCATTTTATGTTGATATGTCCTTTATACAAAGCCCATAGAGAGTATTACTTGGAAGAATATTTGACTAACACAGAATATACTATATTCCCATGTGAGTTTGTTCAATGTGCAAGATGAAGTAAAATAGCATAACATATACAACTTCATCTCCAGATGATTATTATCAAGGTCGTTTGTGCTGACAGAGTAGCACTCATTATTATAGTTGCATGCATATTGATGTATTTCTATTTTTGTTATGATTTGTTTTGCTTTGTTTATATCTGATCGGTGGTACTGTGTACCGTGTTTTTATTTTTGTATCCATGTAATATGAATGTGTTATGGGTTGAGACCCTAAAACAATAAACTTCTTCTATTCTATTCTATTCTATTCTATTCTATTCTATTCTAGTCGAAACTGTGCTGATATTGTGGTCATTCACAATGTTTTTACCCAACCTTCGTCGTAAATAAGCATAACACAACTGAGACGAGTGGCCGAGGCCCGAGTGGTTAATACAATGAACCGTCATTCAGGAGACCGGGGTTCAATTCTCGCCATGGTCGACCATCCTGACAGGGTTTTTCGTGATTTCCCTCTGTCGTTCAGGTCAATACTGGGATAGTTCCTTATCGACAGACCACGACCGACTCCTTCCTACCATCCAAAAACACCTAATGAAATAACCTCTCATCTCATCATTCTATCATCTCATAATCATTCGACGACGCCAATAGATAGTAGTCATCAGTAGAGTGCGTCGATGAACCCAATTATGAATGAAGTATGAATAAAACATAAGCATAACATACGATTTGTTTGGAACATTTTTTTGAAATGTTAGGCCCGAATACAATCGACGTGCAGTACAATACAAGCAAACTAACCAAGTTAGTCTTCTATTTCACATAAGAAAAATACTTCACCTGCACATGTAGCTGAGTGGTTAACGAACTTGCTCCATGTGACCCGGAAGGTAGTGGGCATGTCGGACCCGGTTCGATCCCCGCTATACCGTCCATCGTCACAGGTTTTTTTTCGTGGTTTCCCTCTGTATAGTCTAGGCTAATGCCGGGATGGTTCCCACAATACAGGCCACGACCGCTTCCTTCCCACTATCCTTATCCCATCACCCATTAAACCTTCATCATCATCCCATCATCTCATTAATCATTCATCCGACGCCAATAGATTCATCCGACGCCAATAGATCTTAGTCATCATTACAGTGTGTCGTTAAACCCAATATAAACAAGGGTGAGCGAGCTCACCCTTGGACGCCCTCATATAGAAAATTGAACCTTAAATTGATTGTTTCTATTGACAGAAAACCTTAAATGGATTCTTCTGTAAAAATAAATCCCTAAATTGATTGTTTCTTTTGACAGAAATCTTAAATACATTGCTTCTATTTACAAAAAATCGTTACAAGATTTTTTCTATTGACATAGAATCCTGAATTAACTTTTCTCATCAACAGAGTAGAGTAGGCCCACCTTTGATATTTTAATTATAGGCGTAATAATCTAATACTTTTATTAAATGCTTATTTTTCTATGTTATACTTAACGACCCCACTATTAGCTAGGTTATGGAGGGTACAAATGAGCGGGAGATGAAAAACAGTGAGCTGATGATAGATGAAAGAACATTTAAAAATAAAACACACTTTACTCAGGATTAGAACATGCGGCCTTGGAACCAGAAGCAGATGCGCTACCTCTAGAGTCTAGACCAAGGAGGACGGTTAAAATGCTTCTGTTGGCAGAAAGCCTTCAATATATATATATATATATATTTATATATATATATATATATATATATATATATATATATATATATATATATATATATATATATATATATATATATATATATATATATACATTACTTCTAGAGAAATCTTGTATTACAACCTTGCATTGTGTACAGAAACCTGAAAAAAAATGCGAAAGCAATATTTGTATGTATAGTTTGTATGTATGTATAGTGTACCACAAATGGTGTTGATAGTCAACATGCATATTATTTTCAAAGCATGAACAAATGGCCTAAAGTCCATTCATATAAGCGTGTTAGGGCCGATGCACAATATGCCGACAAATTCTCCAGACACCTTTCTGCTGGATAACTCTATCGGCCACTTTTGTGGGCGTTTTACAAATGACCGATTTCCGACAACCTTACAAAACCAATAACATTTAGAAGTTGGTATTGAATTTTGAATGCTTTTTGCCATAATCGAACTCATCGAACGCTCGAGTTATGAGCTACCTTCGTTCAGCTTTGTCTTTGAGAGGTCTTCAAAACCGTGTGATGACAGATGACACTTTCGACATTGGGATTGTATTTTTCAATTTTGAGGTAAGAAATGAATTTACGTTCTGTTTAGTCGTATTTTTTGACAATTGCAATCAGGCAAGCATAAGTCGAGAGATTGAATTTGATGATTTTTCACAGTTGATTTAATGTTTAGCTTACAAAATCAATGCCTAGGCCCAGACTTGGGCCCATACCCTTGTAGGTTGTGATTTCCTCGAAAGAGGGTTAAAGGAATAAACACTACTACTACTACTTCTACCATTCCAACTAAATGCTTATAGGCTACCTGAGACAATGAATAACTAGACTCGGACCTAGTAAATATATGACCTAGGCACACCCTATATTTTCACAGCCAGAAGTACCTCATTTGGAGTTACATACATGTAGGCCTAGACCATAAATATTGTATAAACATAGGGGCTAGGCCTAGTTCTCGATTCATCTTGCCCGAGACCATTGATTATGTAAGGTTACACATTCAATGCCGAGACCTAGCCTACTTGACCAAACAAAACTGTGGTGTAAGAGAGGAATCGTGAATTGTGTAGTGTCGACCTTGAGCTCATTACTTAATCTCTGTCAGATTAAATATTAAAATATTCATCAATATTCATTGTATCTACATATACAGATGGAAGCTTGGATTCGTTTGAACGCTTTGCCGCGAACAGCACGGAAGAGCATGAGTTGGGAGGGCGATTGAGGTTGCGTTGATCATTTCTTCATGGAATGACAGACTCCCGTGGATGACATCCGAGACAACTTGCCACAGACGTATGAGTAGAGACAAAGGTTTGTAAGCCTACTCTTGACATTGAAATTTTTTTTTTCATTTTTTCATTCGTGTTCTCACAAAGATTTCAGTACAATTTCGTAGACCCGCAAAGTCACAAAAAGTTGACTTGTCTGCAGGTCTACTAACATTTTATACATAAGAAAAACAAATTACAAATAAGTATATCAAGTCTGAACACTTACGCACGTACATTTTGATAATAATGATGAAAATATCAATTTTAATAAAAAAATAATCATAGGGCCTACTGACAAGAATCCACATTTTGAAATTATGGACTATTTTCAGTTATTTGGAATATACACTGTAAAATGAAATAGTTTTATTTCTCATGAAATATAAGATAATTTGATAATATCCATTTTTTTAATTCTATTTTTACTGTGGATATTAATAACCACTATTAATATTAATATTACACTAAATATAACAGGAATTCATGTAGTAACGTTATCAATACCGGTAGGCGATTCTCTCAACTGCAGTAGACCTTACTACTGGCAAGGCTCATAAATGATATACCAGTAAAAGTCAACAATATGCTAGCAACGGTCTACTATAAGGTACCGTAAAACTACCGGCTTAAGAATACGGACTGTAGAATATTCTTGTAGCACTAAATTCACTGACACGCCCCCTATTTATTTATTTCATTTTGATTCTGTTGAACAACCTCACCGACAGCTACGAGGGTACAAATAGCCACACACAATAATTTCAATGCTTATTTTTATTTTATTACACATCAAATCACACTTCATAGGCCTACAAAATTCTCAAAAGTATTTGAGCATCCAGTGAGAATATGTTGTAGGGGAGCAAATTAAATTACATGTAGTAACCGGTCTTTTGAGGAATAAAAAAATCATCAATATTATCAATATTTAATATTATCTAGTTTTCTTATACTGTCAAATATTCACAATATTCTATCAAGTCTCATCAGAGAAGAGGAAGAAATTGATCATAGTCCAATAGTAGGCCTAAGGAGTCATGGAATTACGTAATTCCTACGTCCGAGCGTAAAACAAAGACCTTGGACAGAATGGTCGATTGTGTGTATTCAAGTTGACAATTCGTTTGTGTTTGAATAAATATTCACCTCAACTACCGGTTGATAGATTTGAAAGTAATGGGCCGAATATTATCACATTTTATTCAATTTAATCGAGGTCCAGTTGAATTTAATATTAGTTCAATTCAATTTCAGTAGGCCTACTGAAATACCATTTCAATTCCAGTTTTGAATAGTTTATAACATTGTTTGTGTTTTTTAGGAGATTCTGTGTATGCAAATGAACCTTGACTGCTGCTACCAATTTCCAGAAAGAAGAGCAACACGAAGAGCAACACACCACAGTGCACTGCCGTACATTTTTTCTTCAATAATTTATAGGCTTAAAATTATATCATTCATTATTTGTGAAGGGAATAAATATCAATCAGTTGGTTATTTAATGCGTGTAAATGAATCTTCATTTGAATACCTTGTATTGATCTAGGCCTATATTTTTTCATGAATGTGTTTTGGTATGTTATTATTTCAGGTATTTGGCCGCTTTTGCTTCAGCAATCAGAACAAGAGTTTCATCCATTTTTAATGAGGCCCCTGCTTTCGTATTGAGAGAGCAATTCAACATTTTGAATTGAAGTCATTTTTGCCTCCCCCATATTCTGACATTTTCCCGTTGCACGGTCGAATGCATCGTCATCTGTACGTTTTCTCTTCTTCGGCGTCGAAACAACAGATTATGAATAGAATATGTGAAAAGTAAATTATTCAATTGGATTAGGCGTATATATTTTTTTTATCAACATCGAAACTTGATGCAAAATTATTGTTTCCCAATTGAAGGTAGGATTGTTTGATCGGGGCACCACAAGGGCGATCTCACCACCCCATACATGGATTATACATTATAGGCATACACGGATTATATCAAAACATGAACTGTCGTTTGATTTCATATTTGAAAAAAAAGCAACTACAACTAGGTAATGACTCGAGTGTAAATAATAACTAAACGGTAAAGTAATGTCAAAACACTTCACGATTTCATGTTATAGTAATTATTATACATTCACACGTAGTAACAAACAGTGAGAACAGTCGAGTGAAAATGGAATGTCAACTTTACATGCGAGGCAGAAATATAGATCGGTAAAGGAAATTCGCTTGTAATATTTTATTTACAATTTTACATACACATTGTCAATTTACAAAGACGGTGAATACATGTGAATACAAAAGAGGTGGTAAAGTTCAAATTGAAGAATGTTCAAAGTATGATAAATGCAGATTGTTAACAAAGGAACTTATGATTGTGATATTACAACCCTTCGATCTGTCATTATCTCTTCACATATTCACTCTTCATGTGTTGCGGGAGGCGAGGGGAATTTAGGACCCGGTTCGATCCCTGCCGCCTTCCACCTTTACAGGGGTTTTCATGATTTCCCTCTGTAGTCCAGGCTAATGCTGGGATGGTTCCCACAATATAGGCCACGACTGCTTCCTTCCCACTATCCTTCCCATTACTCAAGAAACCTTCATCTCATTAATCATCCATCCGACGCCAATAGATCTTGGCTATCATTACAGTTTGCCGTTAAAACCCAATACTGTATAGAAAACTTGAGACACTATCTCGTATTTTGTAAATTTTAAATACATTTTTTAAATGTATCTTGTATCTGAAATAGGCCTACTCAAAATTCAAGTATCTGTATGTAGTTTTCAGATACTTGAAGTTGACCGGGTTTCCAGTTCCGATTCTGTTTTGTCGTCCAACACGATATCGGTACGATTTTTGTCATGCCTATTTCCACTTGGCTGTGTCGTAACGTTTTCGTCACGTCGTAGTCATAGCCGTCATTACCTCGACTCACGGCTTCTTTGAATGTGAGAAATTGAGCTGTCAGAATACGATATATATTTTTTAAATAACATCGAAACTTGATACAAAATCATTGTTTCCCAATTAAGGCCAACGATGAAAGGTAGGATCGTTTGGACGGGGCACCACAAGGGCGATCTTATTACCCCAAGAATACAAATTGACACACTTTTCTCAGGTCGCGCCGTTGTAATTAAACAAACACGGAGATTGTCCTGTACCATCTGAATAAATAATTCTACTTCAACTGGCATAGCAATTCTGGATACAAAATCCAAGACCGTGATTCTAAAAGTGTGGTGATGTTTGAAATTGCAGTTAGGATATGTGGATCGATATTTTTGTGAATCGATTCTTTTTTTGTTTTTTTTGGTGGCAATGTAAATCCAAACAACCGGAGCCAGATGGATTGCAATCGCAGTGTAACTTACGGTGATCGTAATTTCGGACGACAAAAGTTGGAAGTTGAGTCAATAATCACGGGACCGAAACGATGTCGTAAACCGGCATGTTTTTAGGTGAATACTGGCTTGTGATTGTCTGTTGGGAAAATTGTGGCGGACAAGAAAAAATTGGTAGGCCTACTGGAAACCCTGCTTCAGAGTATTTTTCCCATGTCTGATTACACTGTAATCTTCGAGTTTAATAAATATTTTGACTTTATTCTCAAGGCCATCGAAAAATGAGAAGAACTTCTTCTGTCAAATGAATATGATAATTTCAATTAACTAATGCAGACCCATCAAACTTGGTTGATTATGAACTCATCAAAAATTAATTCAACATATTTTGTCCGGTTTATTTTAATAGTCCGCTTTAATTCTGTAATTACACCAACGTTTGGAAAAAGTTTTGATTGGTTACACACTCTCTTATCTGTATGCCACATTCCCACGTACAAAAGAGAACATAAAAACGAAGCCCGATTTTGTTCGTCAAGTGAAATGAAGTCTTAGTTCAATGGAATTAAAAAATCGACAAGAATAATCTGTTGGTGGGGCATTCAACAAGCAATAATCAATCAATCAGTATGGTTGAATGTATCATTTCATTTTGTCATGACTCACTTGCAACTCATTGTCACTAAAAACTAGGAATACTCAACATGATAAACTATGTGTTTGTTGCATGTAAGAAGAGCGATCTACACACAAAAATATATTTTTCTCATCATGTGACAACTGATTGTGAAAGTTTGGTAGCGTATTTGCAATTACTGCCTCAATATGCATGAGAGTGACATCGCTCATCCAATAATTGAATTCGGAAATGCCTAGACTGAAATCTTTAATTTTTCATAAGACTTTGTCGTACTCTACAACAATCAGTGTAGTAGTAGTATAGTAGATATTCATTCTATGCTATTTTTTTCACATAGGCCTACATACATGGTTACAAAAAATGACATAAGATTGGATAAAAAAATAAGGATATTTAAACAGAATTAGTGAACATTTATCATTCCAGACAAGGCTATTGATATATAATACTATTGTTAAACCACATTTCTCTTTCTGCATAACAATACTATATCAAGCATTCATGACAGACATTAAAAACTTGCAACTATTACAAAATAGAGGAATGAGAATTGTACTGAAATGTAGAAGGGAAACGCATGTAGACAGAATGTTACTAGTACTAGGATGGCTGAACGTAGTGAACTGGATAAGTCTGAATGGAATGTGTTTCATCCATAAAATGCACAATGGTAAATTACCCCCCTATCTAAATGAACAACTAACATATGTTAACTCGATCCATAACCATGGTACGAGAAATCATAACAATCTGTATCTTAGTAGCTGCTCCAAACAGATAAATGCCAAGTCATTGTTATATAGAGGTGTACGTGACTATAACAGTCTACCAGATTATTTAAAACAATTGGGATCACAGAAAGAGTTCAAAAATGCACTTGTGAAATATATAATGTTAAGAAATTATAAGCTATAGTATGAAGAAAATACTCATTGTTATTCTATTATTTTCATATTTTTTCAATTTTATGTTATATCTTCTATTATCCATACAAATTACCAGTGTATGTACCTATTTTATGTGATGTATCTTATTGAATAGCGCACTGTCGCTAAATAAACGAAATATTATTATTATAATAAAACAAAGTGTTCACAATCAAAAAGTAAAGAAAGCAAGTAATATTTAAATTATTAAATCACTCGATAGTGTGATTAAATTACTATGTAGGCCCATGTTGAATGTCTCACGTATGTATTATTCATCAGTATTTTCTGATAGGTTACTTTTGTGATTCTCCTTTGTAGCCTAATCAGAGAATAAGTGATTGATTGCAATAAAACAATCCAATCCATGTACAATAATTGTACCCGTCAATTTATATATTCATCAAATCTCAAACAAATGAAACCATCAAAGAAATAACAGCGAGGCCTATACATTAGCGACACGCCTACTACCCTCCCCGCACCATACGTCCCCGGCATGCAAAAACTCAACTCGGAGAGCAAGCAAGCTTCCTGCCGTCTTTCAAGGAACCATCCCAGTATTGACCTGAATGACAGAGAATAACCAAAAAAACTCTATCAGGATGGTCCACCATAGGCCTGTACATGTAGGGTACCGTACCACCCTTGGGTTGCATAACTGATACACCGAAAATATGGTGAATTGAGAAAAACGTAGGCCTACACTGAAAATCCGATAGGCCTACACCGTAAGCATTATTTCAGATGATGACTGAATAGGGAGGCTACGATATTGCATTTGAATAGTGTGAGACTCTCCTCTTCTCCCCACAATAATATACTAGCCATCATGCATGAAAATATTTTTCTTGCGGTGTACGAGATTTTCGGTTCAAGTTAGCTTAACCTAACTCCACTCGACTCTAACATCAGATCCCAGTCTGTGTATGACAGTTCAGTGTACTAGCAACTAATAACCTCAGCAACGTACCTGCTTCAACTCTGGCAACGTATGCCTCATTTTCAATAGGGAAGGATATGAACTGGAGGGAGTGTTGAACCAATGCGTTGCTAATGTCACACAAAACTCGCGAGCAACTGGCTTGACTTATGCCTGTTACATCGCCCATAACGAGCTGGAACGTTCCAGACGCGTAGAATCGCAATGCAGTAAGAACTTGCGTCGGTCTGGTCAAATGGCCTTCCAAAATGCTGCACAGTTCCAAGACGATATGTCTTGGAAACCTGTACCGTTTAATCAGATGGTCATCCGACACATTTAATGAATCCAGCCTATCTTTGAATACTCTGCCAGGTCTAACAATGATAGGCCCCTCCTGATTAGGCCTCGGCCTAGCCTCATCCAGAATTAGGAAAAGCCCAGCATTGAACATTGTAATATAATTAGTAGGAAATAGGCCTAGGCCTATTATAACTGTATATATAATTAGTGTTAGTGTTTTAGTGGTTATAGGCCTATTAGTAATCATAAGTTACATTTCAGCTAGGTAGGCATATAGGCCTAGTAATAGTGGTACACTCTTTGACAGGTTAGGCTAGAGTAGACAGACAAGGTGAGTGGTCAGAGGTGACACTGACAGTTGCACACGCTAGGCCTAGGCCTAGTCGAGATCAAGCAAAACGTTGAGGTTAGATGTACAACCGGATTTATAAAATACGTAAATCAAATTGCGCGGTATTTAAAAATATCCTTACCGTGTTTTGGTGGGTAGAATTTACATTTTCTGTCAAATTCAGCCATAAAATCATTGTAAATTGATATTCAAAGTCAAGAGGTGATCACTTACTAGGGCCTAGGCCTACCAGTCAATTTTTTAGGTACTTCTCTCTGGACAATAGATGAAAGAACAGCTATTAGCATTGATTTTGTAAGGTTAAAGATAGGACACGTATATGGGAGCCTCTGCGCCAAGCCAGTTTGAGGGTTCGGCCCATCTAGTCGAGAAATTTATAGGTAGAGCTAGTGTCGATTCTTGGGTCGACAGACTAGCTGGTAGCGCCCTCCGAAGCGAGCGGTTTTCTCCTAAAACTACTCACTCTCGACTGGCAGCGGACCGTAGCACATCGCCGCTGCGAGCAATCTGCTAGCCGTGTTTGGCGCGCAATAAAAATAAACTGCGATTGATATTTGATATATCAATCCTCTCGTTCTAGCACGCAATGACCCTATTGACCCTAACTTGGCGCTGATTAGTGCTAGTAGTCATTAATTAGTATAACAACACTTGAGCAGTATTCCAAGTGTAGACCTATATTTACACAAATGACAAATGCAGTAATCACGGTATTATTATTATTATTACACGGCGAATAATCAAGTGTTCATATTCGAATACTTACTATTTTACAGTGAATAAGCCCCAAATCAAATCTTAATATCATCCTCGTATAATTGTAAATAATATTCTGTGTATGTAATGCTTGGATTTTGAAAGTTATAAAGTAATAACAAATTAACAATAATTAGATAAACCACAAACTCGCTTCGCAAGAAGCGAACCTTCATACAATCTGGTTTGAGAAATATGTTGTTTTACAACTTATCAACCCATCAATCAATCGATTGAAGCATAGAGAGGGAAGCGACCCTTTCGGTTCTTGTCTGTAGAAGAAATGATTGAATTAGTATCGCCTTGAAGTCTTAAAACATGTATTTCTCAGATTATATCTGTTATTACTCATTATATTATTATGATTATTATGGTTAGGCCTACTATTCTTACTATGTTATTATTTAAATTCAGCTATAGACTAATCGAGACTAATGTCCATGTCAGGGAGGGTATACGGACACTTAGGCGAGAGACGTTTAGGCGACGGACACTTGGGCGATCTACTTTAATCCACTTTGATCATTGGACATTTAGGCGACGGACACATGGGCGACGGCCAATTTTACATGGTCAAAGGCTTATTAGAGAAGAAAAGAAATTGAAAAAAAAAAATTGTACTGGATATGTAGAACGCAATTGTCTATCATTTTAGAAATTTTCAATTTTTCCAGCTCAGCCATTTTGAAGAGAAAAAATGAAAAGTGACCCTTTTAACACTTTTTTCAACATCGCTCGTCCATCAACGCGTACTTATAGCGTTTTCCTAGTTAGCATTGATTAACACGGGTTCAAAGGACAAAACGCCATAAATGGGAAAGGAAAAAACGCCATAGAAGGTTATACCAGTAGTATATGGAGTGCTTAGGCCTATACATGGAATGGAAAGAGACACAATATAATTATTAAAAAACTTGAAACTCCACAGATTCAAATTAAATTACAGGTCATGTTGAGAAAATGTTCTGTATTGAAACCATCAGATTATTTGTTATTTTTCATTTCTCTATCAATTTTCAATATTTCAATTTTAAGTTTCGTAACATTTCTGCTTTTGCAATTTTGTAAACATTAATAATTATTGAATTCAAATTCTCAAAAACTAGAGCAAAGACCTGCATTTAACCAACACAATAAATTTTCCCCACGAAGAAATGTTACGTAAAATATTGATAACTGTCCTAATTGCAACATCATTATATAAACACAATTCTCTGAGGTGTAGAACTTGCAATTTTAATTACCATAGAATAGGGAATCAGTAGAAAGATGAAGGGCATCCTTGATTAAAATTTCTAACTCAATAATATGTTTTATATTTCCAATTTAATTTAATGTTTTTAATGTTTTTGAATAGTCATCCGCCAAATTATCAGATATTCCAATTCAATTCAATCTATTCTGATTCTTTCAAATTTCAGGGTAGAAACTTCAAAACTTGACACAAGAACAATGTTTTCAACAATCCATTCTTTGAGCATTTCATTCCTCCAAAATAAAAAACATGCAATTAAATTGCTCACAATCATATTAAATTGGATATCATAAATATATATATATATATATATATATATATATATATCTACATCTTCATGATGGGCAAGTATATGCTTTTAACATAGGCCTACTTCAAAACCGGACACTTTGGTGAGACGGGGGGGGGGGGGGGGGGGGACAGACACTTTGGCGAGACGGGGGGACACTTTGGTGAAATCGGATGAAAAATGTGTGGACACAAAAAATGCTTTAAAATAGCGGATTTATATTTTTAGTATGTGAATCATCTTTTAGTCATAATTCATTTTCACAATTGCCCCAAAGTGACATGATTTATAAATTAAACAACTTTTATCGCCTAAGTGTCCTAAGTGTCAGTGAATAGAGTTGAGACTGACGTCAGTCGTCGGAGCTTTTTTTCCCGCAACGTGGTCCTACACTAAGCACTTCGCTGGGGGTGATGTTCGAAGCTCTTGACCGTATCGTAGCCGAAAGGGTCTATTACCTGCGCCGGAAGGAACAATAGAAGTTGAATAACCATTATAGAAATAAATTAAAATCGTCGTCGAAGAATCAAGATTGTTATATACCGAAGATACGCATTGGAAATGAAAATCTAAGCAATTTACTTTTTTATTGTAAAAAATCCACTCATATGCGGCCGAGATACGTCGATATGTTTGTGGGACGTTTCGTATACATTTCGACGTATTTCGGTCGCATATGAGTGGATTTTTTCCAATAAAAAAGTAAATTGTTTAGATTTTCATTTTCAATGCATATCTTCCGTATATAATCATCTTGATTCTTCGACGGCGATTTTAATTTATTTCTATAATGACAATTCGACTTCTATTGTTCCTTCCGGCGCAGGTAATAGACCCTTTCGGCTACCATCCCGTCAAGAGCTTCGAACCTCACCCCCAGCGAAGTGCCTAATCTAACGTGGCGGGGGAAAAGGTTCTGACGTCATACTCAACTCTCTCCCTCCCTGTAGAGGATAGTCTGTCATCAGTCTAGCAAATCATGTTTCGACCCTTGCCTATTCATTATGCTGAACATACCTAACGGGAGAATTTATTACCTGCTTTTAACACAGATACTCATTCTAAAATGCAATCATTCAGAGTGGAATGTAGGCGGGTTTATTTTATAATGTGAGCCCTTGTACTAAAACTAGAAAATCTGCAACAATAAAGCCACACGCCATGCGAGTTGATCAATTGAAATCATATGGCGAAAATAAGTAGCTATGTTATACATATCAGACGAAAGATGACATTCGAGCGCAGATATTTTGTGGGAACACTTTTTCTCTACCTATCTTAGTTCTTCTACGTTCCTAGCTCAAAAAAGCGTTACATGTTATTCCCCATAAGAGAGATATTCAATAGGCCCGGTCGAAAATTATGGACTTTTCAATTTTTTTTTTTTTTCATGTCAAATGGGGTAAGAATTTTTGCAAAGGCGTTTTATGTCATAACATCATGAGACGGACCAATGGGGAGAATTAAGTTTTGCACCTTACCCTCCCCCCCTCCCCCCTTAAAACTTTACAGTATCGAATTAGATAAGGACACTTGTGTATGCTAAGTTTCAACTTATTTTGAATTTTCGTTTGACATGTGGAGCGCGAAAAAAGGCTTTTTTTTCGAGTATGGTAAGATTGAGTCTTCGCTTCGCTCATTCAATTATTTAAAACCAATGAACTTCAACACCAGGACTGCGCTGTCTGTGACCATATTTTTCCGCCGCAGATAAAAGTCCTTCAGTTTCCGAAAGTCCGGAACACATTATAAGTAAAAACCGTTTTTTGTTAAATATATCTGGACATTACCGGCATTGGTATTAAGAGTAAACAAAACACACAAATGTTGATATCTTCCACTTTGAAATAAGGCTCTTGGGCAATGATCACCTCTTTCCATTAACAGCAGATGTAAAGTTGATCATAATGATAATACAAAATAGAAAATAAAATGAGTGAAATGTTATATGTTATGTTATAATTACTCTACTAATTAAAGGTCGTGGCCAATTAGCACTTTATCCAAGCATTTGTTTCGAGGACTGTGGGAAACCACGGAAAACCAAGTCAGGATGGATAAAAATATGAATTAAATAGTTCCGTATTCAAGATGAGCTGGTGAGATGGTTGGCGTACAACTTACAAGCCCACACCCCTGAAGCCTCTCCTCCTCCCCAGCTGCCCATTCCCCCCTCCCCTCTCCCACGGCCCCTAATCCTTAATCTTCTTGTACCATCGCTTGCTATACTTGTTGAAAGCAGACCATCATGAGGAATATTGACTCATGTATTTTTGACAATAGAAATGAGGAACGTTTTTCAGATTAGAGTAATGCCTATAATAATCTCGAGTAGGCCTACAGATAAGCTTTGTGCCTTTTCTTTGTTCACCTAAAACTTATATAATTCCATGTCGATGTGGGCCACTTCAATAAATAACGATGAATACGCTGATACAAATATAAAAGTGATATTATAAATAATGTTAATAATGAAATCGAGTAATATTGAAAAATATTACCTTTTTTGAAAAAATTTGATTCAATTTGACTACTAATTATTTGGCCTTTGAGGCCTTGATGCATTTTTTTAACGTCAACTATTTTAAAATAATGGTAATCGGTGGCTTAAAAGTGTAATACCATAAAGTAAAGAACACAAATTCCGTTTGTTCTTTAGTCTATGGTACCGGTAATACTAAATACAAATAGTAATTAGTAAATATA
This sequence comes from Brachyptera risi, assembly GCA_964007535.1. Lineage (NCBI taxonomy): Eukaryota > Metazoa > Arthropoda > Insecta > Plecoptera > Taeniopterygidae > Brachyptera > Brachyptera risi. Next base: position 42,735,774 of record OZ023330.1, on the reverse strand, counting down.
GTAATTAGACTGTATGAAGGTTCGCTTTAATCGTTTGATTGAAGGGTTGCCAAGTTGGAAAACAACTCATCTCTCAAACGATAAACATCCATATTATTTGTCAATTGTCTTGCCTCTATTATAGTTTTCAATGCACTGTCATCTCACCTACAGCTATTGACAACGAGTGACATCAATTGAGACATTTAACGATCCCATCTTTCATCCATAGCCTTAATTGGGGAACAATGGTTTTGTATCAAGTTTCGATGTTATACAAAAAAAGGGTATTGCACAGGAGTAAACCTATATAACATTGTTTTGGGATAGCGAAGACACCCATCAAATTCATAATTTTTTGGATTGGGTTCAACTACGAATGGATGATACAACTGTATTTAGTTTTCGGTTTCATGTTTTTTTCTCTTGGTTTTCGAGTTTAATATGCAATTGAGAACGGTTGGTGTCAATTGGTTTATTATATACCTGAGTAGGCCTATCTGATGTACTTTTCAATCTTATAGGAAAAGAAAAAATCCCAGATCCTATAGTTGAAACACTTGCTACAAATATGATACAATTAATTACAATTATTCAGAATGGAATGTAGATGGGTTAATTTCATCATGTGAATCTTTGTACGGAAAAGACACTGAGTATTTTTAATTTTTTTTCCAATCTGGTAAATATTTTGTAGGCCTACTTCAAATATTCATTTCTCGTAATGTTTCTATGTTCAAAATACGTTTGAAATAGTAATTATATTATAATAGTTGAAATAACTTATACCATAATGAAATTAAACTGTCGACACTTGTCTGTCTAGCGTGGAGTTTAAAAAAAAAAAAAGATTCAAGTTACTCATGTTGAAAGCACAAATGGTTAGAAGTAGACACGACCGTTCGTTTCTGATACTGACGGTTAGAAGTGTCGACTCTTCGAGTGACAGGTTTCTGGCTATTGTCAATAGACAGAATTAACTAGCCCACGCAGAACGCTAGGCGCTCACAGCAGCGATGTTGTGCGGACCGCTCTCCGTTTAGAATGACTAGTACTACAAAATATCCGCTGCGTTTCGAAGCGCTATGGTCAGTAACCTGACCCTCTATCAATTTCTCGCCTGTTTTTCGGAAGCTCGCTCAGCTCGTTGGCCCTCTATATTTTTCGGGACTGCTTTTTGGAAGCTCTGAGCAAACCGGTCTCGGTGGCTCGCCGACAATTTTAACACAGGATGTCCCTTCTTTAACCACTACAAATTCAATGCTATTAGGATCTCAGACACTTGCTAGGGATTGGTGGGACGATCAAATATTTCTTCATGAGTTTGGATTAAGACAAAATATGGTATTATCTCGAAAGAAGTTCGTAACTTTGAGCCAAATCAAAGTTATGACCTTGTGTGAATTCGGGTCCAGAAGATAATATGAACACATCGGTTGTTTATAAAATGTTACCATGGTTTTCAGAGGGCCAAACCAAAGAGGTTAGTATTTTAACCTCCTTGACCAAAAATGGGGTATACTCAATCTTTTTTCGGTTTTTATTTAATTATAAAATATTAAGGCTACGTGGACAAAAGTTATTATCGTAACGCGGTAGATTATAACCAATTACAACTTGAAAGCGCTTAAATTTCTAATTTACGTGGAAAACCAGCGATTCTATTAACGCGCAAAATATGGTATAAAAGTCCACGCCATTCCAAGGTCGATAGAGTTTTTTTCGTTATTTCGTTGATTTGAAAATATACAGGCTATGTGGACAAGTTTCATTACTACGTAGTCGAAGATTGTAAAAAAATACATAATTCAAGCTCGATAATTTTCAATTTACGTAGAAATTCAGCGATTCTACGCGACGAATAGATTTTTTCGGTCCCTTTTGAATCAAACGTATAAGTGTGTTTCCACAGTGTGGTGAACACGCTAAAAAGACTACTCATTCGATGTCAATAATCTATAGGTCATTGTAAAGGGAATCGTTCAAGGAAAATTACTATATATTTTTCAATGTCATGTTTTTAATATTGACGAAGCTGAAGAATAATTTCAATTCATGATTTTTGAACTCAGGTATAGCCTTACGGGGGTAGATTGTGATAGAGGTCTCTTCATTCAGTTTACACTCAGCTAGGTATTTAAGAAATTATTGATTGACAAGCAATAACTTGCAACGTTAATTTCTAATTGCATACTTGAAAATAGATTCTCTTGATCGATTTGGCAATCTATTAGAGATGATGAATACTAAAGAAATAATTGAGCAATTGTCTAAAAAATATTAGGTTTGTAATAGTATCTTTTGTTTGCATCGTCTTGCATCAAGCCTTGACTTGAGTGATGTAATTGTAAAATTCTCAATGATCAAAGCCAGAAAAATGTAGCTTCCATTCTTTCAATAAATTATCAGAACTCAGAAACACTACAATGCATAATATAACCATGGTTTATAATGCATGGTTATTAATGCATGGTTTAAAATGTAACCACCAATTTCCTACGACAGTTATTATTTTATCTGTGTGAATATTGAAATCAAGCAAACAAAAATATTCAAGAATTAATTCGTTCAATTACCGGTATGTATTTACCAGTATTTAAAATAAATTTACGATGACAATCTGAACACTGTCTAAACTCTTAAAACTAGTTTAAATGTGTGTTTGATGAAAAATAATTGTAATGAAGGTTAAAAAATGTATGTAGTGAAAAAAAGGCATTTTTTTTTGTAGTAAGAGGAGGGCCCATCATGACTTTTAGCAACGAAGCCCAGGGAATAATGTGGGGGGCCTGCCGACACCTATAAGTATGGCATGGTACAGGTGCATCTCTATTTTTGAGCAGGATGCGAATAGCTTCCCTGGTGAGCTTTTGAAAGGTATGCACTAATTGGTATAGATTAACAATACGGTATATAGTTTCTACATTCCACTTGTTCTTACAAGCACCTGTTGGAAAGCTGTCTTGATTCATAGCTCAATATCCTATCATTGGGTTAAATAGATGTCATACTAAGTTTTAAATGTAATTTCTAGTCTTATCGAAGTTTATTGTAATATAATTTATGCATTGCACATCTAAACATTTAATGTAATCTATTTAATCCAATTACTTCGATAGTTATTGGAAATCGGTTGGGGGATAAACAGTTTTAGATTCTACAGGATATCAGCATATTATTTGATGGCCATATGATTATCCATATATTTTGGTATTCACAATTTTAATTATAATTTGATGAATAATACAATTGATTCAATTAATTTAACCAATTTAATATAATTAATTACTCTAAAACTTTTGAAAGCTACCTTTGTGGTCATACAATTTTGAATTTTTCAATAAACAACCTTTCATTCGGAACCCACATTGAATATTCAGAATACTTGGTCTTTTTTTCACGAGTTTCAATGAAAATTTAATAAATTAACCTAAATAATTCAATAACGCGTACTCGGAAAGTTGAAAATTCAGTTTGTGGCCTCGTACCATCGTAACTATATAAGGAATTCGTCAATTATTGTTAATCATTATCAGTTGGTACAACCTAATCCAATGTGATAGAAAACACACAAAATGAAAGAATATCGCATATTTTATGAATTTTTTATAACATTTATTTCATCGAAAGTTTGTCAACAATTAAAAATCAAAGAACAAAATTCACAACAAATTCTCCAACTCACAAGTTGATAACTTGGTATACAATTTTTGAATAAATTAGATTCTGTGGACTAATTATGTCCGAATGCTGTCAGCACTTTCTACATCGGAATCAAAACGTCTTTGAATTGGAAATTGAAAACGAAAACTATAATAATTAGAACAATGAAAGCTTTCAGACACGTCGCAAACTTCGATTAATTTCATATTTAGTTATGTAAAATACGTAAATTATTGAAAAATATCGAATAACACGAAATGCGAATATACTTGAAATAATTATGGATCACACATTATGATAAATCATGTTATCATGAATTATCTAATTTCATGCCCAACATAAATTGCTGGACCTAAATTGCTTGGATTATTCACATAATCCATTTCCATTTTCTATGATAGTGCCTATGAAGTCATGGAGGTTTGCTGTTTGCCAATGCTATTTGCTTTATGACTTTATCATATTATTCAGTGCTCTTAGACTCTGGACACATATACGCCACATCAAAGTATTCTTCGACACCATCAATAGCAAGATTATTTGGGGGTACGACTGAACAGGTGATAATAAGACTATGAAGTGTGATAGGTGAAAGGACGTTTACGAAACCCCATGTCTTATGAGGGACTCGAACCCACTCTCAATGGTGACCTCAGTAATTAAAGCGGTGCCTAGTTGACTAAGCTACAAAGGACGACATTTTATATATCAGCGTGATTCGAAAATAGATAGATTATCAAGTCTATCTGACCTCAATAATTATTCTATTTGACGACAAATAGTGCCAGTAATCGATCTCTTCGAATGTGCTTGTCCATAGACATAGAAACAACGCAGGAAGTAGCGGTATGATTAAAGTCGAAGTGTGAGATTATGATCTGTACCGAAGGGGTGTATGAGGGTGGGTAGATTGATCGGTGGAATGTGGTATATTATTTTCAAAAGAGCGAAACAGTGTCGTTGCACAACAATCTTATGAAACAAAATTAATACCAACCTCATGATGATGTAGATGATGATTATTGTTTGCTTAACGACCCCACCAACATCCAGGGCCGTATTTACGCCTAGGCAACCGAGGCAGCTGCCCAGGGCAGCAAAGTTCAGGGGGGCAGAATTTTCCAAATGTTTTAAAGACTATGTATTTTCTTTATTTGCACGAATATCAGCAAATGAAAAAAATACATTATTGACTTATTGCAAGAAATAAGTGCCTCGAGTATTTACTCCAAATAATCAAAGGTGGGTCACAACTGTTATTTCGAAGTTGCTTTGTTTCACACTGTAGCGCAGGGGTTCATGATCATCAGACACCTTATTTGCGCACCCTGCATTCAGGGACGTGGTTATGGGGTAACTTGCGACATTTGCACCCCTTCTCCTCCCCCAATAACTTATCCTCCTTTAAAAACATATAGCCCAATGTTGATCTACAAATAACACAATTATTAATATGAATTGTATCAGTATACACTCCACTACTTTACACTTCCTTTTTTCTTTTCGAAAATGATTCAATTATCAGATTCCGAAACTGCTCGTGAATCGCAAAAATCACTTCAAAAATGACCACATTTAAAAAAAAATCGCTGCTGGGAATTTTGCCGGGAGAAATCGCGAAAATAAATTTGAAAATGTCCATAATGATTTCACTAATGAAAATAACTTTGATAATTTCCAAAGTGATTCAATCATTGGACTCTAAAATTGCTTGTAAATTTCGAAAATTACTTGAAAAATGATATGGGTCTATTCAAAAAAAATCCCTGCTTGGCTTTGCTGGGAGAAATCGAAAACGTGTGACTTTGAAAATGTCCATGATGATGCAATTATGAGACTCCAAAACCACTCGTGAATCACAGAAACCACTTGAAAAATGTCTATATTTTCAAAATTTCCCTGTGTCGACCTATTGTGGGCCTACTGCAAGTCGTCACAATCACAAAGTCGTAGAGTAGATTACGATGAGACTATTGACAACTTTGCTACGAGGAAGGTGCGACGTCAGCAGTTTTAGAGGCCTATACTTTATAGTGATTCAACCACAGCATTGACTAGATTAGTTGCTACGTAATATAGAGGGGGGGCGGCCAAAAATTATTTGCCTAGGGCGGCGCAAAACCTAAATATGGCTCAGCCAACAGCTAGGTTATACGGGGGTACGAATGAGCGGGTGATAATGAAACTATATGAAGTGATGATGAGTGAAAGGAAATTTACAAAAACTCATGCCTTATGCGGGACTCGAACCCACGCCCGACGGTGACTTCAGTTTCTGAAGCGGCGTCTCAGCTGACCGAGTTACCGAGGGAGGCTCTCATGATAATATCAAATGATATACGTATAGAGCCTATTTTGGGTAAATTAGATCACAATATCACAAATGATGAAGATTATTTTGCTAAGAGAGAAAAACAACTCTATATTGTCAACTGTTCACATTGCGTGATTGACCACAGGGATCCAGCTTGATAATTCATATAAAATACAATTCGATTACAAAAATTACTTATAGAAAATGATCAACTTATATCTAGATAGAAAATTCAATTATATGAAAAGGCGTTATCAGGAAACAAATACAAATAATGATAATAATAATTAATTCAAAGGTAGATCATTGTTAAGTTATGATAAGTTATTATAAAGATGATTGTGAAGAATGAAGGGTGAGTCTTTTAAAATTGATGTTACTATGTAATCTAAATTGATGGTTGGAATGGCATATGTTTTTAAAAAATTTGTAAAAAAAGATGGGATTACACCTCGGGCTCCTAAAATTGCCTAAAATTTCCTAAAATTGATAAATTGCCGAAATAAGTTTTCTACAAACTGTTTCATTATATATCATTCAAAATTCTATTGAGTACACATCCTAGAATTACAGATCCTGAAACATATTGAACTACAGTATGACTACAGTATGATGTCTATTAATATGTAGAACAAAACCAATATATTCCATGATATTAATTAGTCCTCCTATCTATAGCATATGTTTATGAATATTTTGAATGGATGCAATGATGAATGGAATGATAATGTTCGATGAATATCAATGAACTTGAGCATTTCAATAAACGTGTAAACAATTGAACATTGGACGTAACATAATAGGGTTTCAGCGGCTCACGGTAATATGATCGACTCAATAATACGCGCCAATAAAACGGTCTTATACCCTCCACGGTCTTCTAACCCACGATCATTTAGCTCTCGATATTTTGGTCTTCACGACACTGTCCCCGCAATCATTTTACCCCACTTAATATAATTGCCGCGATCTTTTTGTCGCGAAATTTTTGCCGACCACCGTTTCAGCTGACTATAGTGAAAGATTTCGAGAAATATTTGCTGAAAATACACGTCGTAACAAGTAGGTTTACTTTCTGTGCATTATTCAGTTTATAGCTGGCCTGACTCCCCCCTCCTACCAAATTACACGTTGTCAAACTTGAAGTAGTTTTAATAATCATCACAAATTACCGCATCGTACAGGTTTACAGAAGAGTGACACGCAAATTCATGAAAATAAACACTTCGTTTACTGTACCAATTTTTCTAATGATTTCCCGGCTTTGCAATGCAATGGTTAGAACAAGGTGACAATGTTTGAATTTTTTCATCATCTCGAATCGTTCTCTCGTTAATGTTATATATAAGTAAAACTAGTACAACTGTAAATACTTTTAGCTTCGTCAATATTACAAACATGATATTGATTAATGTATAGTAATTTTTTCTTGAACGATTCCCCCCCCCTCTAAGGATCCGGACACCTTGACGTGGTGTGGGGGCTTGCGTGGCCCCATGATCTCCAGAGCTTTCGTCGGGAGCAATTAATTTGCTCCCAGCAGGGTCACCCATGACGATAAGGTCTAGAGTGAGGGTCCAGACCAAGTTCGGACCGTCGGTCGAGTGGGTTCCATTTCGGTGACCGGAGTGTATAGAGGTAGTGCTGAGCGTTGCGTTGTCTTCTCAATTCTCTCCTTATCTTTCGATCTCTTTTCTTCTTCTCTTCTTTCCTTTCTTTTCTCTTATCTTCTCTTACTCTCCTTCTTCTCGCCGGCTCCCTCCATATGCTCGAATCGCCCACATTTGTTGACGACAATTGCAATGTACACGGACATGAACCTAAGCCTATGGTGGGAACAATCGTGCTAATGGCTGAATGACTACGGGTTAATGTAGTATTGAACGATGAACTCTGGATACCTGGTGACCTCCAGTTTCAATTTTACCTTACTTTCATATGCGGGGCTCTGTGCGAGTGAACCTTTATTTCCCTAGCTACTCGTGGGACCAACTATGAATAAAAACCCAAACCCAAAACTCTCCCCTCCCCTCATTCACAGAAACAAAAAACGGCCGGCCGCTCTAATGGATAGTTTGCTCTCCATTGAAGACCTGGTGCCACCTACTAAAGAACCGCGCTTTCTCACCATCAAAATAACAACATCCAACAAATCTTTCAAAGATGTCTCTCTCTTTGACCAACATAGAGGAATAAACCGCCTGGTAGGCGAGGTTAAATCCTCTAAGTCCCTGAGAGATGGCACTCTTCTGGTTGAAACCAAGAATGCTGAACAGTCTCACATCCTTCTGAAATCTAAGCTATTTCTCACTTACCTCATTGATGTTTCCGCTCATAAAGCCCTGAATACTTCCAAAGGGATAATCTTCTGTCACGATCTCATTAACCTTGAACTGGATGTACTTAAGGAGGAGTTCAAGTCGCAAGATATCTTAGATGTATACCGCATAAATAAGCGGCAAAACGGTAAACTTGTGCCAACACCATTGCTTATTCTGACTTTTAACTCTCCGATATTGCCCAAGAAGGTGTTCGCGGGATATATGTGCCTGACAGTGCGTCCGCACATACCCAACCCTCTGCGGTGCTTCAAGTGCCAGAGGTTTGGGCATCCCAGCGATACCTGCAGGGATAAAGAAACCTGTGGGAATTGCGGTGCTAGCCGTCACGAACCGCAAGAGTGCACGAATGCTAGCCATTGCGTGAACTGTGACGGTGACCACCCGGTGTGGTCCCGGGAATGTCCGATATACACGAAAGAGAAGAAAATCATGGAGATAAAAACATTAGAGAATATTTCGATTAATGAAGCAAGGAAACGCTACGTTACACAGAACCCGTTACCATCAATAAGTAAATCCTTCTCGCAAGCTGTAACAGCCCAGAGCACTTCTGCAACACCATCTGCAGAAGTTGCCAAGCTTAAGAGCATAATACAAGAACAAGCTCTGCAGTTGTCAACTCAAACTCCTAACAACTCCACAGTTGAATCATCTCTCAATGAGATGAAACAACTGATGAAAGTGCAGGCGGAGGAGATGTCTTTATTAAAAAAGCAACTTATTGAACAAACTGAGGAGATGAGGAAACAAGCGAAACAGTACACAGACACCATAAAATCACAGGCAAAACAGATTGTTGACTTGAAACAGCTTATTGCGAAGCAGTTGAATACCCCTGCGACGCAATCAACACCTACAAAACCTCCAACTATCGATAAATTACCTGATAAACATATTCGTCTTTCCAGGACGAAGACCACTGAGAAAACAGAAGATATAGATTCACCAATTCAACGTGCATTCTCTCCATCTCCATCCCGAGTAGATGAGAGCATGGAAGTAGATCGACAGAGAGTTCACGCTTCGAAGTCACGCGTAAACGAATTCCGTAAAGAACAAAAACATACGTGACAAGTTTAGCTACTTCAATTCGTTCTTGCGCACTTATACACATTGTATTAGAGTATCATCTTCACAATATGGCTCTAATACAATGGAACTGCAATGGTTTCAATAGACACAAAGAAGAAATCAAGCTCTTAACATCGAACCTCAAACCGATATGTTTATTTCTTCAAGAAACGCACTTCAAACCTTGTGACTCTCCATTGATGCGTAATTATACTTTCTATCGTTTCGATGACTTGACAGGTAACAGAGCCCATGGGGGAGTAGCCACAGCTGTCCATGACAGCTGTCACGCAAGTCCACTGCCGCTTACAACACCACTACAAGCAGTGGCAGTTAGAGTTGCTCTCCCTCAGCCTGTTACCTTCTGCAACATTTACTTACCCGAATGGGCTCCAGTTACGAGAATAAATCTGGATAACCTTGTGTCACAGCTCCCACGTCCCTATGTTCTTCTAGGCGACCTGAATGCCCACAATAACTTGTGGGGTGACACAATGGTGGATAGTAACCGCAGAGGACGTCTTTTCGAACAATTCTTCAATGACAACGACTTAATTATTCTCAACAATGGAGAGAAAACAAGGTTTAATGCTTTCAACGGTGAGTTTTCAGCGATCGATCTTTGTGTCTGCACCCCATCTGTCGCACCTCTTTTCAATTTCTCTGTTCACTCAGATCTGTGTGGTAGCGATCACTACCCACTTATCTTGAGAGTGGATTCTCATCAACGGCCCTTGCGGTGTGCGCAGTGGAACTTGCGCCGCGCGAACTGGAGCCTTTTCACAAAGCGTGTTGATTTGAAGAACTCTAATAACATACATGAGACTGATCGTAGGACTGAGCATGTGACAGAGGTGATTATTGCCGCCGCGAAAGAGAGCATTCCTCTTACGTCGACCAACCAACGCCACATACCCGTTCCCTGGTGGAACGAGGAATGTAATGTAGCGATCCGTAAGAGGAAACGAGCCCTTCGAATTTTCCGGAAATACCCAACCAATATCAACCTCATGGCATTCCGGAAACTCCGAGCAAGGGCTCGTTTCATCATTAAGACTTCGAAAAAAGCCTCATGGAATTCTTACATCTCATCCATTAATGCTCACACACCCCTCACCAAGGTGTGGAATAGAGTGAGGAAGATAGACGGCAAATTTAAATCATCTTGTATATCTGCGTTGAACAAGGATGGTCGTCTGATTACCGAGCCCCAGGAAATAGCTAATGCTATTGGGTCCTATTTCTCGGACGTCTCTAGCTCTCACCACTATTCGGCATCGTTCCAGATACACAAGCGTGCTGCAGAATGTAGAAGATTAGATTTCTCTTCTGCGAACAACGAGGTGTATAACGAGCCGTTTAGTGTATGGGAGTTGGAGAACGCGATAACGTGCGCACGAGACACAGCACCGGGGATTGATGGAATACACAATCAGTTCTTGAAACACCTGCCAGCTGACGCTTTGACTGATCTTCTCTATCTGTTCAACCATATCTATTCGACTGATACTTTCCCTGATTCTTGGAGACAAGCTATCCAGGTACCGATCTTGAAACCATCTAAGGATAAGCATTCACCATCAAGCTATAGACCTATATCTCTGACCAGCTGTCTGTGTAAAGTGATGGAAAGGATGTTAAACAACCGCCTCGTTTGGTGGTTGGAACGGAGAAACCTCCTTTGCACAGTACAGTCTGGATTCAGAAAAAATAGAAATACCTTGGATCATCTTATTCGTATGGAAAGCTTCATACAAGAAGCTTTTCTTACGAAGCAAGAAGTGATAGCTGTATTTTTCGACCTTGAGAAGGCATTCGATACCACCTGGCGCTTCAACATATTGAAAACCGTATCACAATGGGGTTTCAGAGGCCATCTTCCTAATTTTGTCTGTAATTTCATGACCAACCGACGTTTTAAGGTACGAGTTGGTAATGTGTTGTCGGATGATTTCATTCAAGAGAACGGTGTACCACAGGGTTCTGTCCTCAGTGTTACTTTGTTCGCCATCGCAATAAATGGTATTGTTCGAAGCGTTCCACCTTCTATCACTTGTTCCTTATTTGTTGACGACTTGGCTATATTCAGTAAGTCAGCGAGAAGTGCAACGGCCTCTCGCCAAATCCAACTTGCAATTAAGAAACTGGAAGCATGGGAAGATGAAACTGGGTTCAGGTTTTCTACATCAAAATCAACGTGCATGCGTTTCTCTCGTCTGAGAGGCCTGCATCCTGACCCAGATATATATCTTCGTAGAGAACTTCTCCCATTCGCAGTATCGACGAAGTTTCTAGGGCTGACGTTTGACGTGAAGTTGAACTGGAAATCTCACATTTCGCAACTCAGACTCAAGTGCTTCAAATCACTCAACCTTCTCCGGTATCTTAGTGGTACCAAATGGGGAGCGGATCGCACCACGATGTTGCGGCTTTACCGAGCATTAATACGTTCCAAATTGGATTATGGTAGTGTTGTGTACGACTCGGCCCGAGAGAGCTACGTGAAGCCACTCAATACAGTGCACAACACGGGCATCCGACTGGCCATAGGAGCACTCCGTACCAGTCGGGTGGAAAGCCTGTATTGTGAGGCTGGTGAGCCCTCGTTGAAGAGTCGACGTGCATATCTCCTTTGCTCATACGCTTCGAAGCTATTCAGCAGTAAGCATCATCCTACCTACCAATCAGTTATCAATCCTAGATTTCATGCTCTCTATGAATCGAAACCATTCGCCACCATACCAACTGGGATTCGTTTGAATCATATTTTGGTCGAAGAGTCATTTGTATACCCTCGAGTCTATCCAATTCAATTTAGTGATACCGCCCCTTGGTTGGCTCCACGTCCGGAGTGCTTGATGAACTTGTCATCAAGCACGAAGGCAACTACGAGTGCAGAAGAGTATAAGCAAAAATACCTAGAGCTCTGCACACTCTACCCCGGACATATTAAATACTACACGGACGGATCAAAACTGAACGGCAAAGTTGGCTGCGCATTCGTTAGCGAATCCTCCACTGTTAGTTTTAGATTAGGTTCGATGAGTAGCGTATATACAGCCGAGTTGTTTGCAATTGTCACCTCTCTACAGCACATTCAACAACGATCTGAGAAGAGCTTCCTGATCTGTTCTGATTCTTTGAGTGCACTCCAAGCCATGACACAGATCTTTCCAACTCACCATCTGGTCCAGAAAGTGCAGACACTCCTGACCGCCCTTGCCTCGCAGGATGTCAGTGTAGTGTTTTGCTGGGTACCTGGACACGTGGGGATTGGTGGTAATGAGTTGGCGGACACGGCTGCCAAAGAAGCGACGGAGAAAGAAGATATTGATAACCCGAGAGTACCTTTCAATGATTTCAAGGCGTATTTCAAACTACTTTTCAAATCTCGTTTCCAAAAAGAGTGGGACAGGGAGACCAATAACAAGCTGAAAGAAATCAAGCCAACTGTTAGTGCTTGGGAATCTTCAATCCGAGGTTCACGGAGGGAGGAAGTGGTTCTCACTCGTCTGCGAGTGGGACACACACTTTTAACCCATTCCTATCTCTTCACTCCCGATAAAATCGTCCCCAGATGTGAGATTTGTAACGAGATTTTGACTGTTCGACACATATTACTCGAGTGTCAGAAATATACTGCTCTGAGGAGACAGCTTCGTATGGGAGACACAATGTCAAAGATTTTAGGGAATAATTCAAAATCGATAGATACAATATTCAGCTTTCTAAGATTATCGAAGCTATTGGATCTCATTTAACATGCTCGTGGATCTTCGTTAGACGATAAAGTCGTCTTGTTACCAGTATCATTTTTCAAACTGCCCGAATTAGGACATTTCCATGTCCGTTCAAGATGACGTTGTTTGTGCAATCATCTTTGACCAGTATACTGCTTTTTGACATTTGATACTTATTCTTGATGCCGATCTCTTGGGATAGACATCAGGAATATTTTGATACAAACCATATTCCAACATATATATATTTATATATTATAGTTTGTCGTTCCTCCACTCCTATTTGAGGGGGAGTTTGAACTGAGAACAAGTAATAAATCGTTCTCATCCTAGTCCCATGGGTGTGACCCTTTACAGCACACACATGTTCGGTTTTAACAAATTAGTGTATAACGTCTTTAGACACTTTAGACATAGTTTATTCTTAGTTCAATGTATTGAGGTGTTCTCATCTAAATTTCACTTCCACCTTTATATCACACTTTTCACCTTTTGTTGCAACCTATTTCGACAGGCGCTAAATGACCTCGCTGTCGATGCGCCTTAAAACCCTAATATTCATTCATTCATTTGAACGATTCCCTTTACCATGACATATAGATCATTGAAATCGAATAAGCAGTTTTCCTTCAATGGTATTAAAGCATAAGTAACTGTGAATGCGTGGCGGACTGAAGGCGACAGACGGCGCGAGCCGTCATTCTGGGAACTTGGACAAAATGCCGGAAGATTACGCTAAAACCAACTATATTAAAAAAACTGTACTGAAAAAACTGTACTAAAAAAAACTGTACTAAAAACCAACTGTACAAAAAAACAACTGAACTAAAAACCAACTGTACTAAAAACCAACTGTACTAAAAACGAACTGTACTAAAACCCAACTGTACTAAAAAACAACTGTACTAAAAAACAACTGTACTAAAAAAACAACTGTACTAAAAGCCAACTGTACTAAAAAAACTGTACTAAAAAAAACTGTACTAACAAATATTTTTCAATGATGGGAGGTAACATTCAGTCAAGGGGTGGAGCCACCCCCCACTCTAACTACTGTACAGGTTGTTCAAGAAATTTGGAACTATCTTTGGTGAAGTGAAAACTTGCTAATCAACTGTACTGAAAACCAACTGTACTAGAAATCAACTGTACTAAAAATCAACTGTACTAAAAAAAACTGTAATAAAATCATTTTCAAGGATGGGTGGTAACAATTTGTGAAGGGAAGGAGCCTTGTACAGATGTACAGAATGCTCAAAAAGTTGGTTTTCAGTAAAGTTTTTTTTCAGAACAGATTTTTCTAGTACAGTTTTATTTCAGTACAGTTTTTTTTAGTACAGTTGGTTTGTGGTACAGCTGAATTTTTAGTACAGTTGATACCTTTCCCTCAAGTTTTGTTGAACATTCAAAAGATTCAATGGACGTGAATAAACAGCCGGGAATTGACGGAATACGCATTAAAGACTTGATATCAATTTCGACGGCTATAAGTCCTCCAATATCAAAGCTGATAAATCTATCAATCAAAGAGGGAATTGTACCAGATAAATTGAAAGTTTCTATAATTAGACCCATTTATAAAAAAGGTGATCATCTCTTATTATCCATCTACAGACCAATTGCGTTATTGCCTACTATTGAGAAGATAATGGAACGATGGATTGCTCTCAATCTAACTCAATATCTAAAAGACAACAATATTATAAATCCTTTACAATTTGGTTTTCAGAAAGGGAGGAGTACGGTTGATTTACTTTCATTATCCTCTGATTATGTTAATTCTAGGCTTAATTCCAATCTTCATGTAATAGCACTTTTGATCGATTTTTCCAAAGCATTCGACACTCTGAATCACACAAAATTAGCTTCAACTTTGGAACACGTAGGGATAAGAGGATATTTGCTTTCTTGGTTCAAAAATTATTTAGAAAATCGTCAAATGGTAGTTGAAGTAGTAAACGTTGTCAGTTTCTATGAAAACATTGTTACTGGGGTTCCCCAAAGTTCTATTCTGCTGGGACCTATATTGTACTTGTTATACACTTATGTTTTTTCCGATCATGTTATGAATAACCAGATCCATTTATATGCAGATGATACCCTTATAACCAGTGCCCATAAAGATCTAACTACAGCTGCTCATAATTTACAAACAAATTTTACAAATATTCTCAAAGTTACTCATGATTTAGATTTGGTGATAAATTCAAGTAAAACTAAAATAATACATTTCTGCACTTCATTAAACAAACAGAGAAATACCTTTTTTGAAATCATATTCCATGACTATGATTGCCTCCATAGTATGAGTAGAGGAGGTGTATGCTTAGGCTGTCAAACGAAACTTGATGTAGTAAATGAACACGTCTATCTCGGACATACAATTGATAGTTCTTTTTCTTGGAGACCCCATATCGATATTATTTGTAATAAATTAAGATCTTGTGCTTATAATATATATATACTCAACCATATTGTTCCCATCTCCCTTCTTAGAACAGAATATTTTGCTTTGGCTGAATCAGTAGTTGATTATGATATTTTGGCTTGGGGCAATGCATCCACCTCTCATCTTCAAAACTTGACATCTATTCAAAATGGAATTATTGCAAATATAATACCTCATCATTCAATAGCAATTCCTTATCCGGATAGCGAGAGTTTATATCGAATTTTGAATATTCTGCCAATTAACAAATTATTTAATTACCGGTTCATACTCAAGTATTACTACAATAACTCATGTAAAATACCCAACGAATGTAATCGTAACACAAGACTCGGAACGTTCGAGTTATACAAAATTCCTGCCTATAATAACAAACATGGGAAACGGCGTTTAGAGAATGCGATACCTATATTATTCAACGAAATACCTCTCGGTCTGAGAAAGTTAGAAACATATCAAAATGTCAAAACAGAAATTAGGAATAGTTAATTAATTATACTAATTTTGAAAATGATTGATCCAATTGTGCAGTGGGATGCACTTATTAGATATTTATTGAATCATTCTTGTGCATCAACTTCTTATGTCTTTAGCTGTGTGGATATGATTTGTATTCTTGATGTATAATGATATATTAATTTTTCAATCTCATGTCCACATATATATATGTATATATATATATATATATATATATATATATATATATATATATATATATATATTTATATATTTATATATATATATATATATATATATATATATATATATATTTATATATATATATATATATATATATATATATATATATATATATATATATATATATATATATATATATATATATATATAGTTCCGTGTATATATAGTTTCGTCTCTAATTGGTCGTTTTATTATCATGGTGGCTTAAAAAACTGCTTAGCGAATTCGCAATCCGAATAACGCAGGTATGGAGGCCCAGCTCAGATTGAAAATTTGCTTCCCATTTATTGTCAAGCATATCACATTAAATTCATATTTAAAAAATCAGCTCCTTAAGTATTACTAATAAAAAGGAGTAGCGATTTTCACAATCGCATGCGTATGAAAACACTGAATTGAATTACAGGCAATACAAGCTTTTGATCTTTATTCACTACAATATTATAGAATTAAAATTAGCTTGAAATGTGACATTTTCACGTTTGATAGTGTAACAGGTATATATACAGGCATTATTAATCGTCATAAGGAAGTCTCCAAATGTGCATATATAAACAACCTTTATTGGTCCCTGGCTAATAAAAAGTTCACAGGATAACAATCAGTATAAAATACAATTCTGATATCAACATATATAGGAATATGGTTAATTAAATAATTTAAAAAAGTGAAAAATTGAAAATTGTAAGTTATGATATAATAATAATTTTAAAAAAATTATTAAAAAAATTGAACTCATAATGAAAATTGAGAATATAACTGGAAAAAATAAATGAAAGTAAAAATATTTGAGGTTCTTAGAGGGAATAAAAAATTAAAAAATAAGAAAATTAATCATTACAAAAAGAATTAAACATTGTAAAGATGATTTCTTAGAATATCAATTGAACCTCTCAAAGCTAAAATAACAATATCAAAAACAAGTTCTTTCTTCAGCTTGAACCTTAATCTAAATTAATTGAACAAATTCGGTATGGTACCTCGCGCTCCAATGAACAGCCCAATGACCTCGATGATGCGGAGATCGTATTTGCTTTTGAAGAAGTCAACAGTAGGCTCGTTGTGGTTTCGTTTTTCTCTGTTGACCTCTTCAGGCTGTTGCCTGGATTTTTCAAAGCGGATTGTGGGATCCAGTGTATAGGCGGTTTTAATTTTCCATTTTTATGACGATGATTTTAGGCTCTGTATAATAAAACTTGTGAAACTTGATCTGGTACCCGATTTGTACTTTATTACCCAAATACATCACTGGCTGACTTCATTTCCACAAATACAATAAATAGAGTGATGTGTTGACAAATATAAATGTGGTCAGGTGCTATGAGTGTTCACAGATTGATTTTGTTTGGAGCACTTCATGAAATATCAGATTCACGATGAATACATGAGATGAATAGATTAAATTATCAATATTTCTTTCAAATTGAGATGAATAGGCCTATGTACAATACATCTCATTCCAATGAGACCAGGATGATACAGATTTCAGATTCATGGGCTCCTATTTAAATATCCATTCAGAATTTTATCAAAGATAAATAAATACATGTTTATATTCTCACTTATATAAATTAAATTAATGTATTATGTGTGATCAGTTTGTTATGTCAATAAGTAAGAACTGTGGATTATCTATAATTCATTTTTGATTTCTATGTTTAATTCAATATAATGTATATTTTATGTAATTATTTTTCCAATTATGTGATCAATTTATTAGATGAGCGTAAGCGAAGATGCCATCCCACTCTTATAGGGCTTTGTCTGTGCTTTTGTTTGTTTGTTTGTGCACTGCACAGGTCGCAGGGTTTGACTGATTGACATGCAAGTTCTTTAGTATAATCGAATTTATCCAACTAGGAACTGCATGGTTTTTGGAATGAATCGGTTCAACCGATTTTGAGAAATATCATCTCAAAATTTCTGAAAAGCTCATACGATCAGGCTGGGCAAGAAAACCTGAAAAATAAAATCTCTTCGAATGAGATGAAATTTTCTCTGTATGTGTATACATGGATGATACACATTGTCACCATTATGTAAGCAATTCGAACCAGCCATTTTGAAGAAAAAAAAATAACTGTTTTTATTCATGAAATATGGTAGAAATGATAGCAGAATTATTATGTTGTCAAGAAAGATTCACTGCTTTCTAGATTCGATATTTGCCCAACAATGAAGTGTTTTGCATATGCGTCAAGGTGTGTCGAATACCAGATTCGATAAAGTAGCAAAGGTAGAACTACTTTGAAGACTCTATTATACTTTCTTCAGATATGTCGCTAATCTTACAACGCATATGCTGCGTTTGTCTAATTCCCGGATCAAATAGTATATCATCTTCTTTATGAAACTGCATGTGTATCTGTACCATAGACTAAATAATATACCCATACTCAATGTAAAAATGAGCAATAATGCTAAATTAATAAACAACATCAACAACAACATTTCTGATTGAGAATATAATTAGATTGGAAGAGTACAATCAGGTTCATGTGGCAACGTAATACTTGTATTTAATGGCAAACACCACGAATATTGTCATAGTGCCCGTCATGAGCGCAGCGAACAGCAGAAACTCGTCTCGCTGAAAACAAACACCAGATGATGTACTCAATATTACCAGGAAAACGCGGGATTTGCGTTGTGAGATGAGCTTAGAAGTATATGGAAATCTAGAATGAAAAATATTTCGTCAGATCAATCCACATCTACGGACCTTGGATTACTTCAAACGTTCAAAAACCTTACCTGCAACTTGTTGATATGTATAGGCTGCAACCTGTCGAAAATACACTTTGCAAAACCAATTGATCCCAACCAAGATGCATTGAGGGTTGCGTTTGCCCGTCTTCCGGCGGCAAACAAACGCAACCCTCAATGCATCTTGATCCCAACCTTCAATAAAATGGATACTTTTATTCCGTTTTCTTTGTTATTTCCCATCCGAATGTTGTGAAAGTCACTGAAAATATTCGTAATTATGTTGTTCATATTCAGTGAAAATGTTGAAGTTTTTGAAAATTTTCCACATTTCAAGTAGTTTTCTACTGTGTTATTCTTATGAGGATTTCTCAAACTTTCCGAACTTTTACCGGAAAAATCTTCTGACCGATTTTTCTGAAAAACAATCCCAGCCTATTCTGGTATGACAGAAATATGTAGAAAAAGTTTCAAGTTGATAGGTATTCTGTACTGACCTGTAGGTCTATACCACGTACAAAATTCCAAAGAAGAAGAAAAAACAAAAGAAAAGAAAAACGGAGCCCATTTTTTCCGGTATGCAAAATGGAATCTTCGCTACGTTCATCTAATAATTCGATGAGCGAAGCGAAGATTTACATTTCATATACCTAAAAAATTGAGCTTCGTTTTTATGTTCTTTTTTTTGTAATTTTGTACGCGGTATACAGGTCAGGAAAAAGAGGGCAATTAATCAACTTGAAACTGTTTGTACATATTCTTTCCGGAAAAAATCGGAGAATTTGTAAAATCCCCATAAGAATAACCCGGATTGGAAATACTTGGAATATATACATTTTTTTCAAAAGCTTTCAAATTTACACTGAATATGGGAAACAAACATCATCATACATATTTTCAGTACAAACAATCGGATGGAAAATAACAGAGAAAACGCAATAACAGTATCATACATTTGATTGAATATTGGGATCAGTTGGTTTTGCTAAGTGCATATGCGACAGGTTGCAGCACTATAAATATCAACAAGTTGCAGATAAGGTTTTTGAACGTTATAAGTAAACCAAGGTCCGTAGATGTGGATTGAGCTGACAGAATATTCAACATTCCAGATTTCCATATACTTCCAAGCTCATCTCACAACGCATATCCCACGTTTTCCTAGTTGTATAAATAATGTGTTGTAGTTCAAATGTGTTGGAATCTGAAGTCACCGATGGGCGTGGGTTCGAGTCCCGCATAAAGGCGCATGGGTTTTTGTAAACGTCCTCTCACCTATCATCGGTTCATCGTTACATCGATGCGCCTTAAAACTCTAATATTCATTCATTCATACAAAACTTGATACACATTCATTGTTCCCCAACTAAGGCTGTGGATAAAAGGTAGGATTGTTTGGGCGGGGCACCAGAAGGGTGATCTTACCACCCTATTTTAATTATTTAAAACCAATTAAGTTCAACAACAGGACTGCGCTGTCTGTGACAGTAATTTTTTGCCGCAGATAACAGTCTTCCAGTTTCCAAAATTGTGGAACACATTATAAGTAAAAACTGTTCCTGTGATATATCCGGACATAAACAGCATTGGTATGAAGAGTAAACAAGACACACGAATGTTGATATCTTCAACTTTAAACTAAGTCTCTCGGGCAAGTTTACTTCTTTCCAGCAGATATAGAGTATATCATTATACAAAACGAAAACAAAATAGTGATAGGCCTTAATTGGTGTAATTAGACCAATCCCTATCCTGTTCGTCTGTCATTCACAATATTCGTCACTAAAAGTGACAACAGAATGCAATATGGCCGACGAATGGTTACAAAACGCCAGTCAACAATATAATATTCCAATCAATGGCATTGTTGAAAATATTCGCGTGCTTCAGTTTGTAACTTTTCATCAGTTCCACTTTTCAACACCAGGTGTGTACTTGCAACTTCTTCTGTGAAATACATGTGCTCTCTAGTTGTGTTGGCTTGAAGCATAAGTAAAAGTCAGTTTGTGTCGTTTGATACCTGTTAAATCCTATACATGGTCATCTGGTTTGACCAGGTGGCAAAGAGACGCTTACTTTTGCTTCAAACTGTACAACAATGGCAGTAGCAAGGTCTGTAGAGGTAGTTTGACTGACCTGTCTTTCAAAGATCTTGGATTCCGACACTATTGCGACAATGACGCTGCCTATGGCCGTAGTCATCAGCCACATGGACTGCATCAACGACTGCATGGATTTAGGCGCCTGGAAATGTCAATTTAGAAAAACGCTTTCATAAATCGAAATACAATAATTAAATATTCCTTCATTTATTTATTTGATGACACATCACACTTCATACAATACCCGGTAGTCAAATAAGTATTTGAGCCCCCAGTGAGATTATCTTGTAGGGAGGTGAATAAAAATTGAATAATTAAAGCTGTGTCAAGGTACAAATCTTAATTTTTACCATTGGTCCGTCTCATTATGTTTTGACAGAAAATGCCCCTTGAGAATGAATTACTATTCTAAATATTTAGAATATTTTTTTTAAATAGGCCGTGTCAGAACGCCAAATATTTGCAGAATATGATTTTATTTTGTTCTGTATCGTACAAACGTATGTCGTTCCGCACTAGACCGCAAGCAAGCAAGAGAGAGACCAACAGCAAGTCCAGCGGTCAACGCATGTCAAAGAGATGTCAAATATTAATCAAAATGTGTTGACAGCCCTAGTAGACTATATGGGCTAGTAATTGAAATCATCCCCCCCTCGGCGGCGGAAGGTTTGAGAATGGTTTCTTATAGATTTTTTTACGCTCTTTCCATTTCTGCTTGTTGGATGCTCGAAATCCGGTGGGTTTGGCTTCCAGGGGCGTCCAAACCTTGATCAAGTGTTTGATTCAGTGCAAGAATCATCAAATTAACCTTGTATAATGGAACAATTTTTAGTGAAAATCAATGAGTTTCCATCAAAATTTGAATTTTGAACAAAGTGTATTGAAAAAAAATCGAAAATAGATCGCTATTTCGAAAAAACATCATAAGTAATGAATTTGGTGAAAATTTGTTTCAGATGCAATATTGGCCACCCTTTTTGGGGGGCAAAAGTTTAAAAGATATTTTCTGAGAGAATATTGTACACCCATTTTATTCATCTCTGTTGGATTATCGAATTTTCGTGGGTTTGACTTCCAGGGGTGTCCAAACTTGGGTCAAATTTTCGAATTTGGTGAAAAATTAACATTCATCAGGAGTGTGAAGTCGAGTAATTTCGAGCATGAAACAACATATTCTGATTGAAATTTCGATTCAAAAGCAATTCCCACTGAAAAAAAAAGAAAATTCGCCAGCATTTTGAATATACGTCACAAGTGATGGATGAATTTGGTGAAAAACATATTATGGGCAATATTGGACACCCTTTTTTAAAGACAGAAGTTATAAGAGTGTTTTATGAGAGAATATTGTACACTCTGTTCATTTATACTTGTTGGAATATCAACGATACGTGGGTTTGACTTCTAGGGATGTCCAAACTCGGGTCAAATTTTTGAATTTGATAAAAAAAATGAAGTCGAGTATATAGTTCGAAATCGAGTTATTCTGAGCACTGAACAACATAGTCTGATTGAAAATTTGATTTCAGAGGAATTTGTATTCTAAAAAATGATAAATTCGCCGCCATTTTGAAAATGCGTAAAAAGTAATGAATCTAGTGAAAATTTGTTTCAGAAGCAATATTGGCTCTTTTTTTTGGGGGGGGGGGGGAGGAAGTTTTGAAAGTGTATTCTGAAAGAATATCGTACATTCTGTTCATTTATGCCTGTTGGATTGACAAAATTTCTTGTGTCTAGATTCCAGGAGCGTTCAATTTTATAGGTGATTTTTGTGTTATCTCATCTATTTTTCTGTTTTATCGTGTATTTTTCTGGTCATGTCCATTAAAATGCTACATATATGAATATTGAAATGTTCTTGATTATGATATATCCATTGATGAAATACATTCAATTGAAAAAAAAACGATAACACTTGCTATTTTTGAAAAATAAAAAGCAAATATTCTAAGCATACAATAATCATCATCTATTTTTAATGAAGTGTTAAATTGAGAAAAATGAGAAACTCTCAAGAGAAAATAATAATTCTTGCTTATGCGAAAATGTTTCAACGACATGTCAGTGTGGCCCGTGGTCGATGTTGAATGTGTTGAAGATGTTGAAGATGTTGAATATACCGCTGCCCCATGGAAATGGATGGAAATCAGTAAATGGTGAGCTCATAATGAAATGGACTGAATGTGATATATTTGAATTGAACTGGTGGACTTGTTGCACGGGTCGTTGATAACAGATAAGGAAGATGTTGGCGGAGACCTTGCAGAGGTAGACGATTCACTTATTGACGACGTATTTGGAGACGAGGAATTATCCTTCTGACTATGATAACAATTATAACTCTTTGTGTTTCCCTCTAAATAAGATTGATCAATGCTGTTGCAATGATTGGTAGTTCATGAAGTCTCAGTTCGTTAGTGTAAAGGCGCATTCACATTTCACAACAAAAATTAGGAGTAAACTTAGCATTAACAGTAGTGCAATTATTTGGTAGTTATTCACAACTACAATTTGTCAAGAAACAGCCAATGAAATGGCTTGTTTACATCAGCAGTTTATTTGCTTCATCTTCCTCCGTGCAATTATGTGTAGTTTTTAGGTGAAGCTGAAGGTAGATGTGTTAGGCCCTGATATAATTCATTCCCTCGAAATTCAATTGTAATATCATGGAAACAATTCAAACTGTGGCACAAAAAATGGCGTTTTGAATGGGGATGTATTCAAGACAGCCTGCCAGACATCGTCCAAACGACAGACTCATGCGGTATGCCGAACGTTGGTTAAGTAACGATTGGTTAGTGCGTATGTAAGAATCAAGAGCAAGATCTGAAGTTTGCAAACCTTGCTGTTCACTTCAATCGTTAGGGCTAATGCGTCCGTCGCATTGCGAAAGGGATGCATGAGTGTTCTAAGACAAATATTGCTGATAATGCCAAGTTTACTCCTAATTTTGGTTGTGAATGGGCCTTTGTGGTTCAAAGACGGGTCGGGTCGACAGCGAGTCACTTTGCGCCTGTGTTCATGTCTGAGTATTTTGCCAAAGTTGACGACGTGTGCGATGGTTTCAAGTATATGGAGGAGAAGGGGAAGAAAGAGAGAAGTAAGAGATGACGATATCAAATAAAATGAAAGAAGACGATAGATGAAGAAGAAAGTGACGAGACAATGGAATCAAATAGAATACAAACGCAAGGCTCAGTACTCCCGTCATATACTTTGATCATCATCTGCATTGAGACGTTCCGAACTTGGTCTGTACCCTCATCCCAGACCTTATCGCATCGGGTGACCATTTTGGGAGCGAATAAATTGCTCCCAACGTCAGCTCTGGAGCGACGCAAACCCCCACACCAAAATAATCAAGAGGTGCCGCTCCTAACCTGGCTCAATGATTCGACCTCTACCGTAATTTAGCAACAATTATCGTATTTGGGGTATTTTATATCAATAAATGATCATGAAATGTGAATTCTGTCATTGTTCATCTTCTCTGTAGCAATAATCACACAAAATTATGATCATTGCTATTGATAATTTTATTGCCGTTTCAAAAATGTTGAACAGAGACATTTCATTATAAACAAAGTTTGATTCAATGCAGTGATGTAGATAGGCCTGTTGCAAAGACAACTCGTATACGAAAGCAATTTTCTTTAGGATGTGAACATCATTCTGAAATGAATCCATCATTTCCGATATCGAAGAGTAATTGGAAAGAATCGTATAAAAAACTCCATAAGCATTCACTTTCAGAACTTTCGCGATGCGATTTTCTTATCCATAATTACTCCAATTCAATCACTATTTAATTTTTTCAAAATGTCGATTATCATTTTTATCTGATTTTTATTCATCTGATAAAACTTCAGTAATAATGAAGACTATGATTCCCAATATCAAATATTCTCACAATGTTTCACGTTGAAACGACTAAATTTGAGAAAATGAAAATTGACAAGCGTTTGGACACCACTGGAAGTCAAATCCACCAACGTAATTCAATCTAACAAGCAGAAATAGAAATATCATACCATATTCATCCAAAATTTACTTTTTTTTTGCAAGATTGTGTCAAAACCAATTCTTGTCAAATTCATGGCTTGTGGAGTATTTTCAAAATGACTGCTAATTTTTCATTTTTTCTCACCGAATTATGTATATAATCAAAATGAATAATGATTCTGATGAAAAAATGCGTGAAATCACCTTTTTTTCTCACTCCCAAAACCTTGTTCTGTTTTACAAAATCAATTTTTTCAGACAAGTTTGGACGCCCCTGAAAGTCAAACTCCCCGACTTTTGAGCATCCAACCAGCATGAATAGAAAGATCATACCATATTTTTCCAACATATACTTTTAAAATTTCCTCCCCCATCGAAGAAAAGGCATTGAGTCAAAAACAAATTTCCGTCAAATTCATGACTTGTGACGTATTTTCAAAATGGATGCTAATTCTCGTCTTTTTTTTCTGAATAAGGTTCATAATTGAAATTACTATAAACTCAAATGAATTTTCGTCTGATATAACTATTTTCTCACACCCAAAAACATGTTTTGCTTTACAACATAAAATTTTTCACTCAACTTTGGACGCCTCTGGGAGCCAAACCCACTGGTTTTTGAGCATTCAACGAGCATGAATAGAAAGATCATACCATATTCTTTCAACACATTTTCTTGAAATTCCGCCCTCATAGAAGAAAAGGCAAGATTGAGTCAAAAACAAATTTCCGTCAAATTCACGACTTGTGACGTATTTTCAAAATGGCTGCTATTTCTCCCCTTTTTTTCTCTGAATTATGTTCATAATTGAAATTACTATTAATTCGAATAATTTTTTGTCTAATATCACTTTTTTCTCACTCTCAAAAACATGTTTTGTTTTACAAAATCAAATTTTTCACCATACTTTGGACGCCCCTGTAAGCCAAACCCACCGGCTTTCGAGCATCCAACAAGGAAAAAAGGAAAGAGCGTAAAAAATACCATTGGAAACTATTCTCAAACCTTCCGCCGCCGAGGGTGGGAGGGGGGGTATATGTTGGCTCAAAGTCTATAGGTTATTGCTGGGAACTGTACACGAAATTGCAACAATAAAGCCACACGCCACAATGTCTTGAATGTGAATCAATCAATTAAAATTATATGTCGGAAAATAAGTAGCTATATGTTATACATATCAAACGAAAGATGACAATCGAGCGCAGATATTTTGTCGGGACACTTTTTCTACCTATCTTCAGTACTTCTACGTTCCTAGCTCAAAAAGGCGTTACATGTTATTCTCCATAAGAGAGATTTTTGTTAGGCCCGGTCAAAAATTATCGACTTTTCACGTTTCTTTCTCTCCCATGTCAAATGGGGTAAGAATTTTTGCAAGGGCGTTTTCTGTCATAACATAGTGAGACGGACAAATGGTGAGAATTAAGATTTGCACTTAATATTAACCACCCCTTTAAGGTGTATCCTTCGTCATGTCTTCTGAGAAATTAAGTAATCAAATCACATATTGCATCCAAAAATATATATTTTAAACCCAATTATTATTGTCGATTAGTCACCGTTGGGCATGTGTTCGAGTCCTGCTTGAGGCATGGGGTTTTGAAAACGTCATATCACTTGTCAACACTTCACAGTTTCATTCTTATTCGTACCTCTGTATAATCGTAGATTCTCATACTGCCTATTCTTACACTGCCTACGTTTCCTGTACGCCTTTCTTTTCGAAACAGCCGTTTTGAAGAGAATAATTCAATAAATGGTTCTTACTCATAAAATAGATCGATAACAGAACGATGTAGCTTGCCGAGATTCACGGCTTTCTAGATTAGATTTTTACCGAATGGAGTTATTTTATATGCGTCAAGGTGTGTAGAGTTTTCGATTATAGCTTACTTCATATATAGATAACTCGCTCATCTTACAACGCATTTGCTGCGTTTGCCTAGTTCATATTTAAATCCGACTATCAATCGAACATCTAATAATTTTTTGGATGGTTCATCCAATCATGTATTTATGTATTCATTTGTATGGACCTATATTGAGTTGAGCGGTGTGCATTTATGATACCAACTAAGATATTGATCGACATAATATTTTTGACTCTAGCCATAGCGCTGAAGAGCGAGTAGGCCTACTAGAGTGGAGATACTACCAAGAGTGAAGGTGGGCTTGGCGTATAATAATGTCGTAGCTAATATTTTGGGGGACTTGGTTAGAGGCCAGAGTAGCTATGGTTCTCTATTCTAGTATTCGCTCTTCAGGCGCCCCCTGGCTATAGCGTGATCGTTCGATAAGATTCCGGATCTATTGGCGTCTGTGGGTGATGACTTACCTGCGTGAACGAGAACTCTAGTCCAGTGATCGAGAACATGATCTCTGCCACGGTGATGATGACTATTTGCGGCAGCTGCCACAGCATGTGGATCTTGTTGGGCGATG
The DNA here is from genome assembly GCA_964007535.1 of Brachyptera risi. Classification (NCBI taxonomy): domain Eukaryota; kingdom Metazoa; phylum Arthropoda; class Insecta; order Plecoptera; family Taeniopterygidae; genus Brachyptera; species Brachyptera risi. The sequence continues at coordinate 42,708,264 of OZ023330.1, read as the reverse complement.
CTACCTCGATCAGTTTCCAGCCCTAGGTGGCGACAAAACCAACACTGCTTACACATACATATGGAATATTTAAAGGTCTAACCTCCATTACCTCATGGTCATGAAAAAATCACGAGTTCTTGTCAGATGTGTTCGATAATAATATCAAAACAGATCATAGGGCATAGGCTAACCGGGATAAATTTTGAGAAGTTATCAATTCAAATACTGGATGTTTCGCCATCATCCAACACGCAACCTTCAAATGTAATGCCTCTTTATTATTCAACAGATCATGAAATACACTAAAAGTAATGACATTCAATAAAAAAACTTGTTTCATTGTGGATGAAGATATTATGAATAGAATTATGCAAAAATAAATATAAGCACCCGTTCTCATTGGACGAGCTTTAGCGAGGATTCAATTTGACAGACTGAAAAAAATTGGTGTTCGTTTTTATGTTTTTTTTTTATGTTTGTTTGTCGGTTCTCCATGAGTCAAACGGCTGCAGCTATCAATTTCAAACTTTTTTTAATCATGGTTCCTTATCTAACTTAGATCTGTATAGTTTTGTGGCATTATCGGTATCAACTTTTTTTTTAATGAATTTTAGAAATTTCAAAAATACCCATTAGATTAGCACGGCGGAAAAAAAATTGAAAAATTTTCATTTTCAAAAATGTTGAAATTTTGTGTGAAGTTGAATAACATCTTGATACACATTTATGAGAATTCTCAGCTTGATCGGGTCAGCCATTTTGAAGAAAAAACATGAAATGTGCTAAATTGGTACCACTCGAAGCCGTTTTTACCCATTTATAACTAAAATGTTACCCAATTAAAAATTTTGGGCTTGAATTTAGGCAAAAGTTTGGCAATGAAGTCGACATACTATTACTTTCCGCTCGTCTAACAACGCGTATATAGCGTTTTCCTAGTTTATGAAACACACTCATTTTAAGAGGAAAAATATTTGATTTTTCACCAAAATGAAGACAAAATAGCAACTTGATATTTCATTCAAGCGCTGTAACTTCGGCCAAAAAATGACAGTATTTCTGATTCAATTTCAATTCATGAATACACTTGTTCAATAAAGCTTGACTCAAATTTCCCCAATGTGGAATTAATTTCAAAATTACTTTTTGACTCTGCTGACCAAACGGCTATTAGACTTTAACTAATAGGAGAACGCAACATATGCGTTGTTGAATCATGGAGTTGCAGGCCTATATATACGGAGGTCTATAGCTTAGAGACAAGCCGTGTACCAGATTGCGTACTTCCGGTTACTTTCAAACGGCGGCCATGTTCGTGTTTCAACTGAAAGTTCTAATCTTCTAAATAGTTCTAATAAAATGATTTGAATAATTTCGATATTGTCGGAAAAAATCAATCAAAATTTCATTAAAAATATCTTTGATTTTTTCAAAATTTCGTACATTCATTCATTCATTCATAATTGATTGATGAGCGTAGCGAAGTCTCCATCCCACTCTTATAGGGCTTTGTCTGTTTTTTTTTTTTTTTTTTTTTTTTTTTTGTAAGCACTCCACAGGTCGCAAGGGTTGACTGATCAACATGAAACTTTTTTGTACACGCAAACTCATCCAACTTAGAACTGTATAGTTTTTGGAATTAATCGGTCGTACCAATTTTGAGAAAAATCATCTCAAAGTTTCTAAAAACCCCATAAGATTTGGCTGGGCGGAAAATGTTGAAAAATAAAATCTCTCCAAATGGGATGAAATTTTCTCTGAATGTGTATACATAGATTTTACACATTAATACGATTTTGTGAGCAATTCTGATCAGTCGTTTTAAGAAAAAAAATAAAATGACTGATAATATATTCATGAAATATATCATAAAAATTGTGACAGAATTAAGTTGTCGAGATTCTCTGCTTTCTAGATTCAAGAGTTGACCAACAATGAAGTATTTTTTATATGCGTCAAGGTGTGTAGAATACCAGAGTCAATGAAGTGGCAAGAGTAGAACTACTTTAACAACTTTTATAGCTTATTCAGATATCAAGGTGTGTAGAATACCATAGTCGATAAAGTGGCAAATGTAGGACTGTTATTATACCTTATTCAGATATCTCGATCATCTTACAACGCATATTTCGCGTTTGACTAGTATATCAATCAATTAATCAATTATTCAATTAATTAATTAATTAATTGATCGATCAATTAATTAATTCAGTCATTCTGATAATTCATTCATGACATTCATAACATTACATTTCGTAAACAGTCGTACTCACAAATTCTTTTTTATACGTTGCGATGTAAACTCCACCGCCTTCTATGTCAATGCTTCCAGGTGGCGCATCGTCATCTTTTACCCATATCTCATATCTGTTGAGAAAATTCACAAGTCAGTTTCACAGAGCTGTATGTCTATGCCTTCTGACCTGATTCAGACATTCCAGAACGCGACTGTCACTTTGGATTAGATTAGATTTCTTTATTGATCCACAGGATTTTCCATTTACAAAAATGCAAAATATATGGCGAGTCAATTTATACACAAAGGATGTTCACATACCAATGTATAGAATGGTATGCATGGATAATCTGAATTAAAGTACATAAAAACAAAACAAAACATCTGAAACATAGGATAAAATTAACCAACACTGTTATATAAAGTGAAGCTTATAGTCATAATATATTAAAATCTTTCATGCTATACTGGTTCGGTAATAATAAAATCTTTCAGTTGTTGTTTGAACACCTTCATACTCTTTTGCATCTTCACTTTGTCAGGTAAAGTTTCATTAGAAACCTCCTAGGCTTAGCTGTAGCCTCAGAGAACTAGGACGTGGACTGGTTACTGTTTTCATCGACACAATTATAATAATTTTATTCATCCCAGTAAAATTAGGCCTACAATGTAATATTGGACGTCGGGTGTAAAAAACATATTAGGGGACGTCCATGAATCATGTCACACTTTTTCAGGCCACTTTGAACCCCCCTCCCTCCCATGTCACAGTTGGTCACGAGACCTATTACCCCCCATAAATACGTCACAAATTCTCATACATCCTCCCCCCCTCTCTAACAAAATATCGAAATTAACAGGCGGAAAAGGTACGATAAAGTAATACAATTAAAATATTAATTTCTCTGTTTGCCTTTTGAGTGGTCAAACTGAATAATTATCGGTATTTGATATGCATCTGCTGTTTCCAGGGTGAGTATAAATATAAGAATCTTTAAGAAAGGCGCCTTATACATAGAACAAAAAACGGTACGTCGCACAGTTGTGTGACTTGTTCTTGTCACAAATCTTGACAACCCTCCTCCCCCCCTAAGCTGCAAGAGCAGCTTGTCAGCTGATCATGCAATAAAATCAACACATACATTATTCTCGTGACTCATTAGGGCTTGAGCACAGATATAGAATCATTGATAGACGAGCTTTAGCAAGAATTCAATTTGACATACTGAAATTTTTTTTTTCTGTTTTTTTGTCGGTTCTCCACAGGTCAAACGGCTACAGTTATCAACTTCAAACTTTTTTTTCGTTATGGTTCCTCATCTAACTCAGATCTGTATAGTTTTGTGACATTATCGGGTCGTAACTTTTATTTTTATGACTTTGAGAAATTTCAAAAATACCCATTAGAATAACACAGCGGAAAAAAAATAAAATATTTGTATTTTCCAAAAGAATGAAATTTTGCGTGAAGTTGAAAAACATTCTGATACACATTTCTGGTGATTATCAGCTTGATCGGGTCAGTCATTTTGAAGAAAAAACATGAAATGTGCTAAATTGGTACCACTCGAAGCAGTTTTTACCCATCTATAACTTAAATGTCACCCAATGGGCGGATGTAGGCAAAAGTTTGGCAAAAAAGTCGACAAACTATTACAATCCACTCGTCTAACAACGCGTATATGGCGTTTTCTAGTATAATAGGAGGTTGGCATCACTACATCGTGATTCATTGGTTTACATTGGTCGCCAATTACAACAATAATCATCAACAAAAAGCATTGTAAATACTCACTTGGACGATTTATATTCCGTGAAATCAGTGACTTGTCCTTTCAATACCAATTGAGAAGTGTCACCAAACGAGTCTTTCAGCACCATGGTGGCCTCTTTATCTCCTGGTATATAGATCACACTGGAACAAAATAAGAGACGAGATGGTTCCAGTGGCTGGAATTATTTCCATTCCTGTAAACCGGTATTCCCTATTATCCAATCACAGGTCGGAAAGCGACCGAAAAAGATACTATTTCGTCCGAAATAACTCGTTATCAAGGCATTTCAAACCATCCTGGCGAGAACGCTTTGGTTCTAATTGGTTTGAGAACCTTTCTTTATAAATGCATCCAATCCTGGTCAAATTGGTTTGATATCACCTCAAGAGTCCATGGGAGTCGATTTAGCGATTTATCAATATTTTGGTGGTTAATTTTGAGATTAGATTTCAAAATCCAATAGGGAGAAAAGTAGGTATTTTTGATATTTACAACATTGAAATGGTATAGGTATGGGATAGTTTCAGCAGAATCGGTTGTGAGATTTGATTTATCTATATTTGGTTCAGCAAGGCACTGTACTGATGACTACGATCTGTTGGCGTCAGCGAATGATATATGAGATGATGGGATAATGAGATGAAAGGTTACTCTATTGGGTGTTTTTAGATAGGCCTATAGTGTGAAGGAGTCGGTCATGGCCTGTTGTTAAAGTAATTGACAATGATAGACATACACATAACTTATGAACTAGATCCATTCAATGCATACAAGTTAAAAAAAAGACCGACTTCTAGTATTTATTTTGATTTTTTTCTAGAGGTCTGCATACCCCATCTAGCATGCGGCGTGACGTCACACAGGCGCTCACCACTCGTACACTTGTATACTGCTAACCCGCGGTATCCCATCTGACAGCTCAACTATTTCTTCTAAACAAGTTGGACGAATGTTTTGGGTATTTTTGGAAGGGTAGGGAGGGGGAGAATTAATTTGAGATATAGGCATAGATATGAGTCACTGGGAAATTCCAACTTACTGTACATATTGACACAATAAGACAATAATTGATGATGATCAATTCTTGTCTTATTGTGTCAATATGTACAGTAAGTTGGCATTTCCCAGTGACTCATATCTAATACACGCAATAGTAACGCACTCCTCACATTGTTCTACGATAGTACAAGACGTTTATTACTAGTTTTTTAATAAAAGTAAAGAGTACTTTATCTCAATATTCAATATAACACATTTAAACACACATTTGAAAACACACTTCTCACTTATTTACCCAACCACAAGTGTCAATAAACTGACCGTTATTCTTTGACTGCTATAGCGGGCGGCCGACAGCCAGCTACGTACCCTTACGGAGCGCTTTTGTGACGTAGTGCTCATTTGGCGCGGCTCGCAGTAAAACATTAAAAAATAATAATATAGGGAATAAAAAAAAAAAATCCTGTTACATGTGGTATTTTAACATTTATATCTATCGTTAAAATAATATGTATGTGTATCATGTTCCCGTACTTTGAGGAACCATCTCGGTATTGACCTGAACGACAGAGGGAAACCACGATGTACACGATTGTTTCAAGATGGCGGACAAGAAGTGTCACGTATGTGATCTGCTCCTGGAAATAAATAGTGAATTTGTGAAGAATGTAGCAATTTAAATGTTAGGTTGGTAGACCTACAGTTCTAGTATGCAAGTATGTCTTGACTTAGTTTTTTTTGACTCTAGTAGTTGTAATTTCCGGTTCCTGTTTTCTATTCTTGTACCCTAACAGTGCCATGAAATGTCAGTGGCTTTAGTGCATTTTCTTCTACGACAACGAATTGTTGTCCAACACAGTAAATACTTTTGTGTCTATTAAACTTCTTTTTTAAGTGAATCTTGTTCTATTAAATCCTAAATCCATCCGGCTTGAACATATTCTCAACAGGTTATGGGCCCAGGCGTTCTAGATTGATTAGGAAAGTGTGAACAATTTCTACGTTTCAGTCAACAAGATGGATACAGATGAGAAATTTCGAATTCCTCTGTTTGTAGGAGAAAACTTTTCTAGTTGGAAGTTCCGAATGGAAACGTTACTTGATCAGTTGGAAATCTTGATCTGCATTCGTGAAGATGCCGTAATTGAAGTCAGTGAACTGATGGAAAAAGAAGATATGAAGAAAGATGGCACGAATAAGAAGATGGCAGAAGAGCTCTTGAAGAAAGAGAAGAAATGCAGGACTCAGATTATAATGCGCATAGGAGACTCACATTTAGAATATGTACGGGATCATACCTCAAGCTTCGAAATATGGAAAGCGTTGGAGACAACATTTGAAAGGAAAGGAGTAGCCAGTCAACTTCTGTTGAGGAAGAAGTTACTCTTGTTAAAATTCAACTCGTCGAAGTGTGATCTGGAAAAACATTTTCTTGTGTTTGACAAGCTCGTACGTGAACTAAAAAGTACTGGTGCAACGTTGGAAGAGACTGACATTGTATGTCATCTCTTGCTGACAATGCCGAATGACTATGATGCAGTTGTCACAGCGCTAGAAACTTTGTCGTCTGAGAACCTGACACTTGCTTTCGTAAAAAATCGTCTTCTCGAAGATGAAAGTAAAAGGCAAGGGAAGTCTGCAGAAGCACCGAAGAATAATACGGAATCAACGATGGTCTTCGCTGCTGGTTCTGGGAAAAAGTTTCAACAACAAACTGCCAAGAACAGTAGTTTTAAGTACAAGTGCTATGGGTGCGGAAAAGTAGGGCACAAGCGTTCTGAGTGCCGAGGAAAGCAAGTAAACGCTCAAGTTGCAGAGAAGATGACATTTGTAGCAGTTTCGGCAGTTACGGCCATGCAACGGGAAAATAGCAGCTTGGAATCCGTCACTTGGTACCTCGACTCAGGAGCCTCGCAACACATGCTTAGTGAGAAGAGTGAGCATCTACTCCAAGATGTGGAAACACTATCGGAGTCAGTTTTCGTCACTGTTGCTTCGGGAGAACGAGTTGAAGTCAAGAAGAAAGGGAAACTTGATGTTTGGGTGAACTACGGAGGCAAACACACCCAGCTGACCATCGAAGACATTCTGGTAACACCGTTTAAGTTTAATCTACTATCAGTTAGCAGGCTGGAATCACGTGCATTCAGAGTGGTATTTGAGTGTGGAAAGGCTACTATCTGGAAAGACAAGCTGAAGGTGATTGAAGGAAAGAGGGTCGGTCAGATGTATGAAATAACTTTTCAACTATGTTCAAAAGACAAGTCACATGAAGTAGTGTGTGCAACCGCACAGTTGTGGCATGCTAGGTACGGACATATCAGTAACATCGGACTGAAGACCGTAAGCAGAATCGTCAACGGAATAAAGTTGTCAGGAAACCTCAAAACCGTGTGTGAAACATGTGTGGAAGGTAAACAGACTAAACTCCCTCATGTTCATGAGCGTGTGCGCGCGCAGCGTCCACTTGAATTGATTCACAGTGACCTGATGGGGCCATTGAACCCTGTGACGGCTGATGGGCGGAAATATATCGTAACATTCATTGACGATTACACCCATTTCACAATGGCATTTGTTTTGAAGTCGAAAGCAGAAGTGCTAGAACATTTAAAGAAGTACGAAGCAATGGTGACTGCTCAGTTTCCTCAATACAGAATAAGTCGCTTTCGTTGCGATAATGGAACTGAATATGTCAACAAGGAAACTGCAGAATACTTCAGTCGTAAAGGCATTCGATACGAATGCACAATTCGCTACACACCGCAACAGAATGGAGTTGCTGAACGAATGAATCGCACCATAATAGAGAAAGCTAGGTGCATGCTTATTCACAGCGGAGCGACCAAGGAACTATGGCCTGAAGCAGTTAACGCCGCGATTTATTTAATAAATCGGAGCCCAACATCTGCCCTGAAAAATAAAGTTCCTGCAGAACTTTGGTTTGGTGCAAAGGTTAGTGTCGATAAGCTGAGAGTGTTCGGATGCCAGACATATCTGAAACGACCTTCTGAGCTTATTGGTGGAAAACTGGAATCGCGCTCGATCAAGTGCATCATGGTAGGATACTGTAGCAACGGCTATCGGCTCTGGAATCCTCTCGAGAAGAAGATCATCTTCGGGCGAGATGTCGTATTCGATGAAACGAACTTCGATACTACGAGTGATTCTCCGAGTGTACCGATGACCTACGACAGCGATTCAAGCGGAGTTCAAAACGAACCGGAAACACGCTGTGAGACACAGCCGGAACTGGAGAGTGAATCGGAACTGGTGAGCGAATCGGAACTGGAGAGCGAGTCAGAAAAAACACCGGAGGCGGAGCTGCGGAAGACTCGAACAGGTCGCGTAGTCAAGCCGCCAACGTATTTGAAAGAATACACAGCTTTCGCTTTGTGTGGTTATGTCGACGATGTACCAGAAACGTATGACGACATCGCAGGCAGAGAAGACAGCACAGAGTGGTTGAAAGCTGTAGAAGAGGAAATGATTGCTCTAAAACAGTCGAACACATGGGAGTTAACGTATCTACCTCCTGGAAGAAAGGCAATTTCAAACAAGTGGGTGTTCAAGGTAAAGAGAGATGAACATGGTGAAATAGACAAATACAAGGCACGTCTGGTAGTAAAAGGGTGCGCTCAACAAAAGGGACTTGACTATAACGAGACGTTCGCACCAGTCGCTCGATTGGCAACCGTTCGAACACTTCTAGCAGTCGCGAATCATGAAGGACTATCTGTAAACCAGATGGACGTAAAGAATGCATTTTTGCACGGAACTGTAAGTGAAGAAATCTACATGAAGCAGCCTCCTGGTTTTGTAATAGGAGAGAAGGTGTGCAAACTGAAAGGTGCTTTATATGGTCTGAAACAGGCACCGAGGATCTGGAATTTGAAGATAAACAACTTCTTGTTGGATCTTGGTTTCAAACGTTCTGTTAATGATCAGTGTTTGTATATGAATACAAAGTTGTATCTTCTTCTATATGTAGATGATTGTTTAATCGTTGGAAAAGAAGAAGAGATTAAGAAGTTGAAGAAACTTCTCAGCAATGAGTTTCGTATGACGGACTTGGGTGATGTTCGATGCTTTCTCGGAATCAAAGTCGAGAAGAGAGAAAATGGATTATTTCTAAGTCAGGCGAATTATGTGAAACAAGTATTACAAAAGTTTGGCATGGAAGATTGTAAACCCGTAAAAACTCCATGGGAACAAGAGCGAAAAGGTGAAGGTGAAGCAAGCGAAGATACTGAATGCATCATTGGGAAGAAGCCTTATCGTGAACTAATTGGATGTTTGATGTATGCAATGTCCACGACCAGACCTGACATCAGTGCTGCAGTTCATTACTACAGTCAAGCTCAGAGTAATGCGACGGAAGCCCACTGGAAGGGGTTGAAGAGAGTTCTACGTTATCTACAAGGTACGGTCAACCTTGGTCTATTCTTCGAGAAGAAGCAAGAAGCGAAGCCGCTTGTTGGTTATGCAGACTCCGATTGGGCTGGTGCTAAGGACAGGCGGAGCACATCGGGTCATCTCATGGAAGTCTACGGTTGTCCAGTAGTCTGGACCTCGAAGAAGCAGACAGCGGTGGCTCTATCATCAACCGAAGCAGAATATATTGCACTCGCTGGTGCAGCGACGGAAGTCTTGTGGTTGAAGGCATTGTTGAAAGACCTAAGTGTAATTGTGAAAGAACCTGTAACTCTGTACGAAGACAATCAGGCTTGTATTTTCTTATTGCAAAAGTGGGAACACAAGCGCCTTAAGCATGTAGATATCAAGTACCATTTTATTAAAGACTTGGTCGAGAAGAAAATTGTTCAAGCAGTGTACATATCTACAGAAGATCAGAAAGCGGACATATTTACGAAGGGACTGCTCGGAACACGATTTGTGTTGATTCGAAATTTACTCGGAATTCAATTGGCATGAACTGAGACGATGCAAGAGTACAAGAAAATTGAAGAGTTGTATTTTTGTGTATTCACTGTAATTTTGGTCTTTGCTCTTTTGTCCTTAAATTGAGGCGGAGTGTGAAGAATGTAGCAATTTAAATGTCAGGTTGGTAGACCTACAGTTCTAGTATGCAAGTATGTCTTGACTTAGTTTTTTTTGACTCTAGTAGTTGTAATTTCCGGTTCCTGTTTTCTATTCTTGTACCCTAACAGTGCCATGAAATGTCAGTGGCTTTAGTGCATTTTCTTCTACGACAACGAATTGTTGTCCAACACAGTAAATACTTTTGTGTCTATTAAACTTCTTTTTTAAGTGAATCTTGTTCTATTAAATCCTAAATCCATCCAGCTTGAACATATTCTCAACAGAATTCGTGGTATGTTCGGTAAATTGTAATGCGAGTTATCATATTGAGTGTGCGAATGTTAAGCCTAGTGAGTACAAATTATTATTGAAGAATAGTAACATTTTCTGGTGCTGTGATTTATGTAAAGTATTGACCGGCAAATCTACTTGTCTTGTCGGGCGAATGCTATGTGGTGTCAGTGATGCCAACCATATTGAGCTCACGAAAGTTATCAACTGATTGCAAATGCATTTAGGTGTTCTCTCCAAAGACATGATGAAGTTATCGTCCCAAATACTTCTCAGTTCAACGTCTGTGCCAATATCACAGCTCCCCACACAGTGTAATATGCCTACGACTAGGCCTATTCCAACCTCAAAACCTCGGCAGATGAAAGTACCCAAACACAGAATTCTGCTACTAGCTGACAGCCATGGCAGAGGATGCAGTTTAATATTGAAAGACATTCTTGGTTATCGTTATGATGTAACAAGCTTCTTGAAACCGGGTGGAGGTATATCTAATATTGTGCAATTAGTCCATGAGCAAACTATTGATTTTGGTATGAGTGACTGGGTAATCATAATGGGTGGAACCAGTGACTTGGTTCAAGACGGCTCCCATCTTGTACATTTCATAAGTGCCCTTGAATCTCTGTTGCCATTGAGCAAACGCATGAATGTTATTATAAATACACTTCCTGTCAGACCAGATGATATTCATATGATAAATGTTGTCAACAATACGAACAGGTCAATGCACAGAGTTATAAACAGGCTAACTGACAAGAAGAGTGAAAATGTATTTATACATTTCTTAGATAATATTCTGGGAAATATGCATTATACTGCAAAAGGTAGTCATATGATTGTGATGGGTGAAAGAATAATGTGTGACAAGCTAGCTGCTTTCATAACAAGTAAAGGGGGAGTAAATTCAACACATGCAGCAGTCAAATTAACCTTCCTTGATCGGTGGTTGAAGACGTTTGTATGTAAGAAAACAATGCACTGTGCTGTAGTACAGAGTAGTCAACTCTAGGTACCAGCATTAATAAAGTTAGAGAAACTTTCATGGATAAGTGGCTGAAAACATGCTGCATTAAGACCGCCTTGGTTAAATCACAGGTCTCTTCACTTGATACGTCTTTTTTAGACCAAGTGGAAAAAATGTACACTGTTAGCTGTAACCATAGCTCACATGAATATTTCTAGTCTATTAAACAAACTTGACCTTATCGATCAATTAATTGAGACAATCAGCAGAAAAATTGACATTATCTGTATATCTGAGCACTGGTTGAATACTTATTCCAATAACTTGGCTGTTTTAAATAACTACACTATGGTTGCTGCTTTTAATGGAGATAAACAGCGAGGAGGTGGTGTCTGCATGTACATTCACAATGAAACTTGTATCAAGTTTAAAGTTGGGGCAGATTTGAATAAATGGGCAATTGAACGTGAATTTGAAATATCTGTTATTGAATTGAAATATCCTGTTAATGTTATTGTTGTGACGCTGTACCGTGTACCTGATCCCGGCAAGTTTATTTCGTAATTGTCACTATGTTGACTGATTTGATTGAATATGCATGTAATGAAGACAAACAGATTATGATCTGTGGTGACATAAATGTAAATGTCTTTGATAAATCATCTTATGCAACACTTGTTGAAGCATTAGCCACAGTAAATGGTAAATTACTAATTAACGAATCCACTAGGATTATGAATACTATTTCAGGACTTTCTAGTTCAGCAATTGATAATATTATCAATACATCTAATAATGTTAATTTTATTAAGAACTTTGATCATGGACTGTCTGATCATTTAGGTCAGTTAATGGAGATTACAATTAGTGATCATCTACATGAGATGACTTCTGGATTACATATAAATATAAATCCTCAAGATAAGCATACTTTAGGTAGCAAGAGGTGCTATAATGGTGAAAATAGAGATAGATTTGCATTTGAATTATACCAGTCTGATTGGTCAAGTATATATGAACGTGATAATGTAAATGATGCTTTCAATGATTTTATGTGTATTTTCAATAGAGCTTTTGAAGTGGCTTTTCCGTTCAGATCAAAGTCCAAGTCGAGACCTAAGTCTAAACAATCAAATAAATGGTACAGTCATGAACTAAAAGTGCAAGGAGATGAAGTGAAACAATTGTATCATGAATATAGAAATAGTCATAATGAGTATGATACAAAATTGTATATCTCAAGTAAAAAGTTGTATGCAAAGAATATTGAAATTGCTAAGAAGACGTTTAATTGCAATATTATCCGTAACTCTAAGAATATTACGAAGGCATCATGGAAAATTATAGAAAAGTAATAGTAGCTCAATTAATGCTAACACTAGAATACAGCCATTAAATATAGTAGTGGATGGTGAGGAAGTGAAATGTCAGAAAGAAATTGCTTGTTCTTTGAATTCATATTTTAGTAACACAGCCAAAAACTTAGCCAAAAACATATCCAATCATTCTGTTCAAAGTGTACCGGTATGTGGTAGTTCCTTATTTTTGCATTAGGTAACTACAAAGGAGTTCTTAGATATAATTGATAAGGTTTCAAAAAAGAAATCTTCTGGTATGGATGGGATTCCATGTAATGTATTGAAGTATGTTGGAACATATTTGGCTTATCTCCTCGTTTTTATTATAAACATGTCTTTTGTAGAGGGATGCATTCCTGATACCCTTAAAATCACGAAAATTAAACCTCTATATAAAGGTGGTGATGATTCTGATATGGCTAACTACAGACCTCTTGCCATGCTCTCTGTGTATTCTAAGATATTTGAAAATGCATTTTGTAGTAGACTAGTCAACTTTTTACTTTCTAATAATATTACTTCTCATTGTCAGCATGGTTTTGTTAAAGGTAAATCCACAAATACAGCAATTGCTTCTTTTATAGATAATATTTTGAAACTTTTAGATGAAAAATACAAACCAGTTGGTATTTTATATGACTTCAGCAAGGCTTTTGATATTGTTAACCATGATCTATTATTGAAAAAACTGAATAATTTTGGTGTTAAAGGGAAGCCTAATGACTGGATTAGATCTTTTTTATTGAATAGGAAACAGTGTGTGGAAATTAGTGACAATATAGATTCCTTTCTATCAACTAAACAAGTGATAAACATTGGTGTTCCGCAGGGATCAACTATCGCGTCAATTTTGTTTACATTGTTCACTTCGGATATGCCTTATGCTCTTAATAAAGGACAGTTAGTTCTTTATGCAGACGATACGACCCAACTCCTTGAAAAGGATGACTTATTAATGTCTGGTATAAATGAGCCTTCTGCATCTGAACAAGTTGCTCTTTATTGTAAATTTGGGCTTGTGATGAACCAGAAGAAAACCGTTCTCATGCACTTCACTACTAACAGAATAGTAACTAATAATAGTCCTTTACTTTACATGAATGGTAAGAGCATCATTGAAGTAGATACAGCTACATTCTTGGGTTTAACGATTGACAATGAACTAAATTGGGAAGCTCATTGTTCCAATCTCAAATTATATCTCTCATCTGGTTGTTTTCTTGTTGAAAGACTGGTGAATCTATGTAGTGTGGAAGTTGCAAAATTGGCATACTTCTCATACATGCACTCTAAAATAAGTTATGGTATTATTATGTGGGGCCTGTCAAGTCATGCTGAAGGTATATTTATCTAACAAAAAAAAGCCCTAAGATATTCAGCACGGGCAAGCTATAATCCTGTCACAGCAGATGTTTTTTATAAAGATTCTTGTGTTGAACTTTTCAAATCATTCAATATTCTTCCTATGCCCTGTATTTATATTTTTCATGTAATTTTATCCGTTGTTGATTCTAATTCCATAACTATTATAAACTCCGGCAATCATGAATACGATACGAGGAAAAAAAATGACTTTATATCTACAGACCATAGACTAGTATTATTTGAGAAAGGTCCCACATATTCAGGAAACAGGCTGTACAACATTCTTCCCAAATGTATTAAAGAGAGTAAAAAGTTGGGTGTAGAGAAATTCAAAATCAAGTTAAAAACGTTTCTTCTTAGTAGATGCTATTACTCTGTGAAAGAGTATGTTAATGATAATACGTACAACTTTTAATTTTAACATTAGGTGCAATTTTAATTTTTGTTCACTTGTGTTTTATAATGTGTTTATCTCTATCATTACAAAGTATGTCATAGCACATTTTCTACTATTTTTGTATTATATTAGTTTTGTATAATATGACAATTCTGTGATAATCTGTTTTTGATTTTATACAGAAATAAAACAATTTGAATTTGAATTTTGAATTTGAACAACCCCTGTCAGGATGGTCGACCATGACGGAAGTCGAACCCCGGTCTCCTAAATGACGGTCCAGTGTGCTAGTCAATCGATCACTCATCTTGGTGGTTGTAAGATTATTTCAGAAAAAAATGGGGAACTTTGGAGAACCTCCGTCAGAATAGCATCTGGTGAAATTATACATTTTTCAATCTTATATACGTATATATTATATGATACATTACGTATATACGTATATACGTAAATATGCTACGTATAAATTACATGCAATTTTTCACACAGCGTTGATATTGTTTTGATTTCTACCGAGTTTCAAAAAGATGTGATAACTCGTTTTTGAGCCTATTATATTGAAACCATTTGACGAAATATTGAGATCCAAGTTTGCCAACGAAGATCAACAGGCTGAAATCAGAAATGTAATGAATGAACGAATGAGAAAGGAAGGCTCAGAAATGTGAAAACTCGAGGTGTAAATATAGCTTTCAACTATCTCGCTCATCTTACAACGCATACGCTGCTTCGTTCTCCTATTGGATCTTGATGGAAGCGTCAAATTTTCTCGGATCATAGCTATCGTACCGATGCATAGGCAACAGTGTTCAAGAGCTGTGCAACCAACTATACGCCTATATCACAAACTAAAAATCAGGGATCCGAACCGGAACCGGAACCCGAAAAAAAAACGTATTTTTTGGGAACCGGAACCGGAACCTTCATTATTGATTTTCAAGAACCGGAACCCCTAAAATTCTTGGGTTTTTTTCGGTTCCATAAAGGTTCTCAATACCTAATTCAGACTCATTATTCACTCATTTTGTTTAAAACTTTTTAGTTATTTTTTTTTCCAGACATTAAAAAATGAATCCTTTTCACGGGATTGTGCCGAAAACGACCGTTGATTCATTTTGTGTCCACGTTTTTGTTCGGGGAAAATACATTGACCTTTGAGAGTATGCCTCTATAAAGGAACACAGCTCTCTGAGAATCGTTCTTTGGCGGTGCCCTCGTAGTTGTATAACTTCTAAGTAATGCACCAAACATAACCGATATCAGAGCGTGTGGCCAGTTTGGTCGAGTTTTCGCTATTTCGGGAATTTCTCCTATTTCACCATTTCACCATTTCTGTATAAATTTTGTCAGAATTATTTCAGTAGGAATTCATAACGAAGATGTGAATCAAACTATTATACAAGCTTCAAAGACTGTATCAACCAAAAAAATAATTAATGAGCAGAAAATTAAAATTGAATTAAACAATGTAAATTGGGTGTCGTTACTGGAACTTCATAATGATCCATGCCATTTATATAATTGTATATATGATACATTCAAGAAAATTTATAAGAGTGCAGAAGAAATGGAAATTATGTATACATTGGATTCAAATATGAGAAGAAATGATAAACCTTGGGTAACAAACGGAATAAAAGAAAGAATAAAAGTAAGGGACACGTATTTTAGGAAATGAAAAAATTCGAGAAACAATATTTTCTACCGAAACATGTATAAAACACATAGAAATTGTATCAATAAACTCCTTGTTAGGGCTAAATTAAAGTATTACAAAACCCGTTTTAGTGATTGTAAATTTAATATTAGAAAAACTTGGAGTGAGATCAACACTGTTATAGGAAAGAAACCTCGAATATCTGTTGATGATGTTATTGTTAAACATATGGGAACTATTTATGGTACACCTTTTATAGTAGCGTGGGTTTCGTTAATGGTTTTCCAAATGGAGGTGAATCTATACGGCACGATTGCAAAATGCAAACTATTATCAAAGATGAAAACGATGCCTTACAATCTATGTACTACAAAAAAGCTACCAATGACTCTATTATTAAAATTATTGAGAACGCAAATAGTATGAAAGGTCCGGGAATTGACAATATTAGATCTCAGGATTTGTCCTTAATATCTCAAAAAATTAGTCCGATTATTGCTAAATTAATAAATCTCACCTACATGAATCATAAAATTCCTGACCTTATTAAACATTCTATCATCAAGCCAGTTTATAAAAATGGTGACCATACTCTCTTTGAAAATTATAGACCAATTAGTATACTTCCATCAACTGATAAAATCATGGAGAGACATATGGCTGATCAATTAATAACCTATTTGAATACATTCAAAATTTTCGACAAGAAACAATATGGTTTCCAACAAAATAAAAGTACTGGTCAACTTTTGTATGATTTTTCTGATCTAATATTTGGTGCTTTGAATAAAAATCTTTGTGTGAATGTGTTATTTATAGATTTCTCCAAAGCATCTGATACTTCACCACATGACAGATTACTGAATGCTTTGGAGAAAATTGGAATTAGAGGGCATGTCTTGGCTTGGTTTGAAGATTTTTTAGAAAATAGATTCATGACTGTTAAAATTGACAACATATTTAGTAATTTAGTTTCAGTTAAATCTGGAGTGCCTCAGGGCTCAATTTTAGGACCTTTGCTCTACCTAATTTATGTAAACGATATGTTAAAAGTAGTTAAAAAATGTAATGGATTCTTGTATGCAGACGATACAGCACTTGTGTCAATTCACAAAAATTTCTCCATTGCAAATGAGTATCTTCAATATGATTTCAATAATATTTTATGTTGATCCCATGATAATGGCTTGGCAATTAATTATGAGAAAACTACAACTATGCACATTCATTCACCTTTCAAAATTATTCAAAATGTTAACCTAGTTTATCATAATTATTCATGTCATCATCGTAACTTTAGGATTTGCAACAATTCTGGTAATAACTGTACATGTAGTGTCAAAATAACAAACACGTTTCAGCAAAAGTATTTAGGGGTGATAATAGATAACCAGTTCAAATGGGACAAGCACATTCAAATAACATGTAACAGATTGCAATCTGGAATGTATAGCCTTAGTATTATATTGAAGCCGTATGT
This sequence comes from Brachyptera risi, assembly GCA_964007535.1. Lineage (NCBI taxonomy): Eukaryota > Metazoa > Arthropoda > Insecta > Plecoptera > Taeniopterygidae > Brachyptera > Brachyptera risi. The sequence continues at coordinate 42,690,714 of OZ023330.1, read as the reverse complement.
TGATTTTGATACTTTGAAAGTAGTTTATTACTCTCTTATTGAATCCATAATTAGGTACGTACGGCATTTTGTCTTGGGGTTTCACCACAAATAATTTTTTAAACAACATTGAAAACATTCAGAAACGAATATTCAAAATTATGGCTTCAAAAAACAAAACCAATGCTCCATTGAATTTGTTCACTGTGAGGCAATTGCATCTGTTAATCTTCATCATAAATAATTATTTTTCTAGTGAACACAAAAATAAAGCTGAACATGGCCACATAACTAGATTTGAGGACAAATTTGTACCATCAATTCATATTAATTCGTATGGGGAACAGGAAAAACAATATCTAGTACCGACCCTGTTCAACAAACTTCCACCTGATTTATTAAATTTACAAAAACTATCCGTTGTAAAAATTGAGATGAAAAAATGGATTTGGCAAACTTGCATCTTATAGTAAATTACCATCTCAAAATTTAAAAAATCAGATGCTAATATCATAGCAATATCTTCTATGACAAGATTAATATGTTTTATTTATCATTAAAAGAGAAGTGAAAAAGTTTTTTATTTGTTTAAATTGTAATATTGAGTCAACTAGCTGCTATCCAGACATTTCTGTGATGTATATTTTTGTACGACAACATAATTAGTAGACCCACAGACAAGTCTGTTTTGACTTTGTGGGTCTACGATATTTGTAAACAACTTATGTTTTGTGAAATAAATAAATCTTCTCAAAAAAGAAAAAAAAATTATATATTATCATTACGCTCGCCGCCTCTGTACGAGTTGTGTTTCGCAGAGTTCCGTTATGCAGTGTTCCAAGTGTGCGGTCGATCTGCCGAGTGACGGGGATTATATCAGTTGTTCAGGCTGTGATTGCGGTTATCACTACAGTAAGTGCTCAGGGATACAGAAATCGACTCACGCAGGGAAATCTGCGAAAGACAAACTTGCCTGGCGAAGTGTTGAGTGCAGGGAAGGTAAAAAAAGTGGACAAAATATACAGAACGAGTCATCAAACACTCTTTTCACTAACAACTGACAATTACACATATTTTCAGAACAGCGAGAGGGTTTCTAGGGCATAAGGGAAGAACTGAGGAAACTGAGAGAGGAATTCTCAAGTGCTATCAAAGATCTGAACTCTACCGTAGAACTGCTTAAGAAAAAGTGCGTCGAAAAAGATCGTCGAATCGACTATTTAACCTTGCAGGTGCATGTATTCGAACAATACAGCCGTACAGGAACATCGAACTTGTTAACATCCAGGAAAACGAAGGTGAGAACGTGGAGAACATTGTTGTTGGTTAGTCAAAGGATCTGGACATTCACATTAAACCGAAGGATATTGAGGCAGCCCATCGCCTTCCTTCTAGGAACAGTGGCACTGGTAAACAATCTCGTATTATCGTGCAATTCCTATCCCGTAAAAAACGTGACGAGTTTCTCAGCAAAAAGAGACTAGCATTCAAGAATCACCGAGTCCATGTCAACGAAAACCTCAACGTATGTTATAGAGAATTATTCTGGAGTGCTGAGCAGAAAGGCAAAGAACACGGCTACAAGTTTATCTGGGTCAACCACGGGAAAATTCTCGTGAAGAAGGACGAAGAAGCGCGGACGGTAATAAGAATACAGTCTTTCGCCGACCTTGAGCGAATAGTGCGTTGACAATATTGTCAGGTCTATGCCCCCCAATGATGACGACTATAGCCTACAAAATGAACATTCTAGTACGGTAATTTGACGACATTATTTGGTTTAACCTCAATAGTCCTGCGGGCTTGAGCTGTTCAAGGCCAAACTGTGGCGTCGGTCGTATAACAAGCTGAAAATTTGACAGTATTCAGAAATATGTTTGATACAACTGCTTTTCAAAATTATTTGGATTCCCTTCATCGGAACACACTTGAAAAAAATCAGGAACATGACATTCAGCTATAAAATATTGAAAAAGTGAAGAGGTGAAAAGTTGCGATAAATTTTTCAATTTTGACCCTAGAACCATGTAACTTTCTGTGAACAGCTCGTCGTGATGAGAAGTTATCATAAAAAATAATGAACAAGTCAATTATACCTTGAGAGTTCATCAAAATTCCAGAAATATATGAAAGAAACACACAAAATTACACATTACCGGACTTTAGTTCTTAACTGAAACTATAGGCGTGAGTTGAAAAACAAGAATGTGCGACCAATGAATAGCCTCATCCATAGGCTACAACTTTGCCGCTTGAAGACGTGTTTCACGTAAACTTTGTAACACACTTTTCTGCTATTTCTGTGGGGCTGTCTTGTATGTCCTGCTATGCTGTGTACTGGACACAAGACGCTTCGATTGACCGTCTCCGCCGTTCACTAACATTACCGATTGGATGGTTCGAGCCACCAAGATACCTTCACTGATATGAAGTAAAGATCCAATATCGGGGGAATTGATCGATTAAACAATGTTAGATATTCATGATTACTTCTTATATTGTTTGATGCCAATTTCTTTACGACACGGATGTTCATCGGTTTTAATAATCAGATTGAGAGAATATATAATGACACTTAAAATATGATATGGTTCAAGTAAATTGCGCGTATCCAGCAATGGTTCCATTCCGCTCTATTCATCCTTTCTCGGGAAATGACGCCACACACTTGCGTGATTAATCGAGTTTACTTCAAGCATAAGGATGAATCTCAAATTTTCTAGAGAGATTTATATATCATTATATATATATATATATATATATATATATATATATATATATATATATATATATATATATATATATTATATATATATATATATTTATATATATATATATATATATGTATATATATATATATATATATATATATATATATATATATATATATATATAAATATATATATATATATATATATTTATATATATATATATATATATATATATATATATATATATATATATATATATATATATATATACATATATATATTCACCACAATACTTGGTTTCATTCCTAGACCATTATGAATTACTATATAATATATATATATATATATATATATATATATATATATATATATATATATATATATATATATATATATATTATATAGTAATTCATAATGGTCTAGGAATGAAACCAAGTATTGTGGTGAATAAAATATGCATATTTGTATGAATGAAAAATGTATAATATTGAAATTATATTATAATATTAAAAAACGAACTAGAATGATGCATAGAATTGATATGAATATATATCGAATTATATTATAAATAATGATGATTCAAATTCAAATTCATCCGTGCTCCAGAACCCTATCACGGTGGTATATGCTCAGTCGATGATCTATCAACGATTCATTCGTCGATTGATCTCAATGGAGTCGCTGATATTGAAAAGTGGAAAAAATATATTGGTCATTGTAATACAGAAGCTTACTTTTCAGTCGAGAATAAATACATCGGAATTGAAGGAATTGACAATGATAGACACACACAAAACCTATGTATTAGATCCATTCAATGCCGACATGTTTGAAAAAAAAATGCCAACTTCCAGTATTTATTTTGATTTTTTTGTAATTGTCTGCAAAGGCGTCACAAAGGCGTCGACCACTCGTCCACTTGAACTGCTAACCCTCGTTTTCCCATCTGACAGCTCAACTATTTCTTCTAAACAAGATAGACAAATGTTTAGGGTATTTTTGGAGAGGGTAGGGAGGGGGAGAGTTATTTTGAGATGTAGGCATAAATATGAATTTTCCTTCACTGTTAATAATATTTTGATCATTGTTGCACCCATACACGCAACAGTAACGCACAATTATTACGATAGTACAAGACGTTTATTACTAGTTTTTTTTTATAAAAGTATGGAGTACTTCATCTTAATATTCAATAATCAAATATACACATTCAAACACACATTTAAAAACACATTTCTCACTTGTTTACCCAACCACAAGACTTGGTGTCAATTAATGAACTAACCGTACTTCTTTGACTGCTATAGCGCGAGGCCGACAGCCAGCTACGTACCCTTACGGAAGGCCTTTGTGACGTAGCGCTTATTTGTTTGGCGTGACTCGCAGTAAAAAATTCAAAATAAATTTAAGGATTTGTTTATGTTACATGTGGTATTTAAACAATAATATCTATCGATAAAACAATATGTATGTGTATCATGTTCCCGTACTTTAGGATTACATGAGATAGGCCCACCGAATTTAATTTCACTCGTCGTCTCTTTTAACTTCAATTTGATGATTGTGTATATTTTTACAGTCCCTGCCACAATGGCACACGCCAGTGCATCCAATTTTGGTATTGTTGCAAACACACTTTCTTCGATTTGCAAGAACAAAAAAAGTTCCTCAGTATTTCTATCGCAGATGGGCCTTTCGAAATAAATAGGATAGAGCTGTAACCATCAACAGTGAGCTTCCATCCACTCTCTTCGGGACCTCTGTATTAGAAGAAAAACTCGGTTTAGTGTATCGGTAGCAAATTAAACGTACATCTTCTAACTAGGATAACGCGGGATGCGCGTTGTTAGACGAGCTTAGGGGTATAGAAATCTAGAATGAAAAATAATTTGTCAACCCAATCTACATCTACAGACCTTGGATCACTCCAAACGTTCAAAAACCTTACGAGAATCAGTTATGTCACGGCCTTCCTCTTCATTCATTTCAATCGTTTTGAATTAATTGGTGACACTTGTTGCTATAGATTTAATTGGTTCCCGTAATAGCCTAAATTGATGGGAAAATGCTTTATAAATGCGTTTTCTTCGTTATTTCTCATCCGATTGATGCGAAAAATCTCTCAAAATGTGCTTAATAGTTTCCTTTATATTCGGCGAAAATTTGAGAGGTCGTGAAAAATTTTGATTTTTCAAGTATTTTCCTCCGGGTTATTCTAATGGGGATTTTTGAAATTTCTAAAATTCATAAAAAAAAAAAGTTACCACCCGATAATGCCACAAAACTATACAGATCTAAGTTAGATGAGGAACCATGACGAAAAAAAGTTTGAAGTTGATAGCTGTAGCCGTTTGACCTGTGGAGAACCGACAAAAACACACAAAAGAAAAAAAAAAAAAAAAAAACATAAAAACGAACACCAATTTTTTTCAGTATGTCAAATTGAATCCTCGCTAAAGCTCGTCTAATAACTAACTATGAAAAGCGAAACTTATTGGGTATGTCTGGTAGCCGAACATGTGCCTGAGTCCAGGTTCGGCATCGCCAAGTAGCCCGCTTCACATGTTGAATAAAGGCTGCTTCTGATGGTAAACAATCGAAGGATTTTCTTTGAGAGCCGACATTTTCAATCTCAAGTGATCTAGGGAATCTTGGTGGAATTGGAAAATTGTTTGACGGATCATATAGGCCCCTAGCTTCACGATGAACTTCCTTGCTATATCAACGCTAGAATCACTGTTGTATTCTTCGTGGTAATTGCCAAGTAAATTGAGATCTTCAACTTTCATCTTCAATATTTGTCTCCAAACTTTCTTCATTCCGATCCCATACACGGATGAGACTGCGTCGCAGCCAGTTAACGAGTGCGCTGCTGGGGCCCCATTCTCGAGTTTTTGTTTAGCAAAACGTATGCGTTTTAGCGATCACGTGGCCGACTAAACGCACAATTTCCACAAGACCCTATTCTCGAACTTCAAAACGTACGATATATCGTCTCGCACTGCGTCAGGTATGGCCTATTTCTACTCGCCTCAAAAAAGCGGGCGAGTACTGTCAAACGCATACGTGTTATGGACACTTTTTTGTCGTTTCAAGATAAAAAAATGGAAAAACAATTTCGCGTGGTGATAGAATAATGAAACAATTGTATATAAGTGGTACCACATGTCTACATAGAAGTACGTTTTAAGCTTCTGATTTCTGATTTTCTGATTAGCTCCATGAAAAATATATATTTTAATATCACTATCTTCACTTCCTTTTGACCTTCACTTATGGATTACCACTGTACTAGGCCTAAATTAGACACTAACCTCAAAATGAATAAAAATATGATTCTCCTTTCATATTTAAAATTAACCAAATTAAAAGAGATGGGTCTATAAATAAGAGTGGGTCTAGTTTTTAGTAATATCTTATGAGCATGTGAAGCCTATAGGCTTATAGGCCCAGGGCTAGGGTCAAAAAAAAGAAATTCACATTTTATTTTGAATTTTTATATAGTATCATAGAGTAGGCTTAGACCTAAACTTGTTACTTGGGGCTAATTAGAATTGCAATGAACATAATAATTATTATTTTGCTTACCTTGTTGTTTTCAATTACCATTGACATTTTATAACCTAGAAATGTTTTGTTATGAACCGACAGCTCACAGCTGTTTGTCTGTGATTTGATTGGCCCAAAATGAGGGGATAGTGACGTCTACATGACGTCAGCAAGACGCATACGTTTTATCTCTTTCTGAAAACGCACTTCTAGTAGAAAAAGTGGAGAATAGGGTTATTGGTTTCTCGAAACACGTATGCGTTTCCGAGCCATACGTGTGAGTCGCATGCGAGTTACTCGCACGGGAAAACGTACGAGCTCGAGAATAGGGCCCCTGGGCAACAGTGACAGACGTGTGTGCCTATTTGCTGGGCAATTTCATGAAGGGGTATATATAGCGTCGAAGGTCTGTAGTATTAGAAACAGGACCAGTTTCCATCAATACCTGGGACATGGAGTCGAAGTAATAAAGAAGTAGGATCATAAAGTCAGTGTCTGTCGGAATGGAGGATTGATTGAAAATTCGCAATTGAGATGGATTAAAATTTAGAAAACATTTATTCCACCCTGTTGCACCCATTTGTATATCGAGTACCATTGTATTGAATGGATTTCATCACTATGCAAATAGTTTGTTATCAAGTGGTAATAATTGGTCAATATTGCTACCTATTAGTGGTAATAATTGGTCAATATTGCTACCTATAGGCCTACCTATAGTTGAAGTTCTCGACTTTAGTCCTAGTTTATATTTTCAGCTTAATGATTTCATTAATTTGTATCATTAGATAATTATATAACAATTACTGTTCAATCAGTTAGAATCAATGCGCCTAGCATTATCAAAAAAAAAAAAAAACATATCCTACATATATAATAATTATTATTTCCAGCTGCCTTACATTTTAAATTTAGGCTGCATTTACTTCATACTTTCAATGTTCACTTCAAATATAAACCTGATCATGTTCATTTTGATAATTCCCCAGCACAAGATTACTCTCATTGGGGAGTTCACATTTTTATACCTTCATTTCCTATACCATGTAAAGAACAAATAAATAAAATAAAATATTGTTATCACTAGTGTGTCTAGTATTGGTGGTAGGCCCCTAGTAGTAGTATTCATTACCTCAGCCGTTACAATTGATTATCTGAAATATTCATAATTTCGTTCATCACTTATGTGATGTCACGTTACAAATTCAGTATTAACTTGTTCAACTATTGATGTATCAATTCAAATGAATTTCTCATGTTTTATTGGCTAAAATTTTCCTGTATACTTTTCTGATGAAGGTTAAATGTGAGCTATATAATATCCTGGCATAACCATCACATCCTGAATACATATATGAATATATATATATATATATATATATATATATATATATATATATATATATATATATATATATATATATGTATATAAATATATATATGTATATATATATGTATATAAATATATATATGTATATATATATATATATATATATATAAATATATATATATATATATATATATATATATATATATATCAATATATATATATATATATATATATATATATATATATATATATATATATATATATATATATATATATATTGTTTTTTGGAAGCTCATCTCTTGATTGCGGATATGGCCATTCATAATGATTCGGGAATGATACCAAGTATTGTGATGAATGAAATATTATAATTTTCCCCTTCAAACAAATAATCATATTTTATTCATCACCACAATACTTGGTTTCGTTCCTAGACCATTATGAATTACTGTATGATATAAATATATATATATATATATATATTTATATATATATATATATATATATATATATATATATATATATATATATATATATATATGAAAAAAAAAAAAAATATATATATATATATATATATATATATATATATATATATATATATATTTATATATTATGATATATAAATCTCTCCAGAAAATTTGAGATTCATCCTTATGCTTGAAGTAAACTCGATTAATCACGCAAGTGTGTGGCGTCATTTCCCGAGAAAGGATGAATAGAGCGGAATGGAACCATTGCTGGATACGCACACTTTACTTGAACCATATCATATTGTAAAGTGTCATTATATATTCTCTCAATCTGATTATTAAAACCGATGATCATCCGTGTTGTAAAGAAATTGGCATCAAACAATATAAGAAATAATCATGAATATCTAACATTGTTTAATAGATCAATTCCCCCAATATTAGATCTTTACTTCATATCAGTGAAGGTATCTTGGTGGCTCGAACCATCCAATCGGTAATGTTAGTGAACGGCGGAGACGGTCAATCGAAGCGTCTTGTGTCCAGTACACAGCATAGCAGGACATACAAGACAGCCCCACAGAAATAGCAGAAAAGTGTGTTACAAAGTTTACGTGAAACACGTCTTCAAGCGGCAAAGTTGTAGCCCATCGATGAGGCTATTCATTGGTCTCACATTCTTGTTTTTCAACTCACGCCTATAGTTACAGTTAAGAACTAAAGTCCGGTAATGTGTAATTTTGTGTGTTTCTTTCATATATTTCTGGAATTTTGATGAACTCTCAAGGTATAATTGACTTGTTCATTATTTCTATGATAACTTCTCATCACGACGAGCTGTTCACAGAAAGTTACATGGTTCTAGGGTCAAATAAGAAAAAATTATCGCAACTTTTCACCTCTTCACTTTTTCAATATTTTATAGCTGAATGTCATGTTACTGATTTTTTTCAAGTGTGTTCCGATGAAGGGAATCCAAATAATTTTGAAGAGCAGTTGTATCATACATATTTCAGAATACTGTCAAATTTTCAGCTTGTTATACGACCGACGCCACAAACTTTCTTATTTGAAGAGATAGAGACTGAAGCCCGCAGGGGCCCTATTCTCGAGCTCGTACGTTTTCCCGTGCGAGTAACTCGCATGCGACTCACACGTATGGCTCGGAAACGCATACGTGTTTCGAGAAACCAATAACCCTATTCTCCACTTTTTCTACTCGAAGTGCGTTTTCAGAAAGAGATAAAACGTATGCGTCTTGCTGACGTCATGTAGATGTCACTATCCCCTCATTTTGGGCCAATCAAATCACAGACAAACAGCTGTGAGCTGTCGGTTCATAACAAAACATTTCTAGGTTATGGAATGTCAAAAGTAATTGAAAACAACAAGGTAAGCAAAATTAATAATTATTATGTTTATCGCGATTCTAATTAGCCCCAAGATACAAGTTTAGGTCTAGGCCTACTCTATAATACTATATAAAAATTCAAAATAGAATGTGAATTTCTTTTTGTACATGCTCATAGGATATTACTAAAAACTAGACCTACTCTTATTTATAGACCTATCTCTTTTAATTTAGTTAATTTTGGCATGCTATCAACTGTGTCAGTTTTCGACTGCGTCAGTTTTCGACTGCGTCAGTTTTCGACTCCGTCAGTTTTCGACTGCGTCAGTTTTCAACTGCGTCAGATTTCAACTGCGTCAGTATTCAACTGCGTCAGCTTTGATTTGCTGCTAAGACTGTACCTGTCCATGGTGGGGGTATTTCCCCTCCAGTTTTGTATGTAGTACTATTCATAGCAAAAACATCTCAAGTAAAAATCTGACGCAGTTTGAAACTGACGCAGTTTAAATCTGACGCAGTTGAGATCTGATGCAGTTGCAAACTGACGCAGTTGGAATCTGACGCAGTTGAGATCTGACACAGTTGAGTTCTGACGCAGTTGAAATCTGACGCAGTTGAGATCTGACACAGTTGAGATCTGACGCAGTTGAGATCTGACACAGTTGAGTTCTGACGCAGTTGAAATCTGATGCAGTTGAGATCTGACGCAGTTGAAATCTGACGCAGTTGAGATCTGACGCAATTGAAATCTGACGCAGTTGAGATCTGACGCAGTTGAGTTCTGATGCAGTTGCAAACTGACGCAGTTGGAATCTGACGCAGTTGAGATCTGACACAGTTGAGTTCTGACGCAGTTGAAATCTGACGCAGTTGAGATCTGACACAGTTGAGATCTGACGCAGTTGAGATCTGACACAGTTGAGTTCTGATGCAGTTGCAAACTGACGCAGTTGGAATCTGACGCAGTTGAGATCTGACACAGTTGAGCTCTGACGCAGTTGAGATCTGACACAGTTGAGTTCTGATGCAGTTGCAAACTGACGCAGTTGGAATCTGACGCAGTTGAGATCTGACACAGTTGAGTTCTGACGCAGTTGAAATCTGACGCAGTTGAGATCTGACACAGTTGAGATCTGACGCAGTTGAAATCTGACGCAGTTGAGATCTGACGCAATTGAAATCTGACGCAGTTTGAATCTGACACAGTTGACATCTGAGACAGTTTTGTGTCCAGATCATGGAGCGATGGCGCCAAGCCACGGACAACCCGTGGATGGATCTGGGGCTGGAAGACCGTGTCTGAATAAGAAGTGTGGTTATGTCTCTTTATGAAATGGGGTCATGTCTGTCCCATAAGTGGGGTTATGTCTGTCTAAGAAGTGAGGTTATGTCTGTCCTAGATGTGGGGTTAAGTCTGTTCTATAAGTGGGGTTATCTGCCTAAAAAGTTGGGTTATGTGTGTCACATGCCCGCCTGTGTGTGCGGCGGCGCCAAGCCAGAGACAACCCTTGGCAGAATTGGGATTATGTTTGTCTGAGAACTCCCATCCGTGTGAGCAGACAAGATCACGGACAACTCGCGACTGGGGGCATGGGAAATTTGTTGCAGTTGAAAATTGAGTTTATATCTGACGTAATGATGCCGTGGCATCGAGTGTTTGCCTAAACACAATGCCACTCACTCTAATTATTAGCCGAAGCAGTCAGAGCTGCAAACGTACATCAAGCCAGAGACCCTGACGCACGAGGGAGGCGTGTGTGTTGAGGTGAAACGGAAACACAGAGTGCGATACAGAGTTGTGCTATGGGGCTTCATAATAAAAGCTCTACTGTAATAGCAACCAGTAACAATTGTGTGGATTAAAAATTAATTGAAAGTACGACATGGATTTATACTGAAAAATTTGATGTTTTTCTTATACTTATAATAAAATACATTGTATATTTTCATTGTTACTACAATTCAATTTTTAAAAGTTGATTCAGGTTTTTATTCCTCATTAAAATGACGTGTTCTCTAGGGTAATTTCAGCTTACCTAGCTCACCCTGACCGACCGCAATGCTTATATATACATATATTTCCATAATTTCATTCCAAAGTATGATAAAATTAATAAGGGATCGAAGAATCAACCTAAATTATGATATCGGTACATATATATATATATATATATATATATATATATATATATATATATATATATATATATATATATATATATATATATATATATATTATGATATTGTAGATTTTCAAGGTATCGTTCATGTGGTATCATGTTTTTAACGATAAATTCGCTTCCTTCGTGAAAGATTTGCGGTGCAATAGACATTATCCGTGAAGTTCGTCTTGACGAGTCAGCAACCGAAGTGATTGACGAAGTCATTCCATTGCTGACTCACCAGGGGGTGCATTCCTGTACGATTTAATCCGGTTTTAGTGATGGTGGTATTAACTTGGTGTTCCTAAAAAGATAGACCCGTAAATAATACCAGAAAAGTAGGATCAACTTGAACCTGCCAAAGAGCGGGTTAAGTGTGTTTTAAGATGCACTTCAAGATTTCAAATATTAATTTAAATATCTAATGTAGTGAATATCGTTACGAGAATGCGATTTCTAGAATAAGAACTGAAGGCAACAGAATATGAATGTATTGAAATAATTTTCCTATCAGTTTTATTATTAATAGTCCATTTGCCAGAATTCTTTTCAAAGCTTGTATACTTATGTTGTTCTGAGAGCAAATTTCACAGTGGCAGTTCGGTTGCATCGTTAGCGCGGCTGCTTTCAGGGCCAGGAGGGCGTGGATCGATCGAACTTAAGTCAACTTTTTGTTCTTTATTTAATTTCATTGTAAATAGTTCATTAGGCTGAGATTTGATTTGGTTCAAGTTTCATTGAAATTGGATGAGATATAGGTACATTTTAGCTGATTTGTAACAACATTTGTCAAAAAACTGTTTTACCGACGTACTAACCTACGCTTCCCTTAAACCTACTATAAAACTCGTACATGAATACGAAGTTGAACCTCTCTAAAACCGGTATTAACACGGTATTAACTCAGACTAGAATCATCTAGATGAAACTAATCGTACAGGAATGCACCCCCAGGAGATAGAACACTTGAAGATGGTTACTAAAACATGACAGAAACATTGCGACGTGTAAATGTTTGCTGGACCCCAAATCTTTCTCGAAAGAGGCAAATTTACCGATAAAGACACTATACTATACATATATATATATATATATATATATATATATATATATATATATATATATATATATATATATATATATATATATATATATATATATATATATAAATATATATATATATATATATATATATATATATATATATATATATATATATATATATATACATATATATATATATATTTAATAAATATATATATATATATATATATATATATATATATATATACATATATATATATATATATATATATATATATATATATATATATTTAATATATATATATATATATATATATATATATATATATATATATATATATATATACATATATATATATATATATATATATATATATATATATATATATATATATATATATATATATATATATATATATATATACATTACCCACCTCTATTTTTTGGTACTGACGCTGTCGCTGAAACAGGATGATAATCTGGATCACAGAAGGGTAGGTTTAATACGTAACATATGAAACTAGTGTAATAAGTATTTGGAGAGAGAATGACAATTTAATTGACGGCTGTCCGCATAGCGGGATACCAAGATGGTACAGCGTAATATAGTCAATACATAGTACAATGGTTATTTACAAAAGTGATAAAAAATTGATTACAGAAAAATCCTAGAATAATATAAAACTAATTTAATTGAGGGTAGATAACAAAGGTATGAAAAAAAATATGAAAATGGAAGAAGGTAATAGAAAAAGAAGGTATTATTAATACATCAAAAAGATTGAAATTATTTGAAAGAATATAAATGGTGCTGTAAAAGACCTACCGAATCTATCAAAACTGAGTTTACAATATTTCTCAATAATACCTTCTTTGGGATTTTGTGATTATCGAGAAAAGTGCATAAAAATTCAGGAATGGTGCCACGAGCTCCCACCATCAATCCCACTACATCTCAGTACTTTGCATCAATTTGGTATTTCGTTGACAGATCTTTGATGCATGGAATGTAGTGTTTTCTCTTTTCAGTGTTTATATGAGATGGTTGTTCATATTCAGTCTCATATCTGATAGTGGGGTCCATAATGATAACTTTCTTCTCATCAGGTCGTATAGCAATGATATCGACTCGTTTGTTGGAACCATCCTCTGCTACACATGGGATTTCCTCGTGAACATTCCATTTTTGTTGTCGAAAGGCGTCACAGTAGGCCCTATACTATGATATGCCTTGATTTTATGTTATATTTTTCACTAAGGATCAGTATTACCACGGCCAGTTAGTATTTATCTGAGAGTTGGTGAAAACAAATAACATGGGTAACCATGGTGATAACAAGTTTGAACTGTCAGATAAAAGCTAACTGGACTTGGTAATACCGGGCCTAAGTAAAATAAGATTTCTTTGAAGGCCTATTTTTTTCCAAGCGATTAGGAAACATTTTGATATATCTGTTATACTAAATATGATACGATTTTATTTGAAATTGAAAATACATTTCAAAAGGAATGCATGACATTTTGAGAAGTAGTTCACACAAATTCAATATAGAATTGTAACAAATTCATCACTGAAATTTAATGTAATGTATACATTAATTTTATGAATCAGCATTCAGCTAAAAATAACTGCTATATACGTTACAATGAAACCAGAGATCCAATTGTTAGTGACAAATGCTCCGTCAAATGAATATGCCTACTATTACTACTAATACAACTACAACCTGGGTCAAGGGAAAATGTATGAATATTAGGGCAAAGACTTTAGTATCTAACTTCGTTAGAAGACGTAAAACTAAGCCTTCTAAGCGGCGACAGAGCGATGCTAGCGCACGTATCGTAGTGGAGTGAATTATTCTTTAGGCTGGCCAGTTGGAATGATTTCCAGGATTTTTTTTTCTCACACCTTCTTGGATCCACATAATTATCCAACTAATGTTTTTTTCAGAACTGATATATTTCATGATTCATCAATATGCGTAGGCCTATAGTTTCATCATGAGGGGACGAGACAACGCTATTTGTTATATCACCGAGTGTTCAGGACTACAAAATATCTGCGCTTGAATGTCATCTTTTGTTTGATGTGTATAACCTAGGATTATAGCTATATAGCTATAATCCTAGGTATAACATAGCTACTTATTTCTGCCATATAATTTACTGCAACAAATTGCAACAATAGCATACAGCCACAGCTGCCACACGCCACAATGTCTTATTGGTGTATGGCTTTTCAGTTGCAGTTTTGATTGTACAGTGCCCAGCAATAACCTAGGACTGTCAACACATTTTGATTTATATTTGACATATATCTTTGACATGCGCTGACCGCTAGGTCTCTAGCTAGCTTGCGGTCTAGTTTGGAACGACACACGTTTGTACAATACTGAACAGAACGAAATCATATTCCGCAAATATTGTGCGTTCTGACACAGCCTATGTTTTACCCCCAAAAAATTGGAATATTTAGAATAGTTATTTATTTTTAAAGGGCGTTTTCTGTCATAACATAATGAGACGGACCAATGGTGAGAATTAAGGTTTGCAACTCACTGCCCCTTCAAATGAAGTTAATTACCAATTTTTCAATATTTCATTAAATCTATCATTAGCTAACAACCCGTTAATACTAAAAATGTGTAATAACGGCGTGTTAGCTCGAATACGTTTTTTCCAACATTCGTTTCGCCATCGAGAGTAAACAATCTGTTTGGTTGCTTTTGATAGCTCTTGAACAATCAAAATAAAGCCTATATGAAAGAGAGCGGTCATGTTTTTGCCAATTTTAATATATAAATAATCTATAATTGGCCTATAGAAATTCCAGAAGGTTTACTTGTAAATATTGTTTCCTATATAATGAAGAGATTGAAGTTATCACATCAGAAAAACATATCTTACTTCTATTGTTTATTTGCTATTGTTGTGTAAGTATGAAACACATTTATTTTCATTCAACCTGCATTAAAAGCTTGGTTGTTGTGGATAGCTAAGATCGCTGCAATAGCTGAGGGTTGTAAAAATCAACGATATTGTTCGCCTGAATATTAAAATTAGCAAGTAACGTTGACATATTTCACATATAGACCTATTTTATCTGTTGTTCTGATTTGTTGTTAAAATTTTAAATGGTTTGAATTCATAAATTCAATTATGTTTATATTTCTTTATTTTTCACTTTTAGACATGTACATACAGTTCACGTAAATCTCCACAAAGAATGTATTACAGGTTCACTGTGGAATTGAACAATCATTCATTTTGCATTCACTGGATGCGCAAAACAAAGACTCAATTTCACCATAGGCTACTCGAAAGAAAAGCACTTTTTTTTTGTTTTTTGTTCGCATTCCACTGGTAGGCGCAATCGGTTGAGCCAGTTCTGAGAAAGCTCATTTCAAAGTTTTCAAAAATCCCATAAGAATAACCCAGAGGAAAAAAAACATGAAGAATATTCATCACGGGAGAATTCATATTTTCAGGGAAATTTAATATGGTGATAATAAACAATAATAAATATGGACAAAGACGACTTGAATATACTGTACCGGTTATATTCAATGGAATGCCAGTAAATTTAAGAAATATGGACAAATATAAGGCAATTAAATTAGAAATTAAGAAGTGGTTACTCAGCTCGACTGTAAATGTGTGGTAGGCCTATAAAACGTGTTCCATAGTGTTCGCATTATTTCGAATTTTCCACTCATTGTTTATTATATTTATTATTCACTTTCCCTGTTCAACTCCCTCTTGTTCATTCTCTAACATATTTGATTTAGTTTGTAATTGTTCGACCTTGTAATGTTTCTTTCACTTTTAACCATTGCATTACACAATTTTCTTTCTATTATTTTCCTGTATATAATCCACAGTCAAGCTCTCTAGGGCTTTGTGGACATCACGTGACTGTTCATTTATTTATATGTGTGTCTATGTCATTTTGTTCAATAAAAAAAAAAAAAAAAAATACACATTATTTCCAACTTTCACTCAGATCGGATCAACTGTTTTCATAAAAAAAAATATATAGGCCTAATATAATATTTTCAAATCACTCAAATCTATTAAGATACCATTTAAATCCAAGCAACAAGTGTCACCAATTAGGCTAATTGGAAACGAAGAAAACAAGGCCTTCTTTATTATTAATACTGGCCCATTCAAAATTAGACATTAACAGTAAACTTAGGAACTTACAAATTGTTTTTTATACGTATTTCTTGTTATTGTTCACGACAACATTAAACTTAGCAGAAGATTTCAACATATTAACGTATCAACAGTATTAAACGTACAAGTTTGCAAACTCCAAACCTAGTTTCTTGAGTTTACGTCAAAAGTAGGAAATTTGATCAATCAGCGCTGCTCCACACCTATTACGTACAGGTAGAGACATGTAAACATAACTCTTCTTTTTTCTCACCATATCATTTCGAATTTGAAAAGTAACACTTTGGTCATGCTTTGGTGCATCTATTACTTTGAAACATCGTGTTTTGTAGCGCAACAGTGTTCTGTAGCATCACAACAGTACGGTACTGGTAAAATTACTGGATAACGTACAATGAACCTACAATAGAAACATCCCAATTGTTTTTAGAAAAGTAGTGTCCACAAGCGGGTTAAATGTACAACTCATCTGCCGCCTGCATTTGCAACTGCACTTTTTTCAAATTCCTCAACCAACTTCCCCCATTTACAAATCAATTGAAATAATTTTGGGAAAAATAGCATCTATAATGCTTCTATTATGAATATAGCATCTATATCGCAAGTACATTGAAACGTAGCGGATTCAGATGTTTGTAGCACTTTGTTGCCTTTTCAAAAACATGCTCAAACAACATCAAATGTAGGCCCTATAGAAACATGAAGAAATATCAGGAAAACTAATAAAAAGCACTTTTACATTTCATTACTTTCATAGCAATTGCTATTTTTACATGTGTCTACATATAGGGTACATGGGCCTAGATTTCGAATCATCCGCCATTTTCTGAAGATAGATTGTAAGATTGATGACATTATTGACCAATAGTTATTGTCATCTAACTCATCTTTATAAACCGAAGCAATAACAAATCCACGGTAGTTATCCATTCTATTACAGCAATAATAATTGTAATACATCGGCAATAAACTTCTTAGTTCTTAGGTTATGTTGGACTGTCAAGTGTCAACAAACAAAAAATCTGTGGATTTCAGCACTATCGATCTTTCATGACGTCGATTTCGAAATGAAGAGTCGCAATCTCATTGGTTGGATTGCAGAAACGGAGCTTAAACCCCAGCCTACCGCCTAAGTAAGAAATTGCATTGCTCTCTCAATGCAATTTCTTACTTGGACGGCGTCTGAGGTAGGCCAGGGTTGGAACTCATCTCTGCAATCCAACCATAGGCTTAACCAGAGTCGATAAAGCAGTTCTACCTCCTGTAAATGAAACTGCTTTCTCATATTTCTTTATTATTTCTTTCTATGTTCGACGTCATAACAGAGCACGATGGATACGAGATAAGACGAGTCTTGTTTTTATCATGACGAACTCTGAAATGTGAGCGTGGGTTAATAATAAAAATGTTCATTAGCTCGTATTAAGGGCTCCTAGCGTGGATGTGTTGATTAGCGGGTATCACACACATACAGCCTGTGAGCTGCTGCTTGCTGATGACAGATATCGACCAACAGGAGAAATTAAATTGATTTCCAAGTCTGTTACCTTTCGCTTTTTTCATATTCCTACTTAGAATAGAATAGAGATAGAATAGAATAGTCTTTATTTTTCATGTACATAACAATTCCGTCATAACAATCGAAAAGGGCGAGGTTCGATCACATGATCGTTCTTCCACCTAACCTTTAGACCGTTAGAAACTTCATGACCGTAATTAATATAATTATGCATAATGATAATGATGATATTCATCTATTCTTGATTAATCATATGATATGAGAAGCATCAGTGTCACAGTATAAACATATTAGAAAGAAAGCATTCAACAATACATACATACATATATATTTATATAAATATATATATATATATATATATATATATATATATATATATATATATATATATATATATATATATATATATATATTTTGAGTCAGTACTATGTTAGAACATTTTCCAATGAACTGCTTTATCGACTCTGGCTCAACTTAGCAGTAAGAAGTGTGTCGTGAATGGGCATTATAGAAATTATTCAAGAAGTAGGAGGGCAGTGACGTAATTGTTAGGATCTCAAGGTGAATAAAAATTTATATATATATATATATATATATATATATAAAAATATATAAATATATATAACCAATCCAAAGATATGTTGATATGTTCTAGCTATTCCATCAACGCGAAAACACATAACGCGTTTTCCTAGTTATTAAATATAACATAATTCCAGAAAGTATACAGTTGGTGTGATAATTTTGATGGTTATCACTTTTTGGGTAGTTTTTTGCTACAGTATTGATATCATTATCAACAAGTTATTCAACTATAGGATTTATTATTACGAACACAAAACTTAATTTCACTAATATAAATGATGTGGTGCTGTTTGTTCCATAGGATTATATTGATAGTGTCATTATTATTATTATTAATTTGTTTTATTAATTTGTTACAATTCTATATTGAGCTTGTGTTAACACAAAAAGTGATGTATTCCTTTTTGAAAGGTATTTTTAATTTCAAATAATATCATATAATTATCAAATAACAGATATATTGAAATGCTTCCTGATTGTTCAGAATAAACTAGGGCTACAAAGAAATCTTATTTATTTGTAAAAAATATAACATGTAGGCCTACGATCAAGGTGTATAATATGTACTTATTATACTGTAAAATAAATACATATTACACTAGTTTTATATGTTGCATGTTGAACCTACCCTACCGTGATCTAGATTATTATATTGTATCGCTAACAATGTCGGTACCAAAAAATGAAGGTAGGTATGTATATATACATATTTATATTTTTTTTAATTGGATGAGCGAAGCAAAGACTCAATTTCACTATACCGAAAAAATTTCATGTGAAATTGGTGAGTTACTTCTGAGTTATCTTTAATTCGCATCAAAAGCAGTAGTTATGGTTGCCACAGTAATATTACCTTGATCTCAAGAATTCCAAGTTAATCTCGATCGTAATACGGCGAAACAGATAACCCCGAAACAAACTAGATAACTCATGTTTAATCCTCGATCGTAATACCGGGCCTTAGCCAATAAAGATACTCTCATAATCCAAGGCCAATAAAAAAATTACAGAAGAAGAAGATGAAGAAGGTGGAATAAGTAATAACGTCAAGGCAATGGTCAAGGTAAGAATATTTTTCAAAGTTTATTAGCTGCGACCTAATCTAGACTGTTATTACATTTACATTATCAATAGCATATTTATTAGTACTAGGCCTATATCGTAGAGTTTTCCAGTATTTTGGAGGTTATAGGCCTAGTTCTCATAGGCCTGAGGCAATGGCCTAGGCATTGATTTTTGAAATCAATGGTCTAGGGCATAGGCCCTACCTAAAAGACCCGAGGCCATTAAGCATAGAGGTCTATTCTTAATGCCTAGGCGGAGGCCATACCCCGTAAGGATATTTAGTTTCCCAAGGTCTACCATGGATATTTATTCACTCAATGGCTCTACCATCGAGTGTTTAGTGTGAAAAACTAAATATACTGCAACTAGGCCTATATGAAAACTAAACATAGGCCCTAACTGGAGCACATTTAGGCCTAATCACTAATTTTTTCATAATAGGTCTATTCTAGGCCTATGCGTGGAGTGCATATGCATATTAGTGGCGTGCCAGAATCAAGCGCTTTGCTAGCGTTAAGTTGGCCCAGCATACGCCTACGTCATGGCTAGCTCAGCTAGCTTGCAACTCTGGAACGACCACGAGCATCTTTTGCAACCGGCTGTAAAAGTCATGGTGGAAGATCAAATGGTATTGGGACCTGCAGCAGTTGTATTGTATGCAGGCGTTTCTTTCGATTCCTCCTTCAGTGGATCAGAAGAGGATGACGTAGTTTTCACTCTCATTGCTGCTAGAATAGAATATTTAGAAAGGGTGTAAAAAAATCGTCCTAAGGTTATGGATTATTATTACCCCAGTATTCAATGGCGGATTTTCGAAGCCATTTCCGCTTTACCCGAGGATCACCATTATTTAATTGTTCTGCAGTACTTTAGTCCACAGTTATTGATACCATTTCACACTCATACTCAATCTGCAGCTCGACCGTACCAAGCAACGTCATGATCTTTGAATTGGCGCTCAGAATTATGGCTTAACTAGCAAGTTAGCAATCTTTTTTATCTCTAGATGAGCTGAGTCAGTAGACTTAGCAGACTAGATTCTGGAACGATTTGCTAGATTCTAGCGGCTAATTCCGCTAGAATCTAGCAAATCGTTCCAAAGTTGGAATGCCGTTTCGACAACATTTGCTAATCTCGCGCTAGCTGAGTGCCCAATTCTGGAACCCAACTACATATTGTCTGCAGTTGTCTTCTAGTTTGAGTGCATGAAATCTCAGTGTGTATTCTTCAGGATGCATTCTAACTTGATCCTTTGATAATAATGATAGGCCCCCTATATAAAACGGAGTGTATATTCGTACGGTCAACCGTTTGATCGAGTGAAAATAGATCATACGGTCAGTGACGTCATGACCGCGATGTTTCGGTCGATGACCATAAATGGCCAAAATAATGCTCTCCAACAATGTGACTACTGTAGCAGATGGGTAAGCACATCTGACTCCCATGCCAGGGAACGCTGATTGAATCCCGCCTTTGACTTATTTTTTTTCAAATTGGTTCCTCCAGTGTGTATATATAAAAGAACATGGTCAATTATGTGGACAAAGCCAGGTTGCGGACAGTAGGTTGGGTTATTGGGTTAGGTGAGTGTCTAAACCTCGCGTACACCGCCGGCACGCGGAACGGAGCTTATATATCATGTAATTTATCGGTAACTGGCACTCTAGCAGTGAAATTTACAACTAGACTGTAGTATGTTTAGTATGTATTCAATTATGTGACTGCAACTAAGATCTTAAGCCCCCCTTGGTAGCTCGGTCAGTTGAGACACCGCTTCAGAAACTGAAGTCACCGTTGGGCGTGGGTTCGAATCCCGCTTAATGCATGAGTTTTTGTAAACGTCCTTTCACTTACCATCACTTCATAATTGCATTATCATCTGCTCATTCGTACCCCCTTATAACCTAGCTGTTGGTGGAGTCGTTGAGCAGACAATAATCAATCAATTAATCAATCTAAAATCTTTGTTTGATACATGTCTAATTGGGCCTATTTGGTTTCTTTCAGCAGCTTTACTCCTGCTGGTGAAAGTGTCTACAAATTGAAAGCTGTCGTAGCCTCCGTCTATTTACCAAAATTGGATTTTGGCCTCTGCATGCTGTTATTATTTGCGATGCTTCAAGAGGCATGCAATGTAGAGCCCGGTTGAAATCTTCCAACAAGCACCGCCACAGCATATTCAACAATCCATTACAGCGTTCGACTGTGCTCCGAGCTTGCATTTGTTGTCGGTTGTATTCGACAGCCTCTTGCTTTGCTTGGTTGGCTATAGGCGTATAAGCCATGGTTCCATTGGATAACCGCTGTCCCCTGAAAGTCGTAACATGAAGTATGCGGAATGTAAACAAGACACTTCCCAGCTACCCAACTATAGATCTAGATTAATTATATAATGTAGGCCCACATGCTCGTTAATCCATGCATATGAACGGTCCATAAAGTTTACTGAATTTATTCGTCACAGTTCTCAATGATGGTACGACCAATTTTGTTTGATCTCCTTTCATCTTATATTTTCCAAAGAAATCCATTTAAATATCTGGTTTTAGATGTTTCATTTTATCTACCAATAAGCCAAGTTCTAACATTGTTACATATCATGTGCCAGCTGGAGACTGTCTGAGGTTGGAAGTTTACCATATAAAGCGTCATTGGTGCTGCCCGGGTAGGTAGCATTTGCATGCAAGATACACAACTTTGCGTTGCATAGGGCCTACCTGATCCAAATGAAGATATAAGTTAGTGGCGGTTATTGTGTGAGTGTTGAATAAGATTAACACTTATCTGACTTCCATGGATCAATTTATTTGAATAACTTACCAACTGAACAATAATTGAGTGGTAGTTTTTTCTATTAACGTAATTGTGTTCGGGGTGTAGTGGATCAAGCTGTGGTGGAGGAACAACTGCTAAATGTGTGCAATCAATTGTACCAGTGACACCCGGGAAACCATATTCTTCAAAGAATCTGCCGAATACTTTATGTTATGGAGGTACCGTTTATCATATGGAATTATTGAAGAGATAGACTGACAATACAAACGTTCATCCGATTATTATAACCTACACATACCCTCTTTGGATTGGCACCAAATTACGGAGTGGGTACGACATCCACTCGGGAAATAAGTGTTCATTTATAGCAGGTATGAAAGTATTAACGTTGATAAAAAATCAAGCGACATCTAGGCTTATAAACTGAATACGCTACCGGTATCAATTCCTTGTGTATCAATGTATGTCTATTGTAAATAAATACAATCTAAGTAGGGCCTACCGATATCAATGGTGTTGTGTATCATATTAATTGTACCTCCACTGTGAATGCAAAATGTTATGTAGGCCTACCGGTAGTGTGATTATGTATGCCTAACAATGATTTATAGAGCGCAGAAATAAAATAATGTAATAATGACCGATAGGAAGATAATAATGGAAAATTTGTGGATGAGATCGAAGTAATTTCTCTGATTAATATTGTATACCGGTATTGGAAATGGTGAAAGGAGAGGAGGACTTGAGAAGATGTAAGGCCCACAAAGGTAGATGAATGTACAATAATGGATGTAATGTGGATAAAGGGATATAATAAATATAAAGGTTCAGCATTCTCTTCCTACGCCACGGTCTAGAATAGTAGAGGTCTTGTATCAGGCTATCTCCGTGCACTTGTAGTCTAATACCAACAGTGCTGCTAGATCTATATATTCTAGACCTCTATCTATATCCTAGACCATGGCTTGGGCCTGGGCCTAGTCACTGACTAAATGACTAGAAGACAATCTAACTAGAAGACAAAATGGGGATTCAAATCTCCATGATGAGGAAAACCCATGCTGGAGAACTGCTGATAGAACTGAAGGACAGCAAAGGACGTGCAGACGAGTTCAAAGCACGGGTAACCGAAGCACTTGGAGATACTGCAACAGTCCGTTCACTGACACAGACGGCTAGTCTCATTATTCGGGATATGGATGCAGACACGACCGAGGCTGAAGTAGTGACCGCTTTGATGGACGCGATCACAGGAATTGATGCAACCGCAATAAAAGTACTGTCACTCAGGCAGGCTTTTGGAGACACCCAGGTGGCTGTAGTGAGACTACCCATTAAATCGGCTAGCGAAATCATAGAGCTAGGACGCATCAAAATCGGTTGGGTGAGGTGCAGAGTTCGAGAGAGAGTTGAAATCAGCAAGTGCTTCCGTTGTCTGGGTTTCGGACATATTTCACGCTCTTGCAAAGGAGAAGATCGCTCAGAACTTTGTAGGAGGTGCGGTAAAGAAGGACATCACTCAAAGGTATGTGAGAATGATCATTTTTGTCCAGTTTGCAGTGACGCCAAATCACCAGGGGGAACGAACCACGTCCTGGGTAGTTCAAAATGTGAGATATTCCAGAGGGAAATACAGCGTATACAACGAGCACAATAATGGCTGCATACCTGCAAATAAATGTCGGGAGAGGCCAGGAGGCACAAGACCTTCTCTTTCAGACTGCCATAGAGAAAAAAGCAGACCTGCTCATAATTAGTGAGCAATTTAAAAAGTCATCTGCAGGACAATGGTTCGAAGATACCATAAAGAGAGCGGCTATAGTTATCCTCAACAGGGACATAGTCGTCCAAGAAACTGGTGAGCCGGTGACAAACTCTACATGGATCAGGACGAAAGAAGTCACCATTTATAGCTGTTACTTTTCTCCGAATGTGGCATACAACGATTTCATGAGCGATCTGGAACAGCTCGAAGACGACCTCCGGAATGTAACGGGAGAGGTCCTGGTGGCAAGGGACTTCAATTGTAAATCACCGGAATGGGGATCTTCCAGGCTGGATCGAAGCGGAGAAGCGCTATCGGAGCTCGCAGCTAGATTAGATCTCATTTTCCTGAACGAAGGTACGACTAACACATTCCGAAGAGGCACAGGTGGCTCTGTGGTGGATGTAACATTCGCGACAAGCAGAACGGCACGACGCATGCAAGGTTGGAGGGTACTGGAAGACATCACTCTGAGTGATCACCAGTACATACAGTTCGACCTTCGATCTGAGCACAAAACATTACATGGAGGAATACCGGATGGCAGCTCCAAGCCGCGGGAGAAACAACATCGAGGGTGGTTAACGAGTAGGATGGATAAAGCCTTGCTAAGAGAAATACTGCGTGACAATGACCTGAGGATACAAGATACCCAGATTGCCGAAGAAATTGCCGATTCGATAGTAGAAACCATGACTAATGCTTGCGACCAAGTGATGCCTAGAAGAAAGCATATATCACGACAGAGGAAACCAGTCTACTGGTGGACCCCAGATATCGCGTTACTCAGAAGAGAATGCCTCGCAGCGCGACGGAAGATGCAAAGGAAAAGAGCTACAATTGAAGAAGAGGCATTGCACGAAGAATTCAGACGTACTCACAAGGAACTGAAAAACGCAATCAAAAAGAGCAAAGTGAAGTGCTGGAAAGAGCTTTGTCGATCTGTTGAAGACGATCCCTGGGGTCTGCCGTACAGGATAGTTTCCAAAAAGATGTTTGGCAGAGAGCAGATTCCTGGGATTACGAATGCAGAGAGAATGATGAACATCGTCAATACATTATTTCCAAAACATGAACCCAGGCTCGTGCGTCATATACCAATAGGACAAGAAGTTCCACTTTTCACCACAGAAGAGCTACGAAAAGCAACCAAACGATTGACCACAGGAAAGTCTCCAGAACCAGACCACATCCCCGATGAGGTCACAGCACTAGTCGCAGAGGAAGCGCCAGAGTTACTGCTTCAAACATTCAACGCCTGTCTTCGCGAAGGAAGTTTCCCGATGAGATGGAAGCAGCAAAACCTCGTTCTGATAAGAAAAGGAGACAAGCCACTTGAGGATCCGTCTTCCTATAGGCCTATCTGTCTACTTGACTCGTTGGGAAAGCTACTGGAAAGAATGATCCTTCAAAGACTGGAGATGCACGTAGTAGAGACTGGAGGTTTATCTCCAAACCAATACGGTTTCCGGAAAGGGAGATCTACAGTCGATGCTATCAAGCGGGTGGTGGATACAGCGAGGGCTGCAAGAGCCGGCGGCAGAAGAAATAAAGGGTACTGTGCACTGATAACTCTGGATGTCGGAACGCTTTCAACTCTGCTAGGTGGGACAAAATTCTGAGAGCATTGGAAGCGAGATTGATACCCGGGTATCTATTACGAATGGTAGACAGTTACCTGTCGGATAGGAGGGTCACATATTCCACAGAGGATGGCGATAAAGATTACGCAGTCTCTGCAGGAGTACCACAGGGATCAGTCATTGGACCATTTCTATGGGATATCATGTATGACGGTCTCCTCAACCTCGTCTTGCCAGAGGGATGTGAACTAGTGGGGTTTGCTGACGACGTAGTGGCTATCGTACCGGCAACTATTTCGGAGTTGGTGGAAGTGAAGGCCAACGAAGTCATCCGTAGAGTGAGTAACTGGCTGACAGTCAATGGTCTGGAACTCGCGGCTCACAAGACTGAGGCAGTGCTCATCACTGAGAAACGAGTCTTCGACCCACCAATACTTGAGGTCAATGGCCAGACCATACAATGGAGCCAATCAGCCAGGTATTTGGGAGTCCAGATAGACCGCAGATTAAATTTCTCGGAACATGTCCGAATAGTTGCGAACAAAGCGGCGTCAACGGTGGCAATGTTGTCGCGCCTTATGCCAAACGTCGGTGGACCGAGAGAATGGAAACGAAAGCTCCTCAACAGTGTGATCCACTCGAAACTCCTTTACGCGTCGGAAGTATGGGCGGATACACTGGAGAAGAAAGGAGAGTGTCGTAAGCTGGCGAGGGTACAGAGGCTAGGAGCACTGCGGGTCATCTCAGCATACAGAACCGTATCAGAGAGTGCTGCGCTCGTTCTAGCTTCCACACCGCCAATCGATCTGTTGGTGAAGGAGAAGAAAGAGGTGTACGATAGATGTATTGACGTCGGTGGCAAGGAACGCAGAAGAGATGAGAAGAGAGCAGCAAGATCAAGGCTCTCGAATGAATGGCAGGACAGGTGGGACGCAGACACATCTGGTCGTTGGACTCATAAGCTCATCCCAGAACTAGAAAGCTGGTATTGTAGAGACCACGGCCAGATGGGATACCATCTCACTCAGGCACTGTCAGGTCATGGCTGCTTCAACGAGTACCTGGCGAGGTTCAAACTCAGAGAGAGCGCAGCATGTCTCTTCTGCAACTACACACCAGACAACGCAGAACATACCCTTTTCGGTTGTCCTGCGACGGAAGAATGGCAGATCCAACTACAAGGAGACTTGGGAAAGAGAATTGAGCCCGGAAATATGACGGCTTTTATGCTGGAAAGCCAGGAGAACTGGGATTTAATAACATCATATATTACCAGAGTGATGGAGAACAAGAGAGAAAGAGAAACGGAAGAGAGGAGACTCAATCCAATTATTCCCTGATGCCTATAGCAGAGAGTAGGAGCCTGCCAGGCAAGATTAGTCACCATCCAGAAGTAATGCGAAAGTGGTCCCAGGGTGGTGACAGAAGTGAGGAGGGGTTTTAGTCGGTAAGAATCCGACACTCCCCGCAGACCAACATGCGGGGGTCTCATGCAAGATTTCCCCTCCTCGACAAAAAAAAAAAAAAAAAAAAGTCACTGACCCATCTATCTCAGAACGGCTCATGTCTAGGCCTAGTCAGAGTAACAAATAATACAATAGGCCCAGGCCTACATTATGAAGTGTAGGCCTAGGCTCACTATTGTTTACTTTTCATTTTGTAAAACTTTCTTGATGAAATTAATGTGAACCAATAGGCCTACTATGATGGGGGCACTATCAATTTTTCTAGGACTTTGAATGGTGTATTTTTAAAAAAAAATAGACAAGTGTAATATGTAATTTTTGATGTGATATTCTATTCTATATAATTAAATCAGTATTGTTCAAGTGAGCCTAATTCATATGCCAAAATATGTTCAATAATACGTCAGACTATATTTTCAAGTTACCATTAAGATCTTACTTCATATTTTATTTTGTTTCCTCTTTGAGTGACTTAATATTGCCTGTATCAGAATTTGTTAGCATTAAGGGTAAGGTTCGGTGGAAGAGCGGTTGTGAGACCGACCTCGCCCTTTTTTACTGTATTTCACATATGTATGAACAAAAACGTATCTATCTATCTAGGCTTATATATCCAAGTGCCTTTAGGCTAAGCTATGCAATTTGAGGTTGGACTTACCTTCGAAAGTTTTATTTCAATAACCTTCCAATAGCGATGTTCTAAATCCTTTTCCCAATGACGATAATGCTTTACGTACACACTCAAGTCTTGAAAAATTGATATTTTGTAAGATATGAGATATTTCGTTTTGGATGTGACAGAATTCAGCCAAAAACAAACCGCCATTATGACAAACGCGCATCAGTTTCGATGAAAATGGCGAGTTTTGGAATGTGCGTTAAAACACGCATCATAACGCATTGCGCGTTTGGTTTTCGTGTTCGAGAATTTGGCTTGACTCGAAACGTACGATTTGTGTATGTGACGTCACCAAAACGCATGTTCTTAAAACTCGAGTATTGGGCCCCAAGACACATGGCCCAACTATTTAGACAGACATAACCTCACATCTAAAATGGAAATAGTCTCACTTCTGGGACAGACATGACCTAACTTCTTAGACATACATAACCCCACTTCAGGGACAGACAACCCCATTTCATGGTAAGACATAACCTCACTTCTTAGTCAGATACGGTCTTCCAGCCCCAGATCCATCCACGGGTTGTCCGTGGCTTGGCGCCGCCGCTCCATGATCTTGTCTGGACACAAAACTGCATCAGATTTCAACTGCGTCAGTTTGCAACTGCGTCAGATTTGAACTGCGTCAGATCTCAACTGCGTCAGATTTAAACTGCGTCAGTTTCAAACTGCGTCAGATCTCAACTGCGTCAGATTTAAACTGCGTCAGATTTGAACTGCGTCAGATCTCAACTGCGTCAGATTTAAACTGCGTAAGATCTCAACTGCATCGGATTTGAACTGCGTCAGATCTCAACTGCGTCAGATTTGAACTGCGTCAGATCTCAACTGCGTCAGATTTAAACTGCGTCAGATCTCAACTGCGTCGGATTTAAACTGCGTCAGATCTCAACTGCGTCAGATTTCAACTGCGTCACATTTTTACTTTGTAAGATGTTTTTGCTATGAATAGTACTACATACAATAGTGGAGGGGAAATACCCCCACCATTTACAGGTACAGTCTTAGCAACAAATCAAAACTGACGCAGTTGAAATCTGACGCAGTTGAAAACTGACGCAGTTGAAAACTGACGCAGTCGAAAACTGACGCAGTCGAAAACTGACGCAGTTGCCGCTATCCCAAGCTGAACGTATGGTTCAAACAGCGAAGGATGCTATCAAACGAATGAACAACAAGGAAGATTTCGATGTTCAGTTGGCTAGATTCTTGCTAGCTCAACACAATACTCCCAATTCAACGACAGGCAAAAGTCCTGCCGAACTGTTAATGAAAAGACGGTTGCGAACAGTCTTTGATCACTTACATCCGGACGTTTGTGCTGATGTACACCGGAAACAAGAAAGGGAAGCGGAAAAAAGTGAAGAATTGAGACCACCAGTTCGCACCTTTGTCCAGGGTGATCCTGTCTTATCTCGCAACTACACAACCAAGCCACGTTGGGTCCCGGCTACCATAACCCGAGCAACGGGTCCTGTGTCATACGAAACTCGATCACCAGATGGACAACTCATGCGCCGTCACGTCGATCAGCTACGCGACGATTCAGCAAGAATTATCTCTCCTCCAGCAGAGATACCAAAAACACCGGATACCCAGCTGTCTACCCCGCCCGGAAATCCCATGACCGAGACCCCGGAACTGGTCGCTACACCTCAGGCACGGCCGCTGAGATCCAGGGTTCCACCCCATTGGCATCAAGACTATAAAATCTAGGGGAAAGGAATGTTGCATATGGTCAATGCGCTCGTTCCGCTCTGCCCATGATCCTGTATATTACTTCGCGATTACTCTGCTATGACTGTTACACTGTACAGTCTGACGTCACTACCATGTAGCCGATACACACCAGCCTCTTCTTCTCGAGCCGTCGTAGACGTCAGAGGTGTCACTGTTTTCTCTGTATTATAACTTATACAATAAACTCATTATTATAACCATACAATTGTGTTATTGAATTGTGTTACCAGCAAACACAACAATACTGTTTCATTTAAGAATTATTTATTACCGCATTATAAACTTCTGTCGTATGTACATTCATGTAATGATTGCTGTTGGCGCAGTTTCTTAATCTTGAGTTCATGCCTTGTATTTGTCGGACGACATTGATAAGGGAAATCTTTTTTTTTCAAGTACATAATTGTAAATCTCAGTGCAGGAGAATTTGTAGTTGGTTGTTGATTCCTCATATCTTCCTAGTTTGAAAAAAAATTCACTCAGAATATTTCTCCTGATAGAAGCATTTTCGTTTCGGCATTGTAACGCAACACACAAGTAAACTCTTGCCCTCTCAGAGCCAGACCAACTCATAATACACAATACCACGAGTAAACAGTGAAAGGTCATCACATGTCAGAAGGGAGGGAGTGTGGAATTATTGTAGCCTGCCGAGCGCTCGGTAGTTTGTGAAAGAGAACGGCATTTGCACTGAAAGAAACAAATTCTTTACGACGTCGTAAATACTGAAAATACATTTATTGCAGTGGTTATATTAGTGAAAATTTAGAACTGCGCAAATGAAAGAATTAATTATATCAAGAGGTAGGTTCCACACGGATACTGCGGGGGAAGGGGGGGGGGGGGCATTACAGCCCCGCAGTGAATTTTTTGAAAAACTTTGTTTTTTAAAGTATCTTGTTACTATTTTGGAATAGTGATACTATTGGAATACTATTTGGGAGGGAATCAAACTTGATTAATTAAAAATAGCAACACTGCTTCAAGGGCGTAATTGGCTATTGAATTCACTCCCCCCCCCCCCCCCTCACGCGCATCATAACCATGGTGTTGATTTAGCCAACTATTTCAATGCGCGGAATTTCAATGACGAATTTTTCTTTGATAACGTTCATTATTCAACAATATTCGTTATTTTACAACTGCGCGAATTGAAAGCAAGAGCTGCATTTTTGAAGTTTAGAACTACGCATATTAGGGTCAACTGCGCACTAATATAACCCCTGATTTATTGTCGTCAAAAATGGAACAACTTTACTTTTGCAACGAAACCGGCACATTTGAGTGTTCTGAAAGTTTTCTAAACGTTAAAAGCGGATAATGAGATTCTATTTCATTTTCCACACTACTGGGCCGAAACTCCTGGATTATGAGAATCTCTCTCTCTCTCTCTCTCTCCTATTTGTATATGTATATATATATATATATATATATATATATATATATATATATATATATATATATATATATATATATATATATATATATATATATATATATATATATATATATATATATATATATATATATATATATATATATATATATATATATATATATATATATATATATATATATATATATATACAGGGGCGTCGGAACGTTTTGAAAGATGTGGTGGTGGTGGGGGGGAACCATGGTGTCACGGTGGAGAAAGGAGGGGGGGGGGGACTTTTTAAAGAGCTACAAATATTTCTAGAATCATTTCGTTTTTCGTTGAAGCTGATTCACGTGAAAAATGAAATCTCTGTGATATATTTTTTTTTCAGAGACGTCGCTAGAATTTGTGTATTGAAGGGGCGCACATCTGACTCAAATGAAATGACCACCCACAGCTGGACACCAGCCACGCGTGAAAAGGGTGTCTTTGAAAATATGTACATTTTTTAAAATTATTTTTGCGACTCACAAATGTTTTCGGATTCTTATCATTGAATCATCATGGACATTTTCGAAGTTATACTCTTATTCACGATTCCTCCCAGTGAAGCCCCGCAGGGAATTTTTCGAAATGGGCTCATGTCATTTTCCAAGTGATTTTTGTTATTCACAAGCAGTTTTGGAGTTCCATGATTGAATCACTATGGACAACACCAAAGTTTTTTCCAATATTATGATCATTATGGACATTTCCGAAGTTATTTTCACGATTTCTCCCGGCAAAATTCCCAGCAGTGATTTTTTTTTTTGAATATCGAAAATGGTCATTTCTCAAGTGATTTTTGCGATTCACGAGCAGTTTCAAAATCTTATAATTGAATCATTATCAAAAAAAAGGGGAGTGTAAAGTAGTAGTGTGTATACTGATACAATTCATAAAAATGAGTAATAATATTCCATTGTGTGTTTATTCGTAGGTCAACATTATATATTTTTGAAGGAGGATAGATCATTGGGGGCGCCAATGTCTATTGGTGGGGTGCGCGCCCTCCCTTGAACCTCCTATAACTTCGTCTCTGTAATGTTTCCATGAGTAAATTCGTAGTTTCAGAAAATTAATTGAATGAGAGTAATCGAACCTGTAATTCTGCCGTACCTGTTTTGACAAAAACGTTTTTTTTTGTTCGCATCCCACACTTCGAACAGAAGCAAAACAATTGGTGAGACTTGGAATATAATCTAACTTGATATTGTATAGTTTTGAGGCGTTTCAATACTTATTTCGCGCTTTTTTAATGTGACGTCGTACAACCATACAGAAAAAAAGTATGACTTACTTCCTGATTTTGAATAAATTGAATACAACATTTTCCTTGCATGGTCGCTGGATCTTCCTCTTGTTTTTTTCCAGAAAAATGTTCGATCTCCGACCCGGTCATTGTGCCTCAAAACTATACAACCATAGGTTCAGTGTTGAAAGGTGGAATGCGTTAAAAAGTTTTATGTTGATCAGTTAATACTCGTTTCATGCATAATACCCTGTGCCTGTTCGCCTGCGACATGGCACGGTGTCACGGCAGTTTTCGAATTGAGTTTTGACGGATTTATAGGCCTCATTAACATACAATAATGTATTAACTTAAGATAAGGTAATGAACAAATATAGGTGACAAAAAATGGCAGTTAATTTCAACTAAGTGGGTTTCAACAGGAAACAACGAGATACATTGAGTCTTGCAGAACCTTTTTCTTGCCCCCCCTTGCCCAAAAGTTAGGGGGGCAATGCTCCCCCTCCCCCCCCCCGGTTCCGACGCCAGTGTATATATATATATATGTATATAGAAGAAAAGAAATATATATATTCAAATATAAAATAACAATACATATGATATATACAGGGGCGTCGGAACGTTTCGAAGGAGGGGAAGGGGGCAAGACCAACTCCTGACCATGAGGTCACGGTGGAGGGAGGGGGGGGGGGGGGGGGGGCGAACTTCCAAAGCATCAAAAATATTTTCAGTATGAGTTGTTCAAGGGGTTTTTTAGAATCATTTCGTTTTTCGTTGAAGCTCATTTCACGAAAAAAATGAAATCTCTGTTGAAAAAAAAATCAGGGACGTCGCTAGCATTCGTGTATTGAGGAGGGGCGCACGTGCAAGTTACATGTATAAAATGACCGCCCAAAGCTGGACACCTGCCACGCGTGAAAGGGGTCTAGGGGCGGAAATCCCCAAGCAGAGCCCCGCAGGGAATTTTTGAATATATGGACATTTTTCCAAGTGATTTTTGCGATCCACAAATGGTTTCGGAGTCTTATAATTGAATCATCATGGTCATTCTCAAAGTTATACTTTTGCGATTTTTCCCAGCAAAGCCCCGCAGGAAATTTTTCGAAATGGGCCCATATCATTTTTAAAGTGATTTTTGATGTTTACAAGCAGTTTTAGAGTCCAATAATTGAATCACTATAGACATCATCAAAGTTATTTTCAATAGTTTGATCATTAGGGACATTTTGAAAGTCATTCTCGCGATTTCTCCCGGCAAAATTCCCAGCAGTGTTTTCTTTTGGAATATGGTCATTTTTCAAGTGATTTTTGCTAATCTTGATAATCTGAATAATGTTGATACATTCATGAACCGAATATCGATGAAATCTCCTTGAAAATGGAAGAATGAATTGAAATTTGAAATACGTCTTTCAGGATATGAGAGGAAGTGTATCGTTATTTCTTAGAAAACAAAATGCACTTCTGCAATCACATATATTCATCGAGCAAATTTCAGCAAAATTTACCAAATTTTAACTGTTGTGAAATGAGGAGTTGACGGACAATATCACTTTTCACCAACATATTACTTTTGATGGCTGAACCGAAATGTACGGAATTTGCTACATTTCTGTCATGTACCATCATTCCCAACAATTTTTCGAAATGTTTCATGTTTCAGCATTGTCAAGTTTGAAGATGCTCAAAAATAGCCTCATTGTGTCCCTATGTGAAAGATGTTTGATGCGCGGACCGAGGTGTGTGAGTCTTGAGAATTGCCTAGTACTCATGATTTTGATAAAAACTCGCTTTAAAATAAGAGAAGAGTAAGTCAAGATGCCAACAAATTGTTGCCCTCGGCGATATCGGCCTCTGGCGGCTGGGGCTATGCCCCAAACCCCTAGTCAAGGACCTCGTTATTGTTTATACGACTGTCTCGGGCTCTGCCCTCGCGTATATCTTCCACTGTGGTGAGCTATCACCATATCCAGATCTAAGTTATTGCTCTTTTGCTCATCCAGATATTTCTTCTACACACGTATCAAATTTTCTAAATTTTAATTCTAAAATTCCATACATATATTGGAAGAAGCAGGAAGTAGTTCCAGCTGTCCGAATGTTTAAAAATTTATCAAAAACTCACTTCAAAATGAGAGAAATGTGAGTCAAGAAGTCAAAAAATTTTCGCCTTCGGCGATTTTGGTTAACGATGGCTGTGGCTATGCCACAGACACTTTCATTAAGGGCTTCGTTATCGACTTATTGTGTATACGGTCGTCGGGCTCCACCCACGACATATATGCCCTATATTTCTCAAAGGAAGGGGGGGGGGTCCCAACGTCCATCAGAGGGTGTCTGCGCCTATGCTTTTGTCACCTCTGCACGCTACTGGTAAGCAGTACTAGCATAGTGCAGTAAGTACTTCTAACTCAGTGGTACTAGGCCTAGTAGAGGAGATTTAGTAGGCCCAGATAACTCTTGGCTTCCCTATAATATAAAATTGAGTTTATTTGATTTGTTACAACAAGAACTGCACCTACAACAAGGCCAACTACTGCAAGAACAAGGCCTAACGTACTTTTGAAAGATTCATAAAATATAATAATAAAATGTATTAGCCCATCTGTATGGATTTATTTGTATGGATTTGTAAGGATTTAGTGCATGGATTTTGTAATGATCGTAGAGTGTTTATTAGTATTTTTGGTAATGATGTATCACCTACGTAGGCCTATTATTACTTCTACTTGTATTATAGAGGCCAGTTATAAATAGTTACAGGTAGGCCTAATAAAAGTTTAGTGCATGTAATCTTCAGTATTTTTTTTTTATCAATGTTGCTTAACGCTCCACCGCTGACGAGAGCTTTTCAGGGGACAAATGAGCGGATGATGGATGAAATGATGAATAATAGACGTTCACAAAAACCCATGCCTTCTGCGGGTCTTCAGTATTTCTTGTATGCTTTTTAAAATACAATATTGGTTAGTGGTCTAACCATCATGACCTACTGGTCTACTTACTACCATATTTTTTACACCATCAGTGACATCTTTTATAAAGGAAATGTTCAGCCTAAATATTGTAGGTCCTTATTGCAGACACTCAGTTGACAGTTTGGAAAAAAATGAGCTGTACAGACATAACCCAGCAATGGGGTAAAATTAAAGCACAAGCAAAAGACATGTACCGGCCAAAGCCTACAACAGAGTTCTGCGACACGGTAGAAGTCGCCGCTCCAAACCGCTCCCTGTAACGCCAGAGAATCAACTCCACCCAACATAATGCTTTCTGGTACAAATCTTGGATATTTCGGCATATAAGTTCCTACCTACTCTTGTAACGTCCCTTATCATGTACATACTTTAAAGTTTCATCTGTCTGATTGGTGCCACCTCACATCTAGCTGTAGTTATCAGCATGAGCAAACACTTCCAAATTTTGTTTAAAGTTACATAAAACTTGACATTAATGTAGGCCTGTTAAAAAAAGACAAAACTACCACTACTACGAATGTTAGCCAACATCCCACCCCTGAATGTTAACGTCAAAAAACGATTCGATTATACTACGAAAACGATAATATAAATAAACACAATGTGGTTCGGGAAACCAGGAAACATCGGATTTTTGTCAGGGCCGATCGAATAATAATTCATAAAATACATATTACTTGGGTGAATAATAATCTGGCGAAATTTATTCAACGAATGGATATCAACAGTACATATGATTGAATAGATAAATGCGGATTTCAGCAGCTTCTACAAAAACTCTTATAATACTTGCTCTTTGCCGAACTCCTCGTGTGCGCTTTATACATAGCGCGTAAGGCACTGGCTGGAGTGCACTCTACATTAATATTTTATAAATAATAATTAAAACAAAACATAATAGTGTCTAGGCCTACAATAAATTTAAATTGCTAACAAATGGTTGCGTTGAATATTATCTATCAAATAATTGTCAAGTTCAAACGACCGAGTATCTAGACCTCAAACATCTACTACCACTACCAGTACCTTGAATTATCATGGTTAAATCAAAATGTTAGCATTCCCCACACTAGATACTGCAATTCATTAACAAATCGATACGTTTATTTTTTGCTAGTAATGATTACTGATGAGTGATGAGCATTTCAGAACTACAGTATACACTTTATTGAATGATCATTTTAATAACTTTTCAGTTTCAAGGTGCACCAAACTGTGCCATGGCGTTGCACGTTAATAATTGTCGTGTGACAGAACCACCGTACCTATGGAGCTTGATGCGGTAAATCATCACGGAGACCAGCGAGCTTTTGTCACCGATATGATTATATCCAGTTCGTCAGTAATTTTACAAAGTTTCCAAGATGATCTTGAAAACTGTTCCCCAGAAGAAAAATTATTCTACGAAGAGAATTTCCATTTAGCTGCTAATGAAGCGGTTGAAGTTTGTTCAAACACGACAGCACGGATTGGAGATTTGTGGCATTCATATAGGAAGACACGAATTACGGACAGTCGGTGTTATGAACTGTACACCTACTCCAAGCCTAGTGCTGTACCTCGTAAATGGGATACAAAATTAAACGGAGTACTTTCTAAATACCGCATTCTTGATGAGCCAAAAGCACTCGATGCCTACACTCGGCAGACAAACAACATTGTCACCAACTTTGGTCTAATAGTTCTCTGTTTCCCCATAATATTCCCTGGATGGGTTATAGCCCAGACAGTGTGGTGGCAGAGCCCAAGCGACTTGTGGAAGTAAAATGTCTAGCTGTAGGCAAAACTCTGGGAGGCATTGAAATAGCTCGAGAGTTAAAAAGTGTTGTGACAGTCGACAGTGGAGTGATTCGTTTAAAAAAAAACATAAAATATTATGGGCAGGTACAATTAGGAATGATGCTGACAGGTCTTCGATTGTGCGACTTCTTGTTATATTCAAGTACTCTTGATGAAAATGTCATTATTAACGTGGAGTACGACCAAGACTTTGCTCATGATATGTTCGGTAGTCTCAAGCACGTGTACTTTTCAAAAATGTTACCTTTTCTAGCTGATAATAATAATAATATCTATTAATAACATTTTCTGTGTGTAAATTATATTTCAATTAGGCCCTAATAGGGTACAATCCTCTCAAATTTGTTGTACTTTGTATATAGCAGGTACATATTATTATTATATAAGCAATAATCCTAACAATTTAGTTAATGATAATAATGATAATAATAATAATAATAATAAAACATACTTCACTTATAAGTGGACACAAATGGCATGATAATTCATGATAGAAGCAGATCACTATAAAAGGGCGATATTCAGCATGTGATCAAGCCGAAGCAGATTCACAGTAGCTGTTCTACCATATAATGTTATATAATGGTTAGAATAAGAGTTAATAAGAGAAGAATAAGAGTAGGTAATGGTTCAGAATTTATCTACTGCTAATATTGGTGCAGACAGATTCACCAAGCCTACTACATTGTGTCGTCGATGGAAGAAACCAAGTGCCACGGCAACTGCAGTTTCATGCGCTGGATGGACCGTTCTTTGGAACGCGTGCTTGGGCTATGTCAGCTGTCAACAGTCCTTCAGTCTGTGTAAACTGCTTTCTCTTCCCAAGGAATGGAGGACGTATAAGTTTCAGACACTCGGTCTCGACGAGAAATCCCTTGTCTGACATGACCGCATCGGAGTGCGGATCAAAACAATCCATTAGCTCAGACTGGTTGAAAATGGCCTTGTCTGAAGCCCCATACCTCCATACGCCTTACTACAAAAAGTTATGAGACCTTCGGGAGCTACTCATATTAAAAACTCAATAGTGTTTCTTCCCTTGTAGTGGGAATTTGTGCAAAGCCCACATGTTAAACAAGCTGTTTTTTCCACAGGTATTTCTGTGCAGTCTAAAACCACACGCGTGTCCTTGTATTTTGCAAAACAAATGGGCATGTTTTTTAAAATATCTTCGTTTTAAGGCCAAATTACCATCGTTTTCATTGATGAACTTGACAGTTTCATTGTAAGATTAAAATAGGTCTTACATGTTGTGTTTGAAATTCCAAACAAAATGGCAATACATGTAAAACTAATGCTCAGCCTAATCTTTACCATTGTCAAAACTATTCTCTCTGTTATATCGAGTAAAAGTTTATCATCTCTTTCCGGGGTTTGTAACAATTCTGCTGCCTGTGATATCGCCTCCAGAAGTTGAAATGTGGGAATACCCGTGGAAGCATTTAAATCCGAGTTTATTTTTAACATTGCGAGAAGAGTAACTTTGGGCGTTTCGTGCATATACGTAGAAACTTGAACAGCTCCTTCGTTAAACATTCTTTTCTCTTCTTCTTCACGTAGCCCCTCCGTTTCATCCATAAACGTTGAATGTAGTTCCACAAAAGCTTATGCTGCAGTCATTTCTGCAACATCTAGGCCCTGTTCATTTATTTCCGCTTGATGCGTCACACTACATTTACTAAAACATACAAAATAGGTATTGTTTTATAAAAAAAATCACATGAATACAACAATGTAATCGTGAAAACAAATGTAATACTCAATACTAGTACGGTACTACGTAGTCAGTTGTGAATTTGTAGATTAGAAATAACACAATCAAACTATTGCACATAATGCATGTAACACGCCTACCTTTGAATTGAGTTTTAACTTGAAGGCCCACTTCGTTACGCCCACTCCGTTCCTTGACTCGGGCAGCTCTCTTTTCCTTTGATGCAGTTTGTATGCAGGTGGGTTTCTTGTCATGGAATCGTAGAGGTAGCTAGAGTGAGGGAACAGCTGTAGCCTTCAACCTCCTCCTTGATGTTGATATATGAGAGTCTGAAAAGTAAGAAGAAACTTGAAATAAAATACATATTCGGAAAAATATCTCAATCGGCTCAAGTATTATTAAAAAACGTGTCCACAGCGAGGAGACATTTAATCTGGGCTAATTGATAGTTACAATGTTCACTAGACTTGATTAGGCCTAGACGTCATTCAAAAAATCTTAATATTTAAGCCAACTTTGATATACACAAACATCAGGCTTGTGTAAAATTATGCCTTTGCATATTTCGGTAATATAATCATTCAATAAACAAAGAATTGGTAAAAAAATTGAAAAACATGTTGATAATCGTTAATTTATATCGTAAAAAAAAAGTATGCAGAGCATAACATATTTTACGTAACATTCTTTACTTGACTTAGTATTGGGTCAAATAAGCTGGGCTTCCTAACCCATGTGGCACTTCTATGCCTATCTTTTATCCAACCTAGTTGTTCGATTGTGTAACTGATTAGAGCATTTTGTTAATCAATATGTATTTTAACTCACCATATAGTAGAAGAAATCATGATCTTGGAAATGCTGGCTGCAAACGAACATGCATTTGCTGACACTCTTTCCTATTTTTAAAACTGACACCCAATTTTTAATACGTGATATTTCACGGGGAAAAGCATGAAAAGAAATTTCATCAGCAGCTTTCTGACTGCATTGTGGGACGGAACAATACCTATTATTTATTGGCTGTGACTTTAACACAGGTACAGCGTAATCGTGGTCCATTTTAAATAAAAATGTACAGAGAGCAGACGTGAAAACTACCATTCATGACCATACGACAGCCGCCATTACGGATGATCTTATACGCACTGTGAGGTTTCACCGAACTGCCACCAGAGGTCAGCCACTATGCTTTTAAACGCGAATTGTCAGCCTCGACCTATACTAGCAGTCAGTAAATCAAGACTCGGTTTTACAAACGTTGAAGTCTTCAGAAATAAAGCCTTGAGGCTGTGGCTGGAAGCTCTGAATGTCACCTAGTCAACTTGCAAGTTCGAAAGAATACGTCACATAGTTGATGATGAAAGTGGCATGTAAATAACCTATCAAGTCGGTAGTTCATAGTAATCGAGAGTGAGTGTAGGCTATGCTAGTTTCACGTTCTAGTCGAGTAGATCAAAATGGCGGTCGCTACGGCAGAAGTGCGAATTGAATATAAGTGAATACAGATATGATTAATTCCAATAATATCCAACTTGTGGCATTTAGGTACGACTAAAAATTAAATAAATATAGTATTTCAATGATTGTTCCAACTGAAATGGTGCTTCATGTGTTATAACGGCCACTGTCTTCAGGAAAACTGAATGCTGGTCATAACCTCACTTCTTTGAAATACGCGGGTAACTTATTAGGCCGTGAAATGGCAGTTTCGTAGTTTCTACACTCCATAGTCGAGATAAAGTCGACAATTGTTTGATAGATAGTAGGACATAGGAGACTGTAGAGTATAGGAAAGAAGGCTAGTGATACTAGATTCATACTTGGAAGCTGTCAGCCATAGCCATAGTCGGCCCTGACCTATAACCCAATATTCAGGACTGACTACACCAAGGACCTTTTCCCGCCAACCTCGAGGCTTCCTAAATCAAGGGATTCCAGTTTTTTTCCAGGATTGGAGTTTCCCAGTTTTTTTTAGGGGGGGGGGGGGAACTTTGATTTTTTTTCTTCATTTTTTAATTTTTTTTTGAGATTAGTTATCTTCAAGTTATATATGCTCTGTATATCCTATTTAACATGGTTGTCTAAAATCCATTTTGAGTTATCAAATTCACGGATTTATTCAACAAGAGCTCAACTTCTCTCCTCGTTTACTCAGCTCGTGGTTTTACTACGCAACATGAATATGCAAAGCAAATTCCAGAAAAAATTATCTGATTTTTTTTTGTGAGTGTTCATAGTTCAATTACCTGTGATCTGTGAGAGGATTTTTTTTTCCTTCGATAGTGCAGTGTCAATGAATATTTGATTTGTTTTTGTTTGTCTGTAAATTTTGT
The DNA here is from genome assembly GCA_964007535.1 of Brachyptera risi. Taxonomy (NCBI): domain Eukaryota; kingdom Metazoa; phylum Arthropoda; class Insecta; order Plecoptera; family Taeniopterygidae; genus Brachyptera; species Brachyptera risi. Next base: position 42,649,259 of record OZ023330.1, on the reverse strand, counting down.
GTAGTATTAAAAAATATAAAAATAGAAGAGAAAATCGAATTATGAAAAAAGGGTATAACAGATCACTCATAATGATGTTGTGAAGAATAGAAAGAATAAAACATGAACTTGGTTTGAATATTATTGATGTAGCATTCTTTCAGAAAAACATTTTTTTAAATTTTCCCATTCAAAATTCCCCTCAATTTCTTTATGAAAATTTGAAACGACAGATATTTCTTTTATTATTGAAAGAACAAATTCTGAAAGTTTGAGAGAAATTGAAAAGTTATTTGATGAGCGAAGCGAAGACTCAATTTCGCCATACCAGAAAAAAAGTGCCTCTTTTTTTTTTTTTTTGTTTCTTGTTCGCGCTCCACAGGTCAGACGAAAATTCAAAATTAGTCGAAACTTGACACACACAAGTATCCTTATCCAATTCGATACTGTATAGTTTTGAGGCGCGATCGGTTGAACCACTTCTGAGAAAACTCATTCCAATGTTTTCAAAAATCTCATTAGAATAACCCAGAGGAAACAATTAGTGAAAAATATTTCATCAGAGAGGATTCAAATTCTCAGGGAATTTCAATCTGATAATGATACACATCATTCCGAACTTTCACTCAAATCGGATCAGCCGTTCCGATGTAAAAAAATATATAATTTAATTTGTGTTAATTATTCAAAGCTATTAAGATACCTATTAAATCAAAGCAACAAAAGTCACCACTTGATTGTAAACGATTAAAACAAAGCCTTCTTTATCATCATATGAATTAATAATGGCAAATCAGATGGCAGTGATGAAATGGTTTGGATCTCAAGGTGTATATTTATATATATATATATATATATATATATATATATATATATATATATATATATATAATAACCAATCCAAAGATAAGTTGATATGTTCCAGCTCATCCATCAGAGCGGAAACACATAACGCGTTTGCCTAGTTTAAGAAATTAGGAATCTCACCATTGTTCCCCCTTAAATGAAAGACTTGGTTTCACATATAATCGTACGGCTTTGACCATCACAAATTCGTAGCGCTGTCTATTAATCAAGACACTCTATATTATTGGAGACTTTTAAATAATGTCGGGGCTCAGCATTCCGAAGCCCACCAGATCAGGGACCACAAACAAAACAATGAGGCGCACTATACGTGGCACCTTTTTCCGATACACCTTACAAGGTGCAGTATATCAAAGAAAACAATAGGCTTCTGTCACGTAACAAATGACAAGTAATCATTACTGTTGTGTCCGCGATATGCCGCCAGGGGGCAGCATAGATCAGCTCCATCTGAGCTGGTAACTAGCATTAGATCGTCACTTGTGTATCAGACTTGGATCAGTAAAGTCATGTAATAACTTCATACACTCTATTATATTAACCTGCTCGTGTTCCCTTGTCCATCCTAATCGGGTATTCAACAATATTGGCGACGAGGAAAAGAACGAAAAACGAAGATGAGTATTGATGGTAGAGAAGAAAGAGAGGCAGCGGCGCACGTTTGTAGGCCTACAAATACGACGGCATTCGGGGTGTTACGCGAATTTGTTATTGGGCCGGCCACATCATGGGCTTCGTATGTCGAACGGATGACTTACTATATCGAAGCAAACGGAATTGTAGATGACAAGAAGAAGAAAGCTATATTTTTAACAGCAGTAGGTGAGACCACATACAACACATTACGGAATCTGGCAAGACCGAGAGTTACAGGTGAGCTTGAATTTAAAGAAATAATACAGCTACTGGACTCTCATTTTACGCCAGCCCCTAATGAAATTGTTGCAAGATGCAAGTTTAATCGCTGCGTTCAACAGCAAGGCGAGGGCATGGCTGATTTTATCGCTGGGTTAAGAGGCTTATCAGAGCATTGCAATTTTTTGGAATTGGACAACATGCTACGAGACCGATTAGTTTGTGGAGTGATGGATGAGAGGCTGATGCGACGTTTGTTTCAAGAAACGACCTTGACCTTCAACACGGCTGAAGGACTAGCTTTAGCAGCAGAAGCGGCAGGAAGGAATGTGACAAATGTTAGAGAAACTTCAATGGTGATGCCACCATCTGAGTTACACAAAATGGCGGCTAGACCAGTTGAGGGAAATCGAATCCAAGGGTCATCACAATGCTACAGATGTGGGGATAACGCCCACCGCGCAGACACCTGTGTATATAAGAAAACGATTTGCCGTTTTTGCAGGAAGATAGGTCACATCGAGAGAGTTTGTATGTCAAAGGAGAAGAGTCAAGGCCAACCAAGCAAAGGGAAGGCTAGGTCCAGTTCTGGGACTAATCACAACATTAAGATTAACAGAGAAGAGAACATTCATGTGGATTCTGGGGGTGAACCAGAAAGTAGTAATCATGTAGTGGAATATACCATTTATTCAACTGATGTTGCAGCTGATGGAAAAATTACAGGGACCACGCCATTCTATATACACCTTGCGGTGGATGATCAAGACCTATCACTAGAAGTAGACTCGGGGGGCAGCGCGGACCATAATCAGCGAGGAAACCTACAGCCGATTGTGGCCAAAGAAACCTAAGCTAACTCCAGAAAATATAGTGCTGCAGACATGGTCGAAACAACGGCTACCGGTACTAGGATCGAAGGAGGTTGAGGTCGACTACAATGGGAGCCGACACAGGCTTACACTGCTTGTGGCACAGGGCCGGGGGCCAAGTTTACTGGGGCGCGGTTGGTTCCGAACACTAGGGATCAAGTTGGAGGGAGTCCACAATCAACAGGTGCTGATGAATAAATCACAACCAGATCTGGTAAGCGAATTCAAGGATATTTTTGCAGAAGGAGGAATTGGGACCTACAAGGGCCCATTAGTTTCCATAGAGGTTGACCCTAATTTTCCACCTGTGTTTCGCAAGAGTAGATCTGTACCTCTCGCTTTAAGACCCATGGTTAACAGCGAGTTAGAGAGACTCATAGACCTGGGAGTCTTGGAACCGACCACACATTCAAAGTGGACCACGCCCATTGTACCGATTTTGAAGACGGATGGGTCACTGAGGCTCTGTGGGGATTATAAGTGCACAGTAAACCTGGCAATATATACAGACACATACCCTCTACCAACTGCCAACGAATCGTTCGCATTTTTGGCAGGAGGTCACATGTTTACAAAGTTGGACCTGGAGCAGGCATATACCCAACTCAAGGTAGATGAAAATTCGGCTAGGTTACTAACAATAAACACGCCGAAGGGATTGCTGAAGGTGAATAGGTTACCTTTTGGAGTAGCATCTGCTCCCGGACTTTTCCAACGGTTAATGGAGTCATTGTTAGCAGGTCTACCTGGGATCGCTATTTTGTTCGACGACATCCTAATAACCGGGAAAGACGAGGTAGAACACTGGGAACGAGTACGAGAGGTCCCAAGAAGGTTCCAGGGTGCAGGCCTCCGCTTAAAGAGGAGGAAATGTGTATTTGCGGCCAAGTCTGTCGAGTTCTTGGGTTATAGAGTGGATGCAACTGGGATTCATCCAACTCAAGGAAATGTTGCTGCCATACATGGAGCACCAGCTCCCACCAACAAGAAAGAGCTACAAGGATTTTTAGGCCTGCTTAATTTTTATGAACGTTTTCTTAAAGATAAAGCAACTGTATTGAAACCCCTGCACCGGCTGCTGGACAAGGGAAGACCATGGGAATGGTCACCAATTCACCAACAGGGATTCGAAGAGGCGAAGAGGTTATTGCAGTCGGACCGAGTATTAGTCCACTACGACACCACTAAACCGCTCTCGTTGGTGTGTGATGCTTCGCCATACGGCATTGGGGCAGTGCTGCAGCACTTCATGGATGATGGACTGAAAGGCCAGTGGGGTTTGGATCAAGGCCACTTCAGAAACAGGAACGTGATTATGCCCAAATAGATAGGGAAGCCCTAGCAATCATTTTTGCAATATGCAAGTTTCGAGATTCCTTATATGGTCGAAAATTTGTTATATATACAGACCACAAGCCTCTGTTGGGCCTGTTTCATCCCCATAAACAGACGCCTGCAATTATGTCGCCTAGAATGTTGAGATGGGGTACCCTTTTGAATTCATATAACTATGAACTGGAATATCGACAAGGCTGCAACATGGGGAATGCTGACGGATTAAGCCGTTTGCCAGTAGTATCTGCAAGGGAAGTAGAGCCACCGTCACCAGCCGACATATTCTTACTCGAGTCACCAGGGAAGGCCCCTATCACCGCTCGTGAGATTGCAGTCGAAACATCGAAAGATAAACTTCTTGCTAGAGTTTACCGATGGGTGATGCAAGGATGGCCGGCAAAGGTGGAAAACAATTTTCAGCCTTTCCATCAGCGGCGCACGGAATTAACTACACACAAAGGGTGCTCGCTGTGGGGACATAGAGTCATCATTCCGGACATTCAGAGGGTAGCAATAATGGAGACACTGCATTCGACACATCAAGGTATAGTCCAGTCTAAGGCAATTGCACGAAGCTACTTTTGGTGGCCAAAAGTAGATCAGGAAATTGAAGAGGCAGTTAAACGCTGTCCGTCATGCCAATCTGTACAGAACAACCCGCCTAAGGCACCACTGCGATCGTGGGAAATGCCAAGTAATCCATGGTCACGGTTACACGTGGATTTTGCAGGACCCTATCATGGAAAGCTGTTTTTCATAGTGGTGGACGCATATTCAGGATGGCCGGAGGTAGTCATGGTACCAAACATGACTTCAGCCACAATTATCAAGAACCTGCGCTGCATGTTTGCGGTACATGGGTTGCCTGACGTCATCGTGTCTGACAACCAGACATCCCTTGTGTCAGAGGACCTATCATTTTTCATGAAAAAAAACGCAATACTGTTGAAGCATTCGGCTCCATACCATCCCAGCACCAATGGGACGGCAGAACGAATGGTGCAAACATTGAAGAAACTACTGCAAAAAATGGTGAAGGATGACTGGGATGCACGATTAGCTCGGACCCTCTTCACGTTACGTACTACACCACGAGCCTCAACCGGCAAGAGCCCGGCAGAAATGCTAATGAACCGGAAACTCCGAACCGTGTGGAGCCGTCTCCACCCCGACTTCGTTCCACAACAAGAGCAACCTGCGACAGGGTGACCTAGGGAATTCAAAGAGGGAGACCCAGTGGGCGCAAGAAACTACGTTCCGGGGGGCCCCAAATGGTTACCGGGAACCATTACGCATGTCTTGGGCCCATTATCATATAAGCTTATCACAGAAGAAGGCATGGAGATAAAACGGCACATAGACCAGCTTATCAGCCGACTGCCAAACACCAGTGAAGGTGAGCAGCCACATCACCAGCATCCACTCGAGCAGCACCTCGAGGGAAATATCCATCCAGGCGGGAGGATCACGACACCCGATTCTCCGAGACAACCTGTTCCGTATGAATCATCACCAGCAGTGACATCCCCGGAACCACGCCTAGGGTCAAGATGTTCTCCTACCCAGACCGAGTCGACATCGCCGAACCCATTGGCAGACAAACAACCAAGCTGTGGAGAACCAGCTACACCGGACGTTCGACGATCATCCAGGGTACGAGCCAGACCAAGATATCTGGATGATTTTGATCAAGAGTAGGCGTATCAGATTTGCTATCATCAAATTATTCAATTATGGTATTTGTAATAATGTGAAACATAGATTATTTTGTTATTTTTTACTTGTTAGGACTGGTATAGGAAAGTTATAGTATTAGATGTCATATGTGTTTGCCATCTTGAGAGGGAGGACTGTTGTGTCCGCGATATGCCGCCAGAGGGCAGCATAGATCAGCTCCATCTGAGCTGGTAACTAGCATTAGATCGTCACTTGTGTATCAGACTTGGACCAGTAAAGTCATCTAATAACTTCATACACTCTATTATATTAACCTGCTCGTGTTCCCTTGTCCATCCTAATCGGGTATTCAACAATTACCATAGCAACACAGCGAACTGGTGGACTAGAAAATATTCTGATTGGTCAATTCCAACTGGTGGACATTGTTGTCTGTCAAAACCAACAATGAGTTACGTCACTTGACTTAAGCTTATACGTGGTCTCAACAGCAGCATAGAGAATAATAATCCTTTTGAATTCTAGGGGAACTCATTGTGAGTTGAGCGAGATATTTGGATCAAATATATACGCGAAATTATCTAGTAATCTACACACTTTGGTTTTGATACTAACCCAATTATCATATCTTGTCGAACATTTCCGTCATTGTTGTCTCTTGGAACATGAAAAAAAACTTTTCCGGATGAAAATAATGGCCCCTTCTATTCTTAAGGAGTTTGTTGAAAATTTCAATCCATACAATTTCTCCAAATCTACTACGTCTGTAATTGAACAAAACTATTCAATTTCGAGTCAGATGACGAGTATCGCCAAGACAAATTTTCACGTGTATCTGTTTTGTGTTGGGTTCTGTAAAGTGTGTACAAAGAAGCAAAACAAAGATACAGAGAAAGACATACATTCAATTTATACTGAATGGAAGATGATTCAATTTCTCTCATCTGATCTCCTTCTAGCTTACTCACCCAAGTTTCGGACGCCCGATGATCGATTTCTCTACATTTTCCAATGCATCCACTTTCTCTACCTTCCCATCCAGAAAGAGAGTGTCGACGACGTACGTTGTCGAAACTTCTTCGCTGACTTGGACTGCTCTCGACGTGGCGTTGAAGCATTCGCCCGTGATGTCCAGCAAGATGGTCTGTTCACCAGCGTCGACTATCAAGTCTCGCAGTTGCCAGATGCCCTGGGGTTCGACTTCCGACCACACCCTCGTGTCGGTGAGACCGATACACGGTGCGTCGGATCTCACGGTCAGGTTACAACTCAGGCCGTTGAATAGGCGCAGTTGAGCGCTGCCTTTGCCGGGTACGTTAGCGTAGGTGGCCTGGAAATCAGGGAATAGAGTCATGTCGGGTGTTGATGACGTTGACGATAATAGTATCCAATGAATTATCCAAGAAAGACTCAAGTGTGGACAAACATAGGCTCATGATGTATAAGAAAGAACCGCAATATGCGATGTCACGGTTTTATAACAACCTACCAATATACATCAAGTCGATATCCAGCATACCTACGTTTAAATCCAGAGTTAAGAAACTGTTATGTGGAAATACTATTCACTCTGCTGACGATTTTTTAGCTTTCAGCTGATCTTGAACATTGCTTATTATATGTATATTGGTAATTCATGACTTATATCATACTGTTCGTACAGTCTACGATAATAAAAATCATTATCACCATTATTATCATCATCATTATTATTATCCAAGAGACTACGATATTATTAATCCTTCACAATTTGGTTTTCAGAAAGGGAGGAGTACGGTTGATTTACTTTCATTATCCTCTGATTATGTTAATTGTAGGCCTAATTCCGATATACATGTAACAGCACTTTTTATCGATTTTTCCAAAGCATTCGACACTCTAAATCACACAAAATTAACTTTAACTTTGCAACACGTAAGAATGAGAGGATATTTGCTCTCTTAGTTCCAAAATTATTTAGAAAATCGTCAAATGGTAGTTAAAGTGGGAAACATTGTCAGTTTCTATGACAACATTGTTAAGGTACGTTCATAGAGCCACGGCAACACGAATTTGCCGTGCCGTCGAAATGAATGAGCCAATCACAGACTTGCCGGGCTTGTCGTTCACTGTGACCTTGAAAGTTGAATGAAGTTGAACATTTTGCCGGACGACAAACTTGCCGTGATGACGTAGACGACTTCACGACCACGTTTATACTCGAACTATGTGTTCTGCGTACGAACTATCGACTGTCAAACTCGATCACTATCGACGTTGCCATGGTTATCGCATCGGATCGATATATAATTGCCTTGAGTCGGCGATGGTTTGCCGTGGTAGTATGAACGGTACAAATCATTTGACGTCCAACGGCGCCCGACAAGATTGCCGGCCGGCAAAAATGCCGTGGCTCTATGAACCTACCTTTACTGGGGTTCCCCAAGGTTCTATTCTGGGACCTATATTGTACTTGTTATACACTAATGTTTTATCCGATCATGTTATAAATAATAAAATATATTTAAATGCAGATGATACCCTTATAATCAGTGCCCATAGAGACCAGTCCTAACTACAGCTGCTCATAATTTACAAACCAATTTTACAAATATTCTCAATGATACTCATGATTCAGATTTGGTGATAAATTCAAGTAAAACTAAAATAATACATTTCTGCACTTCATTGAACAGACAGAGAAATACCTTTTTTGAAATCATATTTCACGACTATGATTGCCTCCATAGTATGAGTAGAGGAGATGTATGCTCAGGCTGTCAAACAAAACTTGATGTAGTAAATGAACACGTCTATCTCGGACATACAATTGATAGTTCTTTTTCTTGGAGACCCCATATCGATATTATTTGTGATGAATTAGGATCTTGTGCTTATAATATATATATACTCAAACATATTGTTCCCATCTCCCTTCTTAGAACAGTATATTTTGCTTTGACTGAATCAGTAGTTAATCATGGTATTCTGGCTTAGGGCAATGCATCCATCTCTCATCTTCAAAACTTGACATCTATTCAAAATAGGATTATTGCAAATATAATACCCTATCATTCAATAGCAATTCCTCATCCAGATAGTGAGAGTTGATATCAAATTTTGAATATTCTGTCAATGGAAAAATTATTCAATTACCGATTCATACTCAAGTATTACTACAATAACTCATGTGAAATACCCAACGAATGTAATCGTAACACAAGACTCGGAACGTTCGAGTTATACAAAATTCCTGCCTATAATAACAAACATGGGAAACGGCGTTTAGAGTATGCGATACCTATATTATTCAACGAAATACCTCTCGGTCTGAGAAAGTTAGAAAAATATCAACATGCTAAAACAGAAATCAGGAAATGGTTAATTTATTATACTAATTTTGAAAATGATTGATCCAATTGTGCAGTGGGATACACTTATCAGATATTATTTGAATTATTCTTGTGCATCAACTTTTTATGTCTTTAGCTGCGTGGATATAATTTGTATTCTTGATGTATAATGATATATTAATTTTTCAATTTCATGTCTACATATATATATTTATATATATATATATATATATATATATATATATATATATATTTATATATATATATATATATATATTTATATATATATATATATATATATTTATATATATATATATATATATATATATATATATATATATATATATATATATATATATATATATATATATATATATATATATATATATATATATATATATATATATATATATATATATATATATATATATATATATATATATAGAGAGAGAGAGAGAGAGAGAAATATATATATATATATATATATATATATATATATATATATATATATATATATATGAATATATCATATATATATATATACATATATTCGATTTTGTATTCCTTTACTATTGAAAAGTTTTCATTTATTTTTTCCTTGTATAATTTGAGAGTTGTGAGAACAGAAATAGATGATAGACACATTTTGTATTTCAAGTAGGCCTAACCCTTGATTCATAAGACAGTGAAAAAAAGTTACAAAGTCACAGTGAACTTGTTTCATTGTTTCATGATATAAACCCGATTTTTGTCCAAGCTATTAATTTCATTTCTCATCCCACAGATAAGCCTTTCTGGCTTTTTGGAAGAGCGTACTGATTAATCTTGTATGTATGTATCATTTAAATCCAATATGAAAAAATAAAAACAATTATTATCATCATTATTATTATTTGCCGAATTTTTTTCGAAATTTCCATCGCATATGGTCATGTGATGCTACATACAGCTCGAAGGTTGTACTTGAATTGAATGAGAGGGGACGTCCATAAATTACGTCACAGCTTAGGGGGAGGTGGGTTGTCAAGATTTTGGGTCAAGGGGGGTAGGGGGAGAGGCAACTGTGTGACGTATCATTATTTTTCTATGTATTTGGTGCCATTCTTAGAGATTCTTAGGCCTATATCTATATCCACCCTAGAAACAGCAGATGCATATCAAATAATTGTTAAGTTTGACTACTTAATAAGCAAACATTAAGAAATGAATATTTTGATTTTATTACTTTATTGTACCTTTGCCGCCTATTAATTTCAAATTTTCTGTTAGAGGGGCGGTATGAGAATTTGTGACGTATATTTAGGGGGGGTTGGGGGAGTGATAGGTTTTGTGACCAACTGTGACATGGGAAGGAGGTGGGGTTCAAAGTGGCCTAAAAAAGTGTGAAATAATTCATAGACGTCCCCAAAGGCTACCTCGACTTGCGTCTCGACCACGGCCGACGCGACGAATGCCAACGCCGCCAGAAAACCGCCTGTCGACATCTTCTGCAGCGGCGTCTTCAGCATGTTGAACTTGCCGCACAGGGGGTAGATGACCAGGTCGAAGATCGGGATGAAGAGAAGAATCAGAAACGGATTGAAGACTTGCATTTGTTCCGGTTCAATTTCAACTTTGCCATTGAAAAGTAGGCCGTTCATCGCCTGGGCTTGGAACGTCCATCGTGAACCCTGGATGGATGTTTTCAATCACGTCAAGATCTTATATTGCCAAGCCTCCATATCCAGGCAATCTGTGTTTACCCACATTAACTATGATCTATTCAGACAAAATAGCCACCTCCATAATACCAGGGGAGTTGAGCATTTACCACAAGAGTTTTGCCGACTAAAGTCAACATCCAATGAAGTGATGCAAGCTGACAGGCGATTTTTAAATAAACTTCCAATTGAATTGCAAAACAAAGATATAAAGCATTTTAAATTTGCTCTAGAAATCCATCTTGACCAACTCATTGTTTAGTATAAAATAATTCCTTGGTTTAATGCATTCACTTTTCTAAATCTTTTTTCATTTCTTTTAAGCACATTTTTAATTGTTTAAATGTTGAAACTCTATATTATATTTTACTATGTTCTGACTCTCACACATTTTGTATGTTGAATGACCCTGGTTCATTAGACAAGCTTTAGCGAGGATTCAATTTGACATACTGAAAAAAATTGGTGTTCGTTTTTATGTTTTTTTTAATGTTTTTTTTCGGTTCTCCACAGGTCAAACGGCTACAGCTATCAACCTCAAACTTTTTTCATTATGGTTCCTCATCTAACTTAGATCTGTATAGTTTTGTGGCATTATCGTATGATAACTTTTTTTTATGAATTTTAGAAATTTCAAAAATACCCATTAGAATAACACGTCGGAAAAAGAAGAAAATATTTTTATTTTCCCAAAAAAATGAAATTTTGTGTGAAGTTGAGTTCCATTACGATACACATTTCTGAAAACTTTCAGCTTGATCGGGTGAGCCATTTCGAAAAAAAATCATAAAATGTGCTAAATTGGTACCACTCGAAGCAGTTTTTACCCATTTCCAACTGGAATGTCACCCAATTGGAGAATGTAGGCAAAAGTTTGGCAAAAAAGTCGACATGCTATTACTATCCGCTCGTCTAACAACGCATATACGGCGTTTTCCCAGTTCTAGTTCAATTCAGGCGGTAGAGTGATTATTAGCATCGTATTATTTGGCATGCATATACAATAGTAATAAATATTTGAAAAGTACTGATTTGGAGGTGATATTTCGACATAACCCTACTTTTTGCTTGAGCGAGGAAATTCAACCGCGGCGTTTTATTTCCAGAGTTGAATTTATTTTATCTCTCGCGGCAGCGAGCAACAGGTTCTAGCGGCAGAATTAATCTATACGGCTTTCTGATTAGCCAGAAAAAACGCCTGCTACCTGCGCCAGCCATGAAAACGGATCATTAGGCGTATGACTAGCGTGCTGAGGACCCTTACCTAATACATTTCGTACTAATGTTAGCTAGCTCCAGGGGTCCAAGACTTTGATTGGTCAATATCTCCCAGTGGAGTTACCTGTCATGGCAACGTGTCTGGTCTCCGTGTATTTCCATTGTTGTTAGCACAAAATACTAGCCCTGTTTATGAGGTGGGCTACGAAATGTGATGAATTATTCAGTCCAAGTGACCGTGAATTTGTTTTCATGATATATTGTCATTGTTGGTAGCTTTTTTAGTGAACATCAACCAATGGGTGTGCTAGTCTCTTGGAGCTAGCTGGCACTAGCACGAAATTTATCAAATATAATATATTTATAATTTATTAAAATACATCCCGTGCTAGTGCCAGCTAGCTCCAAGAGGCTAGGACTTTGATTAGTTAATATTTTCTGAGAGAGCTACCTGTCATGGCAACGTGTATGATTAGACGAGCTTTAGCAAGGATTCAATTTGATATACTGAAAAAAATTGGTGTTCGTTTTTATGTTTTTTTTTTTTCGGTTCTCCACAGGCCAAACGGCTACAGCTATCAACTTCAAACTTTTTTCAATTATGGTTCCACATCTAACTTAGATCTGTATAGTTTTGTGGCAATATCGGATGTTAACTTTTTCTTTATGAATTTTAGAAATTTCAAAAATACTCATTAGAATAACACAAAGGAAAAAAAAGGAATATTTTATTTAAAAAAAAAATGAAATCCTGGGTGGAGTTGGGTTACCTTTCGATACACATTTCAATAAGCTTTCAGCTTGATCGGGTAAAACATTTTGAAGAAAAACCATAAAATGTGCTGAATTGGTACCACTCGAAGCAGTTTTTACTTATTTCTGGATTAAATCTCACCCAATTGGCGAATGTAGGCAAATGTTTGGCTATAAAAGTCGACATACTATTACTATCCGCTCGTCCAACAACGCATATATGGCGTTTTCCCAGTCTATGTGTATTTCCATTGTTGTTAGCACAAAATCCAAGCCCTACTTGTGAGGTGGGATTCGGAATGTGATGGAATTATTCAGTCTAAGAGACCGTGAATTTGTTTTTAGACGAGCTTTAGCAAGGATTCAATTTGATATAATGAAAAAAATTGGTATTCGTTTTTTTTTTTTTTTAATGTTTTTTTGTCAGTTCTCCACAGATCAAACGGCTATAGCTATCAACGTCAAAATTTTTCGTCAAGGTTCCTCATCTAACTCAGATCTGTATAGTTTTGTGGCATTATCGGGTCGTAACTCTTATTTTTATGAATTTTATTAGACGAGCTTTAGCGAGGATTCAATTTGACATACTGAAAAAAATTGGTGTTCGTTTTTATGTTTTTTTTGTCGTTTTTTTATGTTTATTTGTCGGATCTCCACACGTCAAACGGCTACAGCTATCAACTTCAAACTTTTTTTCATTATGGTTCCTCATCTAGCTTGGATCTGTATAGTTTTGTGGCATTATCGGGTGGTAACTTTCATTTTTATGAATTTTAGAAATTTCAAAAATACCCGTTAGAATAACACGGCGAAAAAAAAATTAAGAATTTTCATTTTCCAAAAAATTGAAATTTTGTGTGAAGTTTTTCATGAATTTTATGAATTTCAGAAATACTCTTTAGAAGAACACGGCGGGAAAATAATGAAAATAATAATATTCATATTTGAAAAAAAATGAAACTTTGTGTGAAGTTGAATTTTATTCTGATACACATTTCTGGAAATTCTCAGTTTGATCGGGTCAGCCATTTTGAAGAAAAAACATGGAATGTGCTAAATTGGTACCACTCGAAGCAGTTTTTACCCATTTATAACTTAAATGTCACCCAATTGGCAAATTTAGGCAAAAGTTTGGCAAAGAAGTCGACACACTATTACTTTCCGCTCGTCCAACAACGCGTATATAGCGTTTTCCTAGTATAATATATTGTCATTATAGGTAGCCTTTTTAGTGAACATTAACCAATCAAAGTCCTAGCCTTTTGGAGCTAGCTAGCACCAGCAGTGCATGTTTTAAGTAAGTGTCCTGGCGGGCAGGGTTCGATTCCCACTTCTACCTTTTTTTAACGTTCTAAATACTAGGAAAACGCCATATATGCGTTATTAGACGAGCGTATTGTGAGTGTATGTCAATTTTTTTGCCAAACTTTTGTTTGCCCACATTCGCCAATTGGGTGACATTCAAGTTATAAATGCGTAAAAACTGCTGCGAGTGGTACCAATTTAGCACATTTTATGTTTTTTCTTCAAAATTGTTGACCCGATCAAGCTGAGAATTTCCAGAAATGTGTATCAAGATGTAATTCAACTTCACACAAAATTTCATTTTTTTTAAATTAAGTGTTCTTGATTTTTTCCGCCGTGTTATTCTAACTAGGAAAACGCGGGATGCGCGTTGTTAGACGAGCTTAGGGGTATAGAAATCTAGAATGAAAAATAATTTGTCAACCCAATCTACATCTACAGACCTTGGATCACTCCAAACGTTCAAAAACCTTACGAGAATCAGTTATGTCACGGCCTTCCTCTTCATTCATTTCAATCGTTTTGAATTAATTGGTGACACTTGTTGCTATAGATTTAATTGGTTCCCGTAATAGCCTAAATTGATGGGAAAATGCTTTATAAATGCGTTTCCTTCGTTATTTCTCATCCGATTGATGCGAAAAATCTCTCAAAATGTGCTTAATAGTTTCCTTTATATTCGGCGAAAATTTGAGAGGTCTCGAAAAATTTTGATTTTTCAAGTATCTTCCTCCGGGTTATTCTAATGGGGATTTTTGAAATTTCTAAAATTCATAAAAAAAAAGTTACCTCCCGATAATGCCACAAAACTATACAGATCCAAGTTAGATGAGGAACCATGACGAAAAAAAGTTTGAAGTTGATAGCTGTAGCCGTTTGACCTGTGGAGAACCGACAAAAAAACATAAAAAAAAACATAAAAACGAACACCAATTTTTTTAAGTATGTCAAATTGAATCCTCGCTAAAGCTCGTCTGATGAGTATTTTTGAAATTTCCAAAATTCATAAAAATGAAAGTTATCACCCGATAATGCCACAAAAGTATACACATCTAAGCTAGATGAGAAACCATGATGAGAAAAAGTTTGAAGTTAATAGCTGTAGCCGTTTGACCTGTGGAGAACCGTCAAAAGAACATGAAACAAAATAGATAAATAAAAACGAACAACATTTTTTTCAGTATGTCAAATTGAATCCTCGCTGATGCTCGTCTAATTATATCAATGTTCTTGGCTAAAGGTTGTGGGTCGGGATATATATTTTTTTATTCACGGATATTTTTTAGCGACCGATACTGGAAACCGATTATAGCAAATTGCACAGGCCCACCAAGACACGACCGAACCCGCGCTGAAATTGTCTTCTAGTAGGGTGCGTCTGGTGTCACGCGTGAAACGTTAACGAAGGGCCGACGTGCAGTCGTATGGTCATCCGAATATTTTGTCGGGAATTATCGACTTTATGTTAAATCAAACGTTCAAAGATAGAAAAAATCACCTGACCCATAAGCTGTCGTGAAAGGCTTCAGTATAATATTTTAAGCCCCCAAAGAAGTTGCGCTGACAGTTTTCGAACTGAGACTTTCCAGCATTGAGAATAGCCGTCTTATCCAATGAGTCACAAGGGTGCGAGTTGAATGCGCACTTCTTTCTATGATCGGAGTGAAAGGATCGTCTGGAATTGGGGTCTGTGTTAGCACCACCCATACCGTTCGACTTCTGAAACCAGTTTTACCCCTCCTAGTTAACGTTATCCACTGAAAGTGGTAGCTAGCCAGGCCTGGGGCGTTATTTCAAGTGACAGTCGCAGTAAAGGTCCTGACCTGTTGGAGCCAGCTGGGCCCAGGACGTTACTTCAAGTGACAGTCGGTGTAAGTGCACAGATGTGCGCAGTTACCTGTTGGTCGTAGAGCGCCCAGAAGAACGGCATGGGCAAAAGCAGGTGAATGATATGCAGAACTTGTTTGCAGTCTTCAATGAACTGCACGTCGTAAGTGTCGTCCGAATAGTCGAGCCAGTGATCTTTCTTGGGGTCTTCTTTGTTGCGTCTCCATTTGTTGGCGACGGCGTGCTGTGCGAATATTACAAATTGAATATAGGCCTACTATATCAACAAATGTTTTACAAAATTTTATTCGACGAATATTCGAGGCGCATCCACGAAGTAAGTTTCCTTGAGGCCGTTTTCAGAAACAGGACAAAATTTCATGGACATATTTATTGCAACAGATGCAACAAGTATTCAGCTTTTCTAAACAGATTTTCCACCGAAATTGAGACATTTGTCTTACCGTGGGACCAACTTTTGTGTACCCGTGTCATATAGAAGTCTGCTACCTGGGATTGGAACCATTGTTCCATATAGCCATCTCTGCCTCTCAGTCATTCACAAACCGCTGATGCTGACCGGATAGGAATTTCTTGAGGTGTAAGAAAAAATGGAAGTCACTGGAAGCGAGGCCCGTGCTGTAGGGTGGATGATTGAACACCTCCCAGTTGAACTCCTGCATGAATTTGCTGTCCGTCGAGCCGTGCGAAGCCTAGCGTTATCCTGCAGGAGGACAATACGGTGACGGTGGCGCGGTATTGCAGCAAATGGAATAACGGCGAATGAATCGTGTAACTTGGTCTTTTTAAAAGTGAACACAAAAGTATATTTGCTATAAATAACAGCAAATGATTTTTTTGCCGTTATTCCAGTGGAATAATGGCAAATAAGAGTGTTTGCTGTTGTTCCAGTCAGATTTCTGCATTCAAATCCATTTGCCGTTTTTCTATGGAATAACAGCAAATAGCATTTTCCAAAATATTTCCCATTTTTTTTACCGTGATGAAAAGTAAAAGAAAAGAAAAGGAGCTCACTCAATTTCCACTTTTAATTTTCGGAAGGACGCCAAATAGGTATTTGCTATTATTCCAATCGGAATAGCAGCAAAATGAGTTTGCCATTATTCAAATGGAACAACAGCAAATGAACTTTTGACGTTATTCCAGTTCTTTGATTGACAATTTGTATTAGGACCCAAAATTATATTTGCTGTTATTCCAATTGGAATAACAACATAAGAAGATTTGACGTTATTCCAGTGGAACTACAGCAGACTAACTTTCGCCATTATTCCAGTTTAAAAAACGTCGATATTTGTATTTGTTATTCCAATTGGAATAACAGCAAACAACGATTTGCCGTTCTTCCAGTGGAATGATAGCAAATAAACGTTTGCCATTATTCCAGTTTCAAGTTTTAATATAAGAGCAAAACTGCCGGTGTTTGCATAAGCATTCGGGCTAGAGGAGACGGCCTGAGAGTCCGAGCGTGGCTCATGAGGTGATGGAACTGCCGGTGATAGCACAAGGCCGCCGCACTCCCTGTGTAACTCAAACCTGAGTCGACGTGACTGTCGAACTCGTTTTGCCAAGTCGGTGGTCTAACCCTAAACCCAAGTTCTTAGGTTTGGGTCACATGATAACTTGTGCTATTTTTTTTCAACTCATCTGTCAGGTCGGGGTAGGATATAAAGTCAACTCATAGGCTTTGAACTAGGCTTTTTCAGAAACATGTAAATCGAGTTGAGGTAACCCAAACTCAAGTTCTTGGGTTTGGGTTACGTGTCAAAGGATATGATAGCCGGCCACCATCATCAAGGACTTGGCCTGAATCCCGAGCTCGCGGGCCAGGGCTAGAGTCCGAGCTTGGCTCATGAGGACTGGTGACGAAACTGCCGGTGTCACAAGGCAGCCAGGCAAAAAGGAGATAGTATGAATCCTGAGGTGAGCCAGAGTTCGAACGTGGCTCTTGAGGTCACGAAACTGCCTTATACCAATTGGAATAACAGCAAATACAAATATCAATTTTTTTAATACTGGAAAAATGGCAAAAGTTAGTTTGCTGTTGTTCCACTGGAATAACGTCAATGCTTCTTCTGCTATTATTCCAATTGGAATAACAGCGAACGCAAAGATCAACTTTTTCAAAACTGAAATAACGGCAAAAGTTTCTTTGCTGTTGTTCCACTGGAATAACGTCAAAGCTTCTTCTGCTGTTATTCCAATTGGAATAACAGCAAATACAATTTGGGTCTCAATACAAATTGTCAATCAGAGAAACTGGAATGACGTCAAAAGTTAATTTGCTGTTGTTCCACTAGAATGATGGCAAACTTTGTTGCTGTTATTCCGATTGGAATGATAGCAAATACCTATTTGACGTAGGCCCACTTCCGGGAATCAGAAGTAGAAATTAAATGAGCTACTTTTATTTTACTCTTCATAACGGTAAAAGAAAGATGCGATATATTTAGGAAAATTCTATTTGCTGTTATTTCATGGAATAACGACAAATGGATTTATATGCGGAACATCTGACAGGAACAACAGCAAACACTCTTATTTGGTGTTATTACACTGGAATAATGGCACAAAAATCATCTTCTGTTATTCCTTGGAATAACAGCAAATTTACTTTTTCGTTCACTTTTGAAAAGACCAAGTTACACGATTTATTTGCTGCTATTCCATCTCCCCGACAATACCGTCACCAAACATCCCGCGCCGTTTGTTCTGAACGGTACGTCGCAATTGGCCCCCCTAAACGCTGTCACACAATTGTTCCAATCCCAGGCGGCAGACTTCTACGACATGAGTATACAAAAGTTGGTCCCACGGTAAGACAAATGTCTTAATTTCGGTGGAAAATAAGTTGAAAAAAAGCTGAACACTTGCTGCATCCGCAGTGCGATTCCCGTTCTCCAATCCTCAACTTAACAATCTGTAACTACTGATTTAAAGATCTGTATAAGTCACTAAAGATTGGTAATTGGACGAGCTTTAGCAAGGATTCAATTTGACTTACTGAAAAAAATTGGTTTTCGTTTTTATGTTGTTTTTTTTCGTTTTTTTTTATGTTATTTTGTCGGTTCTCCACAGGTCAAACGGCAACAGCTATCGACTGCAAACTTTCTTGTTATGGTTCCTCATCTAACTTGGATCTGTATAGTTTTGTGGCATTATCGGATGGTAAATTTTTTTTTAATGAATTTTAGAAATTTCAAAAATACCCATGAGAATAACACAGCGGAAAAAAATATTTTCATTCTCAAAAGAAATGAATTTTGTGTGAAGTTGAGTTACATTCTGATACACATTTCTGAAAATTCTCAGATCGATCGGGTGAGCCATTTTGAAGAAAAACTATAAAATGTGCTGAATTACCACTCGAAGCAGTACCACTCGAAGCAGTTTTTTCCCATTTCTAACTCAAATTTGACCCAATTGGCGAATGCAGGTAAAAGTTTGACAAAAAAGTCGACATACTATTACTTTCCGCTCGTCTTACAACGTATATTTGGCGTTTTCCTAGTATCTGAAGTGTGATTCCCTTTCCACTTTTGAAGATTACGGTCTTCAGGGTGATAATTAATTGATATTTCCTTTTAGATCTATAAGACTCCTATCGTTATGTTTTTGAAGACTGAATAAAATGGCGTTCACCTAACTAGGAAAACGCTATATACGCGTTGTGAGTCAAGCGGAAAGTCGACTTCTTTGCCAAACTTTTGCCTACATTCATCAATTGGGTGGCATTTAAGTTATAAATGGGTAAAAACTGCTTCGAGTGGTACCAATTTAGCATATTTCATGTTTTTTCTACAAAATGGCTGAGCCGATCAAGGTGAGAATTTCCAGAAATGTGTATCAAGATGTAGTTCAACTTAACACAATTTTTTTTTTCAAATACAAATATTTTCATTTTTTTCTGCCGTTTTATTCTAATGTGTATATTTTTGAAATTTCTGAAATTCATAAAAATAATAGTTACCACCCGATAATACCACACAACTATACAGATCTGAGTTGGATGAGGAAACATGATGGACAAAAGTTTGAAGTTGGTAGCTGTAGCCGTTTGACCTGTGGAGAACCGACAAAAAACATGACAAAAATGAAAAAAAAAACATAAAAATGAACACCAATTTTTTTCAGTATGTCAAATTGAATCCTTGCTGAAGCTTGTCTGATAAATGGGTAAAAACTGCTTCGAGTGGTACCAATTTAGCACATTTTATGATCTTTCTTCAAAATGGCTGACCTGATCAAGCCGAGAATTTCCAGAAATGTGTATCAGAATGTGATTCAACATCACACAAAATTTCGTTCTTTCAGAAAATAAAATTATCTCCTTTTTTCACCGTGTTATTTTAATGGGTATTTTTGAAATTTCAAAAATTCATAAAAATAAAAGTTACCACCCGATAATGCCACAAAACTATAGACATCTAAGCTAGATGAGAAACCATGATGAGAAAAAGTTTGAAGTTAATAGCTGTAGCCGTTTGACCTGTGGAGAACCGACAAAAAACATAAAAAACAAGACAAAAAAAACATAGAAACGAATACCAATTTTTTTTCAGTATGTCAAATTGAATCCTCGCTGAAGCTCGTCTGATAATGTTAGATTGGAGAACGGGACTCGTTCTTCATAGGTATCCAGTCTTCAACTCTAACGATGTGAATTGTTATTAGTTGAAGATTATGTCAAGGATCGAGAACGGGAATCGCAGTGCTGTTGCAATAAACATTTCCATGACCTTGTGTTTCGTTTCTGAAAGCGGCCCTTGGGAAACTTACCTTGTGGACGGTATGTATACACGAGGTTGTAGTTGAATCACGCTCATCAATTGAGAAATGTGTTCATTTTATATGCTTATGTAAATGTTATCTCTGAAAAAAATTCAACATTTATATTTTCTCAATTTATCGTTCCAGCTTTCTTCTATTCACATCATTATTCTATTTGTTATATTCTAACCATAACGTTCCTGTATTTTAATCTATTCGATCTATCCCTGATTCAACATTCATCGAAACTAATATTTCTTATAGTGATCATCAAATTGTGTGTTCAGTATCCATCCATCTTGAAATGAGAAAAACTACCTCTGACAAATAACTATATTTTTAATTAGCTAATGCAGAACCTTTGCAGTGAATTGATATTGCATGATTAAAAATATTCAAAATAATTTTCTACCGTTTAACAGCAAAATTATTGAAAAGCTCTTGCAGGAATTTCACAGAAATGGTTGAAATCACTTGAAAATTGGCGAAGTTGATGTTAGTGGGCATGCCATCAGATAGTTATAATATTCATAAGTCTTGTCATTTAATTAATACTATAGGAAACGCGTTATGTGTTGCTGCGTTGATGGATGAGCTAGAACATAATATATCAACATATTTTTTGATTGGTTATATATATGTATTCACCTTGAGATCCAAACAATTCCGTCACTGCTCTCCTATTTCCTAATCAATTTCTATCCGAAACAAAAAGCAACAACAGAATGCGTCTCTAAATGCAATATGGCCAACAAATGGTTACAAAAAATATGACAACAATGCAATATTGTAATCAATTACTTTGTTGAAAATATATGTACGCTTCATTGTGTAACTTTTCGTAAGTTCCACGTTTAAACACGAACAGCGTAACTGCAACATTTTTTAGCGAATAATAATGAAGACGACCTTGTTTTAATCGTTTTCAAATATGTTCTATTTGGTTACACTTGCTGCTTACACTTGTGTATGCCAAGTTTCAACTGATTTTGAATTATTGTTCGACCTGTGGAGTGCGAAAAAAATAAGTCTTTTTTTTAGTATGGTGAAATCGAGTCTTCGCTACGCTCATCCAATTATATTGAAATACTCTGAGAATTTGAATTCTATCTAAACAAATATTCAGTAGACCTACCGTAAAGTGTGGTAACTTTGACCCACTGGTGCGACTTTGTCCTTTTGTTGGAGAAAGTTTCATACTTCTACAAATGAGATAGTTTTAATTTTATCGTATCTATTTTGATACGTATTTTGATTTCGATATGTATCTATTGATACACAAAAAAAAAATGGATACGATAAAATTAAACCTTTTTCATATGTAGCAGTTTGAAACTTTCTCCAAAAAAAGGACAGAGTCACACCAGTGGGTCAAAGTCACCCCACTTCACGGTAGCATAAAGGTATCATCTAGTCCGAGTCTAGTAGAAAATGGGTGATCCTTAACAGTTTTGAAATCATTATTGAAATAGCATGGTCTTGTCTTCTGACTTACGATTATTTCGTAGAACAGACCTTTTTCAGAATTTAATGAGCAAGCGCTCCCAGGCCGCCCAGCGGCCGAGATCGCTGGTATATTGCATTCTGGGAGTTTTAGTACTGTTGAAAAAGTCGGCCTGTTCATCCACAGGGTTGAAGGCAAAACACCGAGATATGTAACTTGCATTATCTCTCATTTTACTTTCTCTGACAGTGTGTAAATATCTCGTCATATAGTAAACATATAAATGTTGAAATTACTATCATATCATAAGTAAATACGTTCAAGCTGTAACGCACAATGATATAAATCATTCTTGCTGAATAGCATTGGCAGCATAAGACTTTCAACCGCAGGTAGGCTAATAACATCCCGTTCCAGCTCAAACGTCGTCGCTGGATGGCTTCTTTTTGAAAAGGGTGTATTGTCGAAGGGGAATCTCCCATCGATAACTTGTGTGTGAGTCTAGTGTATCCACTGCTTCATGACAGGCCCGGACTTGAGAATGCAGCGCCCCTAGGCTGAACCTAATTCAGCGCCCCTACACTTTCTTTCAAAATGTGCCTAGCTAGTGCCACGAATGTGAGAAATCTTTCTGTCAATGTGAAAAGCACGTGGATCGTCAACGTATTTCAGCTCATTACTCAACATTACTAATGATGATGTACTAATAAACGTAATATGTACAAGACAGGGTGCGACTCAACCAGAATCTAGTTCCAAAAATAAATACCAGGGCCGCGCTCAATATTTCAGTGAATCCAACAAGGGGTAGGGCTACATAGTCCCGCAAAGAAATTTTTTGACTTGGCATGTTCTTAGATTGTAATTTGTAAATTGTAGATATCGGCCCATGTTGTTGCAGTGTTATTGAGAGTAAGATTGATGAAAAAAAGAATATGATAAGAATAAGTTCGTTATACTTTTGGTTTCATTTTTACTTCGTGCTGCATTTTTTTTTTGATACGATTTTATTTTATCTGAAGCCAAAAGAAAAATGAAATAATTGAAGGGTGCATGCCTCTCACGCCCCTATAGGCTTCAGCCTTGCCAGCCTGTGCGTAAATCCGGGCCTGTATTCTGATGAAATATGATCTGTTGTTGTCAGTTTTTTCCAGATGGATGAATACAGCCTCATGCAAACCTGATTTAAATGTATTAACTACTGTAAGTCTATACTTACTGCCATACATTTACAAATCTTGACCGTGACGTTGCCTTCCGGGTCAGACATCTTGTACCATTTGTATCCCACAACGAATATAACTGCAAGTAAAATATATATATATCAGTCAAAATGGTTTGCCTGAATCCACGGACATTCTACCAACTTGAAACTCTTACCCTCGTATGTATATATTTAAGGGGGGACAACATTGAACATCTCAAGTTCTACATTTTACACCCGATCGAGTTGATTTTTTTATGGTGGTCTCACATTAGGCCTACCAACAAAAAAAATATTAAAAATTTGAAGTTGACATTTTTTCTTTTCCTTTTTTTCAATTATTAACCAAATATTTTCGATTGTCACGGAGACACTTTTTTCTAAAAAACGGCTTGAGATGAGTAGTTTTAAAAAATTGCATATGTCTTCTCGAAAGTGCATCCGACAAATTTATGCATTGGTTTCACATCGATTTCGTTTTTGTAGGAATGAAAAATTCATCTATTTCACACTTTGAAAAAAAAGTTTTTCAATATTTTTCTCATCCAGAAATTATTTCATGCATGCTATTTTCAAGATATTCTGTTGATAATGCATACATTTGTTTATTCTCCAGTTAAATAAAATATACCAAAAAATTGTGCGAATCCATCCAGCAGAAAAGATTTCATTTACTTCTCCATCCCAAAATACTTTGGGAAAAAAGATGACGAGAAAACAGCCATCAATCATTAAACTGTATTCCGTTCTGAAGCTAATTTGGTTCGACACTATATGGTTAAAAGTTCAATATAACATATACTACTGAACCAATTCACATTATTTCTTCAGTGCTCAAAAAGGGGACATGAAATAAATTGATCATATGAAAAGGTAAATTCCAACAAATGAACATATTTTTAGTGGTGTCCCCCCTTAGAAACAATAGAATTACTCGATGGAAATACGTGAAAAAAACAGCACCTCACGGAATCTAACCGCAGGTGTCCATATTATATAGCCACTTTCCAAAATAATTGAAACATGGCTAGAGTATTTTTTTATTGAATGATCAAATAGATTATAAGCGAATGCGAAGACCAACATCCCACTCTTATAGAGCTTTGCCTCTGTGCGTGTCTTTGTTTATAAGCACTGCACAGGTCGCACGGTTTGATTGATCGACATGAAACCTTTCCTGTACACAAAAACTTATTCCGCTTAGAACTAACTGTCTAACCTGTGGGTCACGCGGTTGGATCATTTCTAAGATATGTCATTTTAAAGTTTCTGAAAACTTGATAGAACTTCTAAAACTTGAAAGATTAGGCTGAGTGGGAAAATTCAAGAAATAAAATCTGAATGTGAAAACAATATAAATGTACAATATAAATATATGAAAATATATATACAATATAAATATATATATAAATATACAATATAAATAACAATATAATAATGATACACATAATAACAATTGTGTATGCAATTCGAATAAGCCATGTTGAAGATAATAGTTTAATACCGGTACATGTTTTTTTAAATCGACAAATAAATATAAATAAACCTACCAGCAGAACCAATTTGCTGAGATACACGGCTTTCTAGATTCGATATTTGAGGAATATCAAAGTCAAGGTGTGTGAAGTTCTCTATTATACTTCATATAAATACATCAGTCGCTCATCTTACAACGCATATGCTGCGTTTGCCTAGTTAGATCAATCCAAAAGTTATTGGGAACACAATTCTAAATTGGATTTATAGTGACCAAACTGACCTGACATAACCCAACTCGACCTGACCCAACAACAAAGCCGCTGACCTCTACCAATGTTTCAATTACTAAAGGAAAACGCGGGGTTTCCGTTGTGAGATAAGCTTAGAAGTATAGCCATCTCGAATGAAGAATACATTGTCAGATCAATCTACATCTACGGACCTCGGATTACTTCAAACGTTCAAAAAACCTACCAGAATCGATTATGTCACGGCCTTCCTGTTTCATTCATCATTTCAATAGTTTTAAAATAATTGGTGACACTTGTTGCTGTGGATTTGATTGATAAAATGCGTTTGAAATGCGTTTTCTTCGTTATTTCACATCCGAAAAAATCTCTGAAAATGTATATAGTATTTTTTTCCATATTCGGTGAAAATTTGAGATTTTCTGAAGAGTTCAAGAATTTCAAGTATTTTTCCTCCGGGCTATTCTTATGGGAATTTTTCAAACTTTCCGATTTTTTTAAGGAAAAACTGTTGAACCAATTTTTCTCAAGAACAATCCCAACCTATTCTGTTGTGACATCAATATGTAGAAAAAGTTTCAAGTTGGTTGTTTTTTTCCTGATCTGTATGCGGCGTGCAAAATTACAAAATCACAAAATCACAAAATCAATGAAATGAAAACATTAAAAAGAAGCTCATTTTTTCCGGTAAATGTAATAGAAATCCTCGCTACGCTCAGCTGATTGATCTAATTGAACCTAATTGATCATCTCATCTGATGTCACGACTATAAATGATCACCAAGGGGTTAGATTCCGTGAGGTAGGCCCACAGTTTCATTTCATTCGTATTTCCATCAAGTACACTTCTATTAATTGTTTTCGAATATATGAATATGAGGGAAAGCGTTTCAGTTTGGAATACTTTTCATGAGGTAGAAATTCAGACAACCCAGTTGAAATCTCTTTAATATTCACATAGGTTCATAAGTTACATGCCACTCAGACAGGCACAAACATTCTTTTCCAGAAGCAACTTGATTGCAATTGGCTGAATTATCACATGACATATTTCACGAGCATGAACCGGCGTTTCTAAATGTCGTTTGATTGATTCATTTGTTTCATTTCACTCGCAGCGTAGACTTTCTCAATCTCCGTAGGGCAAATAGTTCCCGCCCGGGTGATTTCAGAGATATAAACGATCATATAACTTGTACCGTGCAAGATACAAAATCAATCAACCCATCATCTGATGTCAAGTCCTTGTCAAGGAGAGTTGAGTGTGACGTCAGAGCTTTTCCCCCCTCTACGTTACCACCACTACTCACTCCGTTGGGGTGAGAGGGTCGCAGCTCTCGACGGGATCGTAGCCGAAAGGGTCTCTTACCTGCACCGGAAGGAGCAATATAAATTGAATTACCTTCAAAGAAATGAATTGGAATCGTTGACGGAGAGTTAAGATTGTTATATACCAAAGATATGCATTGGAAATGAAAATATAAGCAATTCACTTTTTTATCCATAGACACCCTGCAGTCCTGTTTCATATACCGTTATTTTTAGATTTTGATATTTTATTGCCATTTTGAATATATATTTCTTTGTGTCAGCTTTAAACAAGACGGTGACAATATCATGTAGGCCTAATTTGATCAATTTGTACTAATACAAATTATTCCCGGCCCAATTTTACTGGTGATCTGGGTTTGATATATATATATATATATATATATATATATATATATATATATATATATATATATATATATATATATATATATATATATATATATATATATATATATATATATATATATATACATATATATATATATATATATATATATATATATATATATATATATATATATATCATTAATATTATTATTCTGAAAAATTCACTCATATGCGGCCGAGATATGTCGATATGTTTGTGAGAGTGATTTTTATTCCTCTAGTCACTCCAACAAACATATCGACGTATCTCGGCCGCATATGAGTGATCTCTTTCAAATAAATAAGTGAATTCTGCTTATATTTTCATTTCCAATGCATTTGTTCGGTATATACAAATATTAATTTTCCGAAAACGATTCTAGTTTATTGGAGGAGCGAAGCGAAGACTCAATTTCACCATACCCTGAAAAAATGCTCCTTTTGTTTTTTGTTTGCGACCCCCAGCAGGTCAAACGAAGATTCAAAATCAGTTGAAACTTGGCATACACAAGTGTCCTTATATAATTCGATACTGTATAGTTTTGAGGCGCAATCGGTTAAACCACTTCTGAGAAAACTCATTCCAAAATTTTCAAAAATCTCATAAGAATAACCAAGAGGAAAAAATTCGTGAAAAATATTTCCTTCGAGAGAATTCAAATTCTCAGGGAATTTCAATATAATAATTATACACATCATTCCGAACTCTCAGTTGAATCAGATCAGCCGTTTCGATGTGAAATAATATATAATTACATTTTTTTAAATCACTAAAAGCTATTAAGATACCAATTAAATTCTAGCAACAGATGTCACCATTTAATTGG
This sequence comes from Brachyptera risi, assembly GCA_964007535.1. Classification (NCBI taxonomy): domain Eukaryota; kingdom Metazoa; phylum Arthropoda; class Insecta; order Plecoptera; family Taeniopterygidae; genus Brachyptera; species Brachyptera risi. The sequence goes on along the minus strand of OZ023330.1, from coordinate 42,621,848 downwards.
AATCGATTAAAACCAAGTCTTCCTCATTATCATAGAAATCAATCGGGAAACAGGAGGGCAGTGACGTAATTGTTTGGATGTCAAGGTGTTTATATAACCAATCCAAAGATATGTTGATATGTTCTAGCTTATCCATCAACGCGGAAACAACGCGTTTTCGTAGTAAGTGACATTTTATAATAACGAAGGTGGAAAAATCACTTGTATGTAAAAGTAACACTCGATATTTTTGTCATTGATTTTTACCTCACAACGTACCGTTACATACAAACAAATAACACGTAACATATTGGAAATGTATATTATGGATCGACAATATTTTATGAGATACTTCTCTGAATGGTGTGAAGCGGTTTCACTACAATATGCTCAAACGGAAAGGTATTGTGATCATTTATATGTTATGGTGACACTAAAAGTGTTGTGCTGTCACCATAACATATAAATGATCACAATACCTTTCCGTTTGAGCATATTGTAGTGAAACCGCTTCACACCATTCAGAAAAGTATCTCATAAAATATTGTCGATCCATAATATACAAGATCCACTTTTCGTTTGCAGGCGTTCGGAGGCGTTCGTTTGCAGCATGTATGGAGCAAAAAATGAAGTTTGAATCAACAATCTTCGCTTCCGACTCTTTTGCCACAGAGATGGTGAAGTCGAATCACACAGTCAACCAAGTTGCCAAGATGCTCTCCACAAACACCCGAGACGGAGTAGATACCAAGCAGAAATCTGGTTGCGATCATAGCAAGCGACGTCTCCGATTTCTCTACCAGAAAGACATGGATGGAAGAAGACTTCATCTTCAATAAAGATAGACTGGATGGATTGCCTGTCGTGCTCTTGTCGAAGAGAATGTGTTCCTTGTAAATGGCCTTGCTTAACATCAAAGTTTTTTTTTTAAATTGGGTTTTAACGACGCACTGTAAATGATTACTAAGATCTATTGGCGTCGTATGAATGATTAATGAGATGATGGGATGATGAGATGAAGGTTTTCATGGGTAGTGGGAAGGATAGTGGGAACGAAGCAGTAGTGGCCTATATTGTGGGAACCATCCCGGCATTAGCCTAGACTACAGAGGGAAACCACGAAAAACCCCTGCTAAGATGGACGGTGGCGGGGATCGAACCGGGTCCGATATGTCTCTTCATCTCCCGGATCACACGAAGCAAGTGAGCTAACCACTCAGCTACTGTGCCGGTTAACACATCAAAGTTGTTTTGTACCGATATGTGAGCGCTTGAGGAGAGTGAGAACCTCAAATCTCAAGAGGACCAAGATACAGAAAGTGTTCCGTCGGGAAGATATGATGACTCAATGGGCAATTAGATGGTTTCAACATCGAATACTGAAAGGTATTACCACTGAATACTTCATATACGTTGATTTTTCCTTCATAGAGTAATAACTGACAAACGAGGCCTATGTTTTTTGAAATAGATCATCAGAACAAAAGAGTTATGAGATATCTTCCAATCTCGACATCTACTTGTGCGTATGAAGAACATGATATGTGAGATGCTTTCATTCGTTATAACTACGAAGATGATGATACTGGCTAAAAAAAATGTGGAAATATGAAATATCGCATTGGAACATTACAACTTTGAAACGTCGTGACGTCACTTACCGCCATAATGTTCCAAGTGCGTAATTCCTTACTGCATTCCTTGGATAATGAGGAATTTAAAAACTCATGATAGGTGTATTCCCCAATATCTAAATGGATTTCAAGGATATCTTAGTTGGAGTGTATTACATAAACATTGACAAGCCAGGTCTATGTTATCATGAAACAGAGTAGTGAAATCGAAAATTGAACTCTTTCTGCCTGAATAAAGTGGCACTATTCACAACGTGAACAATTCACAAACACTATAACTTATAACACTCTCTTATGTCCATAGTAAATAATAATGTATTGAGGATTTTAGGAATGCAAATGCAAAATTGAGCCCATGTCCGACTTTGAGGCGTCGTGACACCATGCATGTTCCGCATCGATTTTTGAAAAGTACCATATCATTCTATATTCCGTTTACTTCGAAGAATTCAACGATATATGATACGTGTATTCTCCAACATACGTATAGATTCCAGGGCCATCCAAAATACGACGTATTACGTTACAAGTGACAAGTTTGGTCTATTTTATCACGAAACAGAGTGTAATTATCATGAAATAATAATTTTATATCTGTATTAATTGTTTCCATAATATGTGCATTCACGAACAGTATATTTCATGATTTTTCATCCAATGTATGAAAAGTTATTGTAATTTCTATGTATGCAGGTGCAAATTCCGAATTAGGCAAATATCCAACTTTGAGGCGTCGCGACGCCATGTTCCGCATCGATTTTCGAAAAATACCATATCATTTCATTTTTGGGGGGGCATTAAGGAATTCAACGATATATGATACTTGCATTCACCCACGTTCGTATAGATTCCAGGGTTATCCAAAGTAAGGTGTATTACCTAAAAACTAACAAGTTCGGTCTATTTTATTACGACACGGAGTATGATAATTCGATTTTTTTTTCATTATTATTATTTTTTTCTGATATGATCATCCCTTAACAACATATTTCATGGTTCTATCTTTGATATATGAAAAGTTATTGTGGTTTTCATGAATGCAGATGCAAACTCAAAATTGGGCAAATGTCCGACTTTGAGGCGTCGCGACGCTATTTTCCGCATCAAAATTGGAAAAGTACAATGCCATTCCGGATTCCTTGTTTCATTAGCAATCCAACGATATATGATACGTTCATTCACCTCAATTGAGCCCCAAAAAACCTCTGGCTCAAGGTATATAATTATTAATTCCGGATTCCTTGTTTCATTAGCAATCCAACTATATATGATACGTTCATTCACCTCAATTGAGCCCCAAAAAACCTCTGGCTCAAGGTATATAATTATTAATTACTCAGAATCCGTGTATGTTTTCCGATTTGAACAATTATGATATTGATATTTGTTCAAGGTTGGTCACGTGTGATCTTGACGCTTGGTTTCAAACTATACAAGGCGTACTTTTCATCCATATAAATATAAGATCATTGAACAAACATTGGGATGAACTGAATGTCATCTTGTTTAATTATATCGGTAGGTTTGATGTTCTGGTATCGAGCGAGGTGTCCGTGTCAAATGAATCCTTACTTGATCTTTGTACATTCGATGGATATGATCCATCTCATAGAATCAGACCCAACAGACCAGGTGGTGGTCTTTTATTATTTGTTAAGAAAAACATCGAATTCACAGAAATAAAATCTAACTTCGAATATTTCGAGGGTCTAAATGGATTGCTAACACTCAGCGATAGTAACACTATTTCAATTTTAGCCATTTACAGGCCACCAAATTTGAGTGAAATAAAATTTGTTGGTGAAATAGAATTGTTTGTATCAGGCATTGAAGAAAGGAATGTTGTTATTATAGGAGATGTTAACCTGGACCTACTGCAATCAGATGACAATATAATTATGCAGTATGGAAATAATTTAGCCGTGAACGGATTCACTAAATGCACACAGGGCATCACACGAGAAAATTGTATACTGGACAAATTAGTTTTATCTTGCATAGATCATATTTTCATTAGATGTAAATCAAATGATATCAATTCAGCAATATATAAAACTAGAATTACTGACCATTATATAGTTATGGCAAACATTGTAATTGACAAAACAGGGGAATAAGCAACAACAATACTTCCAACAATATATGCAGGATACATGAACAGACTTTGAAACAAAATTTCAGAAACTACAATTGGAATCACTTATTAACTCTAACCGAATGTGATGCGCTCTATAATGCAATTGTTTCAGCTTTTAATTACTGTTATAATCGATTATCATTTAACACCTCAACTATTGCTGTTAAACCGAGAATGCAGAAAAGTTGGATGAATGATGAATTGAGGAAAGCTATCAGAAATCGTGATACATCTTTCAAAAGGTGGAAAAATTGCATAAACTCATGTAAAAACTCATTTAGGGATGAATATAAAAAAAATCGAAATATGGTCAACAAGCAATTAATGCAAGCGAAAACTGCGTATTTTAAAGATATTTTCACAAAATTAAAGGGCAATATTAAAGAAACTTGGCAATCTATAAACACTATATTGGGAAGAAAGAAGAAAGATTCGGTAGACGATGTTATAAGGAAATATATTGGTAGAAAGAAATCAAATGATGAACTAGTTAATGGTTTTGTGTGAACTCATTCATTAATGACGTGAATTCAATAACCCATTCTTGCAACGTGATTACTTCTGACTACGTTCAAGCTACTGTGCAACTACAGTCCATGTTTATGTCCCTGTCTCAACGAGTCAAATAAAATATATAATAGAGCATCTAGATGTAAACAAGAAGCCTGGGTTTGACGGCATAAGAGTGAAAGATCTAGTTTTGCTACCAGAAATAATCAGTACTATTTTAACTGAGCTTATAAATTTGTCTTTCGAAACTGGTATAGTACCAGATAAATCAAAAATTGCCATTATCCGTCCCATTTATTTATAAAAAATGTGACCACTTGTTGTACTCCAACTATAGACCCATAGCGCTATTACCAGTAATCAATAAAATCATGGAACGTTGTGTCGCCAATACATTAACAGATTATTTGAAAAAATGTAATATTATTAGTAAATTACAATTTGGCTTTCAAAGAGGCAGAAGCACTTCCGACCTACTCGTAGAATTCTCCAATTTTGTCAATAGTAAACTAAACAATAATATGCATGTAATCGCCTTGTTCATTGACTTTTCTAAAGCGTTTGATACTTTATCTCATAGTAAATTAATTTCTTGTCTTGATAAAATAGGTGTAAGAGGGTCTATGCTAAACTGGTTCATCAGCTACTTGAAAAATGGACAAATTATAGTTAAAATTATTGGTGACTTCAGTGAACTTGAACACTGTGGGACTGGAGTGCCACAGGGATTCATTTTGGGCCCCATTCTCTATCTGATTTATGGTAATGAAATGGTGAATTGTTTATCAAATAATCAAGTTTTTTGTACTCCGATGACACGGTTCTATTAACAGTCCACAAGAAATTAAATATAGCTGAGTACAACATGCAATTAGACTTCAACAACATTTTAAAATGGACTCATTATAATAATTTGGTGATTAACTCGAGCAGAACAAAATTAATCCACATTTGCTCACCTCACAGCGATCTAAAACTTCATCCAGTCAACATAATCTATCATTCTTATAATTGCTTACATAACTTAATTGGACAGAATCACTGTAATACTTGTTTTGACAAGATTATCAAGGTGGATACTTATGTATACTTAGGAGTGACCATTGACAGTAATTTCACATGGAGGCCTCATATCGACACCTTGTGTAAAAGATTGAGAGCTTGTGCTCTACAGTTGTATAATTTAAAATATATATTACCATCTTCTGTTAATCGATTGATTTATACAGCTTTGGAAGAGTCGTTAATATCATATGGTCTTCTTGCGTGGGGAAACGCTTCTTCTGCTCATTTAAATAGAATAACCTTTTCGCAAAACAATATGATCCAGTCAATTGCACCATTAGAGATTAAATTAAAATATATTGATAACATTGCAGCCCTTTATCATCATTCTAAACTACTACAGGTTCACAGCCTTTTTCTATACAAATTTATCATCAACTTCTACGATTCCCAACAATACAAAGCACTCTACATCAAGTCCATAACTACCAGATCAAGTGGTACAATTATTTATGATATCCCAAATTTCAATAATAAGCATGGTAAGAGACAGCTGCAGTATGCCACTCCAGTTATCTTTAATAAAATACCAGAAAACTTGTTAAATTTACCTAATATCAATTCAGTTGAAAGAGAAATAAAAATTTGGCTACTCGGCTTCATTATTAGTAACTCGACTCAAGATATATTCAATTGAACATTCACTGACACATTGTCAATATTATATTATTTGCTGACAATAAATTAACATAGCTACAACTCGAACTCGATTGAATTTATATCTAAATGTGATTGACTATGGCGATTCTCTCAGATGGTTGTTATATGTAGTCAAACTCTGTTATAAATTAACATATTGATTAGGCTATTCGATGAATTGATCATGAATTATGCCTAATATATAATGGAAAAAAAAGGTGAGCCAACCAATTGTTAATTTGCGTATTTATTTTATTCTATTTGAATCTCAAAACTCCAATTACATGTCAGGAAGTTTCGGTTCCAATCAATCACCCAGTATTATACTGAATTATTTTGTAGTCATAAGAATCAATCGTATGTATAATAAGTCCCATATTTTTCCCAACAAGAAATTTTGTTATTGTTTCATAATAAAATCATCATATATATATATATATATATATATATATATATATATATATATATATATATATATATATATATATATATATATAGATATATTCTCTCAATTTTTTATGTCGAATGGAAATTTTTATGTATTTCAAAATTATAATAATAAGGAGAATGGAAAAAAACTCATATATGTATTGTTATATTGGCACATTATACCATCATTGAAACTCGTATAATTCACAAAACTAAACACGTCATCACTATACCTGTAATTATTTTGTATCAGTTATGTTTTTCATGTGTTATAATTATAATGCAAACCACAGGTAAGCCTGTTTACAGGCTTTGAGGAATATTGTGAACTTCTCTGTATAATCTTGAATTGACACATAAATAAATACAAGTACAAAATTATTATTATTGCAATGTATCATTTTTTTTTCTTCCATATTGGGTTTTAACGACGCACTGTAATGATTAGTTGTATTATTTGTTTGATATACTAGAATTACTAATTCGTTGATAATTATAAATGATGGCTTACTGCCATACTCAAATGTGATGCTATTATAAGTTATATTGTAAAATATGTAAATTGTGTACCGATTTCCTCGAAAGATGGTTAAAGGAATAAACACTACTACCATTACTACTACTACTACTACTACTACTACTAATCTTCAAATAAATATCATCCCAGATTGTGGCGTTGTCACACGAGGTAACCAGGGACTACAACAATATGGATGATATGAGACCGCCCACATACAAGGTCAAATTTGACTTATTCTGCTTTGATTCACTCGACGAGCTACTTGATACTTGATATGACTCACGTTGACATTTTTTTATCTATGTTTAGCTTTGATCTTTCCAGTCGGCATCATTTTCTCAAAGTGGGCCTACGTTATTATTGTATGAATTGAAAGAAGCAAGTTTACACACTGATTGTTTCTGATATTATCTACGAATGTATTCCGTATTTATTTCACGGGGTTTTTAACCTGTATTTTATTGTTTTCATTATATTTGAAAACCTTGAATGTATTATTGGAATAATACATTATTGGTTTATAATATTCATATCTGATATAATATCCCATACATTTTCGTACACAGATTTTCACGTGGGCATATCATAATTATTATCGCAGATCTCGAAAAGAAAAAGGAATGAGACCGTGGCACGCGCCAGCGCTGTAATTTTAACTATGAGCAATATCTCGTTCCCCAAATAACCCAAGTGTTTGTGGGGTAAACAATTATCTAATCGGCAACGAGAAATACGTCGTATTGGTTCACTGTATTATGTATCAATCCGCGTCTGAACGTGTTTACTGCTTCGCCCGCTTTCTTCCGCGGAAATATGTACAGGCCAAAAATAATTAGCTTCAACACCTCAACAGCTGCGTAGGCTTATCAACAAATTTGGGGATTCTTATTGGAAGTGATTTGGGCTCCCTCTTGCGCCTGCCCGTAATTAATTATTATATGAGCGTACTGACGACTTCTATTTCACTTACCGAAAAAAAATCGGTCTTCGTTTTTTTTTTGTATGCGCGACACGCAGGTCATTAAAAGTAATCCTCCGGCTTGAAGCTTGAATTCTGGATATTGGTATCATACCAGAATATATCCCTGTGTTGTTTATCATTAATTTATAATACCATTTATTCTAATCATTATTCATTTTAATTTCTTGAATGAAAATTCAATTTTTTCTCTCAGATCGAAATAACAATAATATAATAATACTGAAATCTTTCAAGAAAATGAACACGTGCATCCAATTAACCATGTGACACGATTAAAATAATCAGCGAGTTGATCGATTAACTTCGCAAGTAGGCTTCCAGTTTCAACACCAATGTTGGAAGAAATCGATCACGGTAATTCAATATTATAAATAGCGCGATCATCATGCAACGCATAAGTTATAAGTTTTCCTAGTTACATATAGTACGTTTTATTTCTTGAAGATCCAAAATGAATACTATCAACAAGAAGTGAACAATTACAAACTAGGCAAACGCGTTATGTGTTGCCGCGTTGATGGATGAGCTGGAACATATCAACTTATCTTTGGATTGGTTATTATATATAATTATATATATATATATATATATATATATATATATATATATATATATATATATATATATATATATATACATATATATATATGCACCTTGAGATCCAAACCATTACTTCACTGCCATCTTATTTTTCATTATTGATTTCTATGATAATGAAGAACGCTTTGTTTTAATCGTTTACATTTAAGAGGTGACACCTATCTCTTGGATTTAATTGGTATCTTAATAGCTTTGTGTGATTTTAAAAAATGTCATTATATATTTTTACATCAAAACGGCCGATCCGATTTGAGTGAAAATTCGGAATAATGTGTATCATTATCATATTGAAATTCCCTGTGATTTTGAAATGTCTCGGATGAAAATTATTTCACAGATATTTTCCTCTGGGTTATTCTAATGAGATTTTTGAAAACTTTGAAATGAATTTTCTCCGAAGTAGTTGAACCGATTGCGCCTCAAAACTATACAGTATTGAATTAAATAATGACACATGTGTATGCCAAGTTTCAACTGATTTTGAATTTTCGTTTGACCTGTGGAGTGCGAAAAAAAAGTAACTATTTTTTCGGGTATGGCGAAATTGAGTCTTCGCTTCGCTCATCTAATTAGAAAAAAAAAGTTTTTTTGAACTATAAAAAACTAAACATTCAGAAAAAAACAGGCCACAATGTGGATTATTTCTATGCCAATAATGGAGTACCTATGTACAATCCCGACATAGTCCAAACATGATGAAAAATCATTCTAGAATACCTACGCAAGTGGACACTCCAAATTTCCGGAATTTAATTTCTTGTGGGGCTGGAGCATTTTTTCCCGTGTGTGTCGAGTTTCATTTTCGATAATGATTCAATTATTAGATTCCAAAACTGCTCGAAAATCACTTCAAAAATGATATTTTGCTTTCGAAAAATTCGCTCAATCGCGAAAGTAACTTCGATAATGCCCATAGCGATTGCAGATAACTTCGGAAATGTCCCCAATGATTCAATGACTCCAATATTGCTCGTGAATCGAGAAATCACTCGAAATCTGACCATATTTCTAACAATCCCCTGCGGGACTTTGCTGCTTCAGTATGCTTATTGTTATAACTTATTTGAAAAGCCTTGATCGTTCGAGAAAAAATTATTATTACATTACTATTTGCCCACGATTTCGGTTCGATTGTTAAACTCCCTAACCCGACCTCTGTTGGATGTAGGATATAATTATATTATTCATTAGGCCTACATTATCACCAATAATTCAAGCACTGTACTTTTTACGTATACGAATTATTATAATAGTGTTTGTCCTCTTGAAGGAAACTCTGTAGTTGAAATCTGTGTTTACCGAGACGCGTGGCCGAGTGGTAACACACAGAACTGTCATTCGGGAGACCGTGGTTCGATTTCCGCCATAGCCGACCATCCTGACAGGGGTTTTTCGTGGTTTCCCTCTGCCGTTTAGGTCAATACTGGGAGGGTTCCTTAACAACAGGTCACGACCGACTCCTTCCCACCATCCAAAACACCTGATAAAATAACCTTTCATCTCATCATCCCATCATCTCATTCATCATCCACTGACGCCAATAGATCGTATCCATCAGTACAGTGCGTCGTTAAAACCCAACATAATATTAAAAATAATAATAAACTTCTGTGTTGTACCGAAGTTGCCTTACAAGTAAAACTACCCGTACTTGGCATCAGCTAGTTTTGTTATCGGCAACATGCCTACACTCAAACGTTGATGATGATTGATAAGAGACGGTCGTTTGAGCTGTAGATGTGTTCAGACTCCGAAGCACCGAAACACCATGCGGCGACAATATACAATGAACAATTAACAATATCATCCATGTGCCGATGAGTCTGTGATGTAACGGAAGTTAAATATCTAAATTGACAAAATTTTATCGCTTATTGATATATATATATATATATATATATATATATATATATATATATATATATATATATATATATATATATATATATATATATATTTATATATATATTGTTAGTATTTTTATCAATATAATTCTCAATGCTGAAAGCTGTACATATTTTAATGAAACGATCAACTTACGCTTAGAGTTATTGCGTTATCTACGACAAAGGTCACCCGCCCAATATAGTAGTGAGATATAGTGAGACGGGCGCACAAATACGCAACAGATGAAGACTCGAATCACCCGCGCGTTAGTGATGTGGATAGTGGGAACTGTCGGTCGGAACATTGTTTTGTGGTTACACGTAACAATGGACGTATGAAATGTATTGCCAGTTGTAGTCATTTGTTCTGTCGTTTCTCCTATCAAACAACATTCTCGTTCGGAAATGTCGAGGTGGGATTGTAACGAACTGATAATAATAGTTCGACGACACATTATATATTTAGCTCGTTATTGACGGTTGAAACACCCAATCGTCAATATTGATTGATGGAAGAGACGACCAATCGACCTGCCCTAACCTTGGATCAAAAAATACAGAGGGAAGCCGACTGACCTTCCCAGGCCACAGTGTGACTGTATTAGTATATTTCTTCATTTTATGGTATCAGCTACTTGACACGATTCATTCACAACACTCATCACCTAAACCAGCCAGCAGCAAGGTTAATATAGTAGAAGTAGACTATATTAACCTTGAGCCAGCAGTAGCAGTGTACCAGAAAAAATGGCCAGCCTTATTATTGACTGATATAAAATTGGGGCGGAACTTCAATAAGATGATTCGAATTTGCCCCTCAGAGCACAGAGTTACATAGGTCTGCTTTCATCGGCGATCTAACGCAAAGTGAAGCGGAGCGTGGTCTACTGGCGGAGTTATACATCATGTCGTCGCACAAATCCTTGAATGGAATTCAAAAAGTGATAAGATCAGTAATCTCCATCTCATGAAGCCAGATGTTAAGCTCCCTTTTGAATAATTCGAAATCAGATATTGTCAAGATTGTGTTAGGCAGCAAATTAAATATTTCAAGTCCTAGATAAGCGCTTTGTCTTTGACCGAGTGACGTCAACATTGTGGGAATTTTCAATTGAGTGAGATGTGCATCTGGTATGAAGTGATACGTTTGTCACCACATTATTGGTTTGATTTTTGAAAGTATACAGAAGTAAATTTTGTATATAAAGTTTTCTAATACTGCATACTTTGATTTCATTAAATACACTGACAGTATATATATATATATGTATATATATATATATATATATATATATATATATATATATATATATATATAGATATATATATGTATATATATATATATATATATATATATATATATATATATATATATATATATATATATTATATATATATATATATAGATATAGATATATATGATGAAATGCCACTTTTCGGAGATTTGCCTTTCCTTGAAACAACTGGTGGCTCCGAAAAGAGCCCGAGGTTTCGACGTTTCGGCTGAAAACGTTCAGCCATCTTCACAAGTCGTGGAAGCCGGCAATCGAGTATCGTAGCCACCAGTTGTTTCAAGGAAGGGCAAATCTCCGAAAAGTGACATTTTATTATCTTATTCCGGCCCCGAAGTCTATGCGTTACAACATATATATATATATATATATATATATATATATATCAATATATATATATATATATATATATATATATATATATATATATTTATATCAATATATATATATATGAACATATATATATATATATATATATATATATATATATATATATATATATATATATAAATATATATATATATATATATTTATTTATATATATATATATATATATATATATATATATATATATATATATATATATATATATATATATATATTTATATATATATATATATATATATATATATATATATATATATATATATATATATATATATATATATATATATATATATATATATATATATATATATATATATATATATTGATATGAATAATCGAAACGTCGTACTTGTGGATATGATCATGAGCAGGGACGGCACGCCGAAGGCTAGCGGGTAACATGTGCCGGTGTCCGAGCAGGAGACGGTCTTCAAGACGGGCGTCAGGTACGTGGAAACCATCGAGCCGGTGTTGATGACGAAGTAGAACATGCTGAAGAAGCGCTTCAGCTGCAACTCTTGGGCGGGCAGCTCGAACTGGGAGCCCCCGAAAGCTGCTACGCAAGGCTTGATTCCGCCCGTGCCCAGGGCTATGAGGAGCAGACCGACGATCGTCAGTACTGCCCTGGAACAATGGCGATTACTCAAGCGGACATATGGGAGTCGATTTAGAGAATTGTGATTATTTGTTTGTCTTTTTCCATTTCCTCCCTAAGCCTTCGGCTTGCCCATCAAAAGTCCATGGGAGTCGATTCAGCGACATATCAGTTTTTTGATGACTTTTGAACGGTATGAGATATCAAAATTTTAATTACACAGATGATTATAATATAGCTTCAAGATGGTATAAATGATAGGTTTTCAAGTCATGTCGCATAACTGTCAAGCATATACAGATGAAAAAACAGATTTGTTAACTGTATACGCTCAAATAAAAAAAATCAATGAAATAATAAAGAATAAAAAAAATGATATTTTCAAATAACTGCATTTGAAAATAATACTACGAAAGTGAATCACACTGAAATATGATGAGTGGATCCACAGAGTGCTGAATTTAACATTGATTCAATAAGAACCACTTTGAATAATTCGGTTATTATTGCAGCATACAATTATAAAAACAATACACTATATGAGTATGAAGAAAAATCAATGATAAAAAAGCCCCCCCCCCCATGAACGTTGTTAGCGATTCGCTTCCGCTTAGCGCGGTAAAGTTGAGACGAGCTCAACATTCAGACACTGCGCCGCTCTCGTCACTGGTTGGTCGTTGTTTCAACATGGCGCCTCGGGAATTCTGCGTTCATGGAAGTCCAGGGGGGGCGATTGTGTAATTTTTTCACTTCACTTGTCGATCGCTATTGTCTAAATCGTTGTCGATTACCTTATTCGGCAATTCCTTCGACAAGCTATACGGAAATTCGAATACACGTCTGTATCAAGTTGTCGCTTTGACATGACCCAATAAAATGGCGGGCAACGGTGATACTTTGAAAGTTTCAAGACATCTTTTAAATGAATGAATCATCAATGATTTAATGACGATTGATATTAGCTAAAGAATTATCTGCAACACACATGGAATAAATACATACGCTCTTTATATAGCAGAGAACATAAAGTATGTCTATCATTTGCACAACAAAACTATAAGTTGAATCTTAGCACAGCTCTGTGAAAGTAAATACACGATTTTTTTGGCATGTATACCGCCTTCTATAGTTCTTGACTGATATTTTAGCGATACGGACTGCATTGGGGGACAGATATGAAAATCTCAAACACAGTCTTCTATGGGTGGATTGCAAAGATGGAGTTTAAACCCCGGCCTACTTAGACGTCGTCTATAAGTAGGAAATTGCATTGCAGCCACAATGCAATTTCTTACTTAGACGGCGACTAAGGTAGGCCAGGGTTTAAGCTCCGTCTCTGCAATCCACCCGATAAGTTCTATGTCTACGTTTGACCATCGCACAACTTTAGATTTATTATATATTGCCATGGTGAATTATGCACTATCTCAACAAAAAATTTCCGTCAAATGAGATCTCGTGTCGACTAGAGTTGTCACTGTGAGAAGTCTAACGAAAGTGTTAAACGAAAGATGTAACTGAGAACTTAGTTGTCACTTCGGTAGAGATAACGAATGATATCGTTGTCGAACAAGTTGTCGAAAGAGTGACACAATCGACTCCCAGCTTTGGTTAGACCTACCTTGGTGAATCGAGACCAGATGCTAATGCCAAGACTAGAGTACCAATGCTGTACACGATCGAGAGGACCAGAATGGTTTTGAATTTGCCGATGAAACTGTCAGCCAATATCGCACCGAACAGCGGGAAGAAATAGCATAGCATGACAAAGACGTGAAACACCATCGTGGATGTGTTCTCATTGTATCCCAGACTGGTCTTCAGATAAATTGACAGCACGGCTGAAAGATGAATAATTTTTTTTTAGATTTTTCCTAATTTTTCCTAATTTTCTGGATGAAACATTTTTTCTATGATGAGTTTGTGTTGAAAATATATTGAAAATGCGAGAGTATCTTCATGATGAACTGATTTGTGATTGATCGATGAAACTTACTGAGTTTATGTTAATCTGGATTCATTTATTAGTCCAAAGATTAGCCCATAGTACAAACACAATGTGGAGATACCAACCTATTTTATCATAATATAAAGAAGCTAGGTGACCCAACTCGGGTCTTGAAATTGAAATATTTCCGGGGTCAGTTACAGAGTTTAGGGTTGTTTAGGGTAGTTGATTTCCTATAGCGCAACTATCATTTAATTTTCATTTAAATTCGGACATACATAACCACATGACAAGATCTAGAGCCAATATCCATAATGATAACATGATGATCATGATCATGATCATGATAACATGATAACCACGATATAACAACGTTATATCGTCAAGATTGTACATTTGATGGTATTAATTTTTAAACATGCTTCCTGATCAGTCTATGTTTTATGTATTCACTCCTCAATTCTTTTAAAAAATGAATTAAAGAAGTTTTTAATCTCCAACTGTTTTTATTGTGTGAATGAGTTTATTGATGAAAGCAAGTGTGGTGAATGTGTGAATGTGTCGTATGTTGTGTATGAACGTGTTTTTTTCATATGTAGAGCTCATAAAAATAGTCTAGTTTCAGTCTTATTATGTTGATGTTGATGTTTATCTTTATTTATTCATTATACTCTTTCACGAATGACATAGATAAGACGGTGGCGACGACAACAACATTTTCAATCACAATGAGCACTATACTAATATTACAATCCAGGAATATGAAAAAAATTGGATTCCCATCAAAAAATGTGAACAATTATATAAAATGATAGAATGATGAATGATGCAGGGTGAGAAAAAATTAGTACATAATTTACTTTCTTTGTTTTTTTTGGCTTTTTAGCAATCTTCTTCTGAGAACCTTTGCACTTAAGTTTTGTCCCCCTGATACCATTTCCGCACTTAAAACATTCCATTCATCACCCGTTCTTCTCAAAAATGAATATTTTCCCACGTCGGATCTTGCCCCCATAACTTCGACCTTAAACCGACGTCCTCTGTGAGCTCTTTTATAACCAACACCTGTCACAATCTTCTCACGCAATTCTGCCCAGCCACCGACTCCTTCTATTGCTCTTTTGAAATTACATAATCGATCGATTTCTCTCCTCTCATTCAGCGTTATCCATCCCAGCTCACTAATCATCTCAGTTGGACTTTCCCAAACCATCACCTCCTCTCCCCTCTTGTTCAACGCGACTCTCCTTTTTTAACTCTATCTGTAACTCTCCTTGCTGCTATCCGTTGCACTCTTTCTACTTTTTTAATATTTCCTACCTTATTGGATGAGCGAAGCGAAGACTCAATTACACTATACCGAAAAAAAAGTGCCTGTTTTTTTTTGTTTTTTTGTTCGCGCTCCACAGGTCAGACAAAAATTCAAAATCAGTTGAAACTTGGCACACACATGAAACCCTATCTGACTTGATGCTGTATAGTTTTGAGGCGCGATCGGTTTAACAACTTCTGAGAAAACTCATTCCAAAGTTTTCAAAAATCCCATTAGAATAAGCCAGAGGAAAACATTCGTGAAAAATATTTCATCTGAGAGGATTCAAATTCTCAGAGAATTTCAATCTGATAATGATACACATTATTCCGAACTTTTACTCAAATCGGATCAGCCGTTTCTATGTAAAAAAATATATAATGTTATTTGTGTCAATTATTCAAAGCTATTAAGATACCTATTAAATCAAAGCAACAAGTGTCACCACTTGATTGTAAACGATTAAAACAAATCCTTCTTTATTATTATATGAATTATTAATGGAAAATAAGATGGCAGTGATGTAATGATTTGGATCTCAAGGTGTATATATATATATAATAACCAATCCAAAGATAAGTTGATATGTTCCAGCTCATCCATCAACGCGGAAACACATAACGCGTTTGCCTAGTAGGGGTCCCACACTGAACCTGCATATTCCACTATAGGTCTCACAAGAGTTATGTATGCCTTCTCCCTAATATTCCTATCAGTACCCCTGAGCTGTCTCATTGTGAAATTCAACATCTTTAATCCCCTTCCAGCTATCCGGTGAACCTGATCCTCCCATCCCAGACTTTTGTTGAAAACTACTCCCAGATATTTGTTGGATGAGCGAAGCGAAGACTCAATTTCGCCATACCCGAAAAAAAAGTGCCTGTTTTTTTTGTGTGTTTGTTTTTTTGTTCGCGCTCCACAGGTCAGACGAAAATTCAAAATCAGTTGAAATTTGGCACACACTAGTATCCTTATCCAATTTGATACTGTATGGTTTTGAGGCGCAAGCGGTTCTACCACTTCTGAAAAAACTCATTCCAAAGTTTTCAAAAATCCCATTAGAATAACCCAGAGGAAAACATTCGTGAAAAATATTTCATCTGAGAGAATTCAGTTCTCAGGGAATTTCAATCTGATAATGATACACATTATTCCGAACTCTCACCTAAATCGGATCAGCCGTTTTGATGTAAAAAAATATATAATGTAATTTGTGTTGATTATTCAAAGCTATTAAGATACCTATTGAATCAAAGCAACAAGTGTCACCACTTGATTGTAAACGATTAAACTAAAGCCTTCTTTATTATTATCATATAGATTGATAATAGAAAATAAGATGGCAGTGATGTAATGGTTCAGATCTCGAGGTGTATATATAATGACCAATCCAAAGATAAGTTGATATGTTCCAGCTCATCCATCAACGTGGAAACACATAACGCGTTTGCCTAGTAGTTTTCAACAACTTCTAGGACCCGGTCACCAATCCAATAATTTGGTAACACCCCTCGCCCTTTCCTGTTGAAGCTTACTATCTTACTCCTAACCACATTGAATGTGGTTTTATTCCCATTCTGTTTTTCGTTACCCAACCCCCCACCAGAACAAGGTCCTCTTGTAAAGATGCCTCGTCCTCCTTGCCTTTCACCTCTCTATAGAGTACGCAATCGTCGGTAAAGAGTCTCATGGTCGATGATAGGCCCTTCACAATATCCTCTACGTATAGGTTGAATAGGTATGGTCCAAGAACACTTCCCTGAGGGACACCGGATGTCAACCGCACCTCCGCTGAAGTGACACTGCCCACTTTAACACACTGTGTTCTACCTTTCAAAAAATCCCCAATCCAATTCACACATATTCCCTCACCAATTGCGAATTCCACCTCCTTTAACAGTATCTCATGGTCAACTTTATCGACAACCTTTTCCATATCCAAGAAAATAGCACCCACCCTCCCTCCCCTGTCTAACACTCCCGCTGACTCCTCGGAAAATCCCAACAATTGCGTCTCGCATGAGTAACCCTGTCGGAACCCATGCTGCTCATGAAAGAACCCACCTCTCCTCCAGTGGTCTGACTTTATATCTTTTAATACTAATCTTTCTGCCAATTTACATATGTTAGAAGTAAGGCTGACTGGTCTGTAGCAGTCAATTCTTCCTCTCTCTCCCCCCTTGATAATTAGAACTAGTAAAGCTTCCTTCCACTTCATTGGCAGTGATCCTTTCTTAACTGTGAGTCTGAATATTCTTTCCAGGTATGGAATGACCGCTCTTCCAGCAAGTTTGGTTAGTTCATTTTAGATACCGTCTTTTCCCGCCGATTTATCATTCTTCAATTTACGTATTACCTCCCATATCCTACTTCCTCCCCACCCCTTCCAAACATCTTGCACACCTGATCCTTCTTCTTTAATCTAATGGTTGTTTAGAGCAGTAGCTTTCTCCACCTCAGTTACCCACTCCCTTCCCTCAAGATCCAGTAATGTTGGCAAGTCTCTATATCTCCCCCTTTCTGACTGGCTATGTAGCGGTACATTTTATTCCAGCTTTCCTGGAAGTCATGTTCATCTAGCATTCCATCCATGAACTTTGCCTTTGCAGTTTTTTTTTGTCAAAGCAAGTTTTCTCCTTATTTTCCTTACAAACCCTTCCTTAGTCCTAATTGGGAAAAAATGATTCTGTATCAAGTTTCGATGTTATTGGAAAAAAAAACTCTTCTCCTATTCCCGACCTCTTTCTCCAACTATTGAGCCTCATCACTCTTCTCTTCAGCGATCTCACTCTCTTATCGTGAAATGGCGGGTCAGCATTATCCGACAAAACTTTTGACTGAATACACTCCTCTCATACATCCTCGCATACCGTTTTAAAAGCATCCCACACATTTTCGATATCGTTCCCAATCCTCAACCACCCCTCTATTCTACGTAGAAATGCTTCCTGTATCTGAGGCTTATTTCCTCTTTCATATCTCCATATCTTTTTCTCTCCACTACTATTCTTTCCTACTCCCGAAGTCAAAGTGACTATTGGCACTTTGTGATCGCTGATCCCTTCCACTACTTTCATCCTAGTACATAGGACAAGCGGTCTCACAAGTACTAAATCGAGCATATCGAATCCACCTGCTCTTGTATTTCTAGTACCATCCTTTAAGACCTGGTAAAAGCCCTCCTCAATTATCCCCGCGATAATATTCTGCACTGAACTTTCACCCTGTCCCACAACCCCTGCTTCCCATCTAACCTTCGGTAGATTCAAATCACCTGCCATGATAAGGTTTCCACTTCTTTCATCTCAATTATTCCCTCTTTCAATTTTATGAGTATTTCAATTCCATCCCCAGGAGGTCGATATACTGCAACTATGTCGACTGAATTTTCTCTCATGTTTACATTCATCCCCATCATTTCCCTCATCTCATCCTTCCACACCATTTTTCCTTGCACCCCTCGTCTCACAGCCACCATCAGCCCACCACCGTGCCTGTCCCTGTCCCTTCTGAAAAGTGCATAGTCAACCAGTTCTAATTCGGCATCCGTAAACCCGTTGTCTAGCCATGCTTCAACTGCCATCACAATGTCAGGCTCATACGACTCTAGAAGAGCACCGAATTCTTCAACCTTATTGGCGAGGCTTCTGTAATTCACAACCAACAATTTTGCCTCTCTTCTTCCGTGTTGAACACTATACCCACCTGCAGATTTTTCCTCTACCAACAACACCATAACGTCTGAACCCCTTCCACACCTAGTGACGTCCCCCACACCACATCATTCTGCTACCCACTCTCTTGAACAACGTGGTGAGTTTTAGTGCACCCATGCCCGTTATGTGAAGTCCATCTCCGGCCAAATCACTTCTTCCTACCCAACAGTTGGTTTCAAGGAAACACACTCCCTGTCTTAGACACAAGTTGGCAAGAAACCTGTTCATCTCATTGATCACTCTATCATTTATGTATTTTCTGTGAAGCAGACCACATGGCACAATTTTGTCTATGTAAAACCTTTCAGATGCCACTTTGATCAATTTTTCCATTTCATTAACTAGCTTCACTTTGCCCCATCGGCCTCCCTCAGCACCTATGTCATTTGTACTGACGCTCAGTATTACACCCACACTCTCTTTCACTTCCTCTTCTTTGATGTTCCGTATGACTTGAACCATTCTCCGGACTCCAATCCCCGGGGAGGCTTTGACGAGCAGATCCACTTCTTCCAATGTCTCCTTGAGAGAATCACTCGCAACCGCACTACCTCTCACGATGCCTACCATATTCACTATAGAATCGCCGCACACTAAAACGCTCCTTTCTTTCTTGATACCGTTGGCTCAACTTCCCCCGCCATTAGCACTAATTCATTGTTTTTCTCCTCGTTTGTTCGGCCTTCTATTTCTTTACAGTTACCAATTTTTTTTGCGTTACCAATTCTCGAGAACTCTCTCCTTCTCATATTTATTATGTGACGTAATTATTACACTATCATCCGAAGAAGCTGTTGCTGACTGAACAATTTCATTTCGTTCCAGTACTTGATTGACCATTACATTGTTTCCCAATGCCACTGTTGATGAGTTCAACTTCTCATCCTGTTTATGTAC
This sequence comes from Brachyptera risi, assembly GCA_964007535.1. NCBI lineage: Eukaryota > Metazoa > Arthropoda > Insecta > Plecoptera > Taeniopterygidae > Brachyptera > Brachyptera risi. The sequence goes on along the minus strand of OZ023330.1, from coordinate 42,601,320 downwards.
TCTATTGATGATCAACTTTTCATTCAGTGTTCCTGATGATGGTGATCCTTGTGATGGTCTTTCATTGAAAAATCTTTAACGTGCCATATATTTTATCATGACCTATTCATAGCATGTAAAAATCAACTTGGCAAATGAAGCACAGAAATTGAAGTTGAAATTGAGTTCTCGATTATACCTTATCCCACCCGAAACCCTGACGGGTAAAAACTTGGAGCCAAATCCTGAAATATTTTAGCAACTACAGAAACTTCCCGATATAAAAGGTATAAAATCAAAACTGTATGCCGAGTGCAACTTATTATTCATCAATACGGGCTGGAAAATAACAGGAAACACGGCTAATTGCCCCCCACCCCACGTCTTCTCATATAACACCACCCCGAATTGAAGTGAAGTGCACGATGGTAAGAAATGGGTAACTCCACGTTCCTGATACGGGGAAACGTAATATGAGTCAAGAAAATGTGTAATTCACGCATGGTCTCATGGAAACTGTGTCACGTTATTGATTATTAAATTACCCAAATATCCCCTTTTTTCAATAATAAATATTGCATTTGTGGCTCGAAAGAAGGCAAAGACTGACTTTGACCTGGACATACATTTCCTCATCGGAGTAGAATGAATTATAACTTCAAATAAGAATGAAAATACAATTTGAGAATCGTTTGGGATTATACTTTGAATTTGGAAGTATTTTGAGTATTTTTATTTGATTCAAGAAACCTACATTACGAAA